>CM053038.1:4623069-5099485 GCA_028564925.1 Lithobates sylvaticus
GAGGAATAGTGCCCCATCATTGGTGTCAGTGGGAGTAATAGTGCCCCATCATTGGTGTCAGTTTGAGGAATAGTGTCCCATCATTTGTATCAGTGGCAAGAATAGGGCCCTGCAGTTGGTATCGGTGGAAGGAATAACACCCCATCATTGGTGTCAGTGAGAAGAATAGGGTCCTGTAGTTGGTGTCAGTGGGAAGAATAGTACCCCATTGTCGGCATCCGTGGGAGGAATATTGGCCCATCATTGGTCAGTGGCACGAATAGGGCCCTGCAGTTGGTAGTGGGAGGAATAGAGCCCCATCATTGGTATCAGTGGGAGGAATAGTGCCCCATCATTGGTATCAGTGGGAGGAATTGTGCCCCATCATTGGTATCAGTGGGAGGAATTGTGTCCTATCATTGGTATCAGTGGAAGGAATAGTGCCCCATCATTGGTATCAGCGGAAGGAATAGTGCCCCATCATTGGCATCAGCGGGAGGAATAGTGCCCCATCATTGGTATCAGCGGGAGGAATAGTGCCCCATCATTGGTATCAGTGGGAGGAATAGTGCCCCATCATTGGTATCAGTGGGAGGAATAGTGTCCTATCATTGGTATCAGTGGAAGGAATAGTGCCCCACCAGTGGAAGGAATAGTGCACCATCATTGATTTCAATGGAAGGAATAGTGCCCCATTGTTGGGATCAGTGGTAGGAACAGTACACTATTGTTGGTATTAGTGACAGAAATCATGCATCATTGTTGGTGTAGAAGGAATAATGTCTTGTATCAGTGGGAGGAACAGTGTCCCAAGGGCCTGATAAAAGCAAACAAATGGCCCCATTACTTTCTGGTAAGCTTACATCAGTACCTTAAAGGTGGTGGTTCTTCCCAGGAAGTGGTGGTAGTGGACCGGTAATAACTTCACTTCGTGGACTGGTTTTCACATGGACTATTCACGAATGGACATTCTTATATGATTTCGCATTTTTATTTATTTTGTTTTCTTTTTCATTGTGTATATGAGTAGAGTTGAGCGGACACCTGGATGTTCGGGTTCGGCCGAACTTCGGAAAAAAAGTCCGGGTTCGGGACCGAACTTGACCCCGAACTCCGAACCCCCATTGAAGTCAATGGGACCCGGACTTTTGAACACTAAAATGGCTGTAAAAAAGTCATGGAAAGGGCTAGAGGGCTGCAAATGGCAACAAAATGTTGTTAAGAGCATGGCAAGTGATCTGCAAACAAATGTGGATAGGGAAATAACTTAAAATAACATAAAAAAAAAAAAAAAAAATGCTGGAGGCCCCCTTCTCAGCAGAAGAGGTACAGGAAGTCATTAAGAACCTCAGAAACTCAACGGCACGATGCCGCACATATGGTGGGAATACCCCAGAATACGCACTTTCTGGAAAAAAATATTCAATTTAATGGATAAGATAGTGGGGAAATAAAATACTTGGAAATTAAAAAAAAAATGAAAAAATTATAATCTTGACCTAGGAGGACGGAATTCAAATGGAGTAAGAGGTTGAGGCGACGGTGGATGTGGCGGTGTAGGTGGAAGCGGCGGTGGAGGACGACGAGGTAGCCAACACTGGTTCAAAAATACAACAATGGCTGGGTAAGGCTAGTGGTGAATGATGTGTCGAATTCTGTCCCAGTGTCCGCCAAATACTGCGCTTGCTCAGTACGTAGGACAAGGGGATTTTGAAACTCTCCGAAGACGATGCGCGGTGACTCCAGGTTCAAGCCACATCATCCGAGGTTGAAGCCTAGCCAAGCGAGCCCGTGAGGGGCCCTGTTACTATGTGCTACCGTATGTCCACTTGGATGGTCGGGCTTGAACCTGCACTCACTGCGCAGGCGACGTTCATCTTTGGAGATTTTGTGAATCTCCTTGTCCTCCGTACTGCGCAAGCACTGCACCTGCGCAGTAAGTGGCCGGACACTATCCGATAGCAAGACAGTTTTCGTCAGAACACCGGTATATGTGTCTATTCTGCACAAGGTACGGCCAAGTCCTGTGGGATCCATGCCTGGTTCATTTTAATGAACGTGAGCTTGTCCACATTGGCTCTGGACAGGCGGCTGCGCTTGTCTGTGATAACGCCCCCTGCCGTGCTAAATACACGTTCAGATAATACACTGGCGGCAGGGCAGGCCAGCACCTCCAAGGCGTAAAGGGCAAGCTCAGGCCATGTGCCCAATTTGGAGACCCAGAAGTTGAAGGGGGCAGACCCGTCATGCAGTACGTGTACGCGTGTGCACACATACTGCTCCACCATGTTGGTGAAATGCTGCCTCCTGCTAAGACGTTCCATCTCAGCTGGTGGTGCTGGTTGTTGTGGCGTGCCGACAAAGCTTTTCCACATTCCGGCTATGCTAACCCTGCCTTGTGAGGTGCTGTTGGTGACCTCTTCCTCCTCCTCTGCCTTCGCCTTGTGCTTCCACCGTACCCCCGCTGCCAAGTGGGAATGCCACCAGCAGCGCGTCTACCAGCGTGCACTTGTACTCACGCATCTTACGATCACACTCCAGTGAGGTAATTAAGGACGGCACGTTGTCCTTGTAACGGGGATCCAGCAGGGTGGCCACCCAATAATCAGCACCAGTTAAAATGTGGGCAACTCGGTGGTCGTTGCGAAGACACTGCAGCATGTAATCGCTCATGTGTGCCAGGCTGCCCAGAGGCAAGGAAAAGCTGTCCTCTGTGGGAGGTGTATCGTCTGTGTCCTCTGTATCCCCCCAGCCACGCACCAGTGATGGACATGAGCTGGTCTGGGTGCCACCCTGCTGTGAACATAGTTCTTCCTCCTCCATCTCCTCCTCATCCTCCACCTCGTCATCCTCCAGAACTGTGCCCTTGCTGCCGGACAATTGTGTACCTGGCGCTTGTTGGTGCAGGAACCCACCCTCGTAGCCACTTGTAAAATGACTGCCCTGAAAGCCTTGGAAATGAACCCTCTTCCTCCTCCTCCTCCTGTGCCACATCCTCTTCCATCATCGCCTGAAGCGTTTTTTCAAGGAGGCATAGAACTGGGATAGTAACGCTGAGAACGGCGTCATCGGCACTAGCCATGTTGGTGGAGTACTCAAAACAGCGCAACAAGGCACACAGGTCTCGCATGGAGGCCCAGTTATTGGCGGTGAAGTGGTGCTGTTCCGCATAGCGACTCACGCGTGCGTGCTGCAGCTGAAACTCCACTATCGCCTGCTGCTGCTCGCACAGTCTGGCAAGCATGTGCAAGGTGGAGTTCCACCTTGTGGGCACGTCACATATGAGACGGTGAGCGGGAAGGCCGAAGTCACGCTGCATCGCTGACAGGCGAGCAGCAACAGGGTGAGAACGCCAAAAGTGCGCACAGACGGCCCACACTTTCTGCAGCAGCTCTGGCATATCGGGGTAATTCTTAAGGAACCTCTGGACCACCAAGTTCAGCACATGCGCCAGGCAAGGGATGTGCGTCAAACCGCCTAGGCCCAGAGCTGCTACGAGATTTCGCCCATTATCGCACACCACCAGGCCGGGCTTGAGGCTCACTGCCACCAACCACTCATCGGTCTGTTGTTCCATGTCCCTCCACAACTCCTGCGCGGTGTGGGGTTTTTCCCCCAAACAGGAAAGTTTTAAAACTGCCTGCTGTTGTTTAGCCCTGGCTGTGCTGAAGTTGGTGGTGAAGGTGTTACGCTGACCGGATGAGGAGGCGGTAGAGGATGAGGAGGCGGAGTAGGAGGAGTTAGCAACAGGAGGCAAACTGAAGTGCCCTGCAATCCTCGGTGCTGGAAGGACATGCGCCAAACTGCTATCCGCCTCAGGCCCAGCCGCCACTACATTTACCCAGTGTGCTGTTAGGGAGATATAACGTCCCTGATCATGCTTACTGGTCCACGCAATCCGTAGTTAGGTGGACCTTGCCACAGATGGCGTTGCGCAGTGCACACCCGATTTTGTCCCCCACTTGGTTGTGCAGGGAAGGGATAGCTCGTCTGGAAAAGTAGTGGCGGCTGGGCACGACGTACTGTGGGACAGCCAATGACATCAGCCTTTTAAAACTCTGCGTCTCCACCAGACGGAATGACAGCATTTCAAAGGCGAGCAATTTTGAAATGCTGGCATTCAGGGCCAGGGATCGCGGGTGGCTAGGGGGGTACTTCCTCTTCCGCTCCAGTGTTTGGGAAATAGAGAGCTGAACGCTTCCATGGGACATTGTGAAGATGGTTGGTGACCCAGGTGGTAGTGTTGCTGGCAGATCCTCTGTTTGCGGGTTGGCAGGTGTCACTGTCACTACAGAGGTGGATGAAGAGGCTGAGACTGCAGCAGAAGAGGAAGCAGGAGGAGCCAGAGACCTTTCTTGTTTTTTGCGGTGTCTACTCCACTGCATCTCGTGCTTTGCACTTAGATGCCTGGTCATGCAGGTTGTGCTCAGGTTGAGAACGTTTATGCCTCGCTTCAGGCTCTGATCGCACAGCGTGCAAACCACTCGTGTCTTGTCATCAGCACATTGTCTGAAGAACTGCCACGCTAGGGAACTCCTTGGACCTGGCTTTGGTGTGCTCGGTCCCTTGCTGCGTTGGGCAGTAGCAGACGTACTGTCTAGGGGACGGACGCTCCGCTTTTGTACCCTGCTCCCTCTTCTGCTGTGCTGGTGGCTCTGTGCGACCACCGCCTCTTCCTCTGAACTACACTGGTCACCTGCATGGCGTTGATTCCATGTGGGGTCAAGGACCTCATCGTCCTCCACATCATCTTCCACCCAGTCTTCACCCCTGCCCTCCTTGTCGGTCTGCACAATGGCGAAAGCAGCAGCAGTTGGCACCTGTGTTTCGTCATCATCCGAGACGTGCTGCGATGGTCCTCCCATGTACTCATCATGAAACATAAGTGGTTGGGCATCGGTGCACACAATCTCTTCCACTTCTGGGGCAGGGCTAGGTGGATGGCCCTGGGAAACCCTGCTAACAGAGTCATCAAAAAGCAGAAGAGACTGCTGCATGATTTGGGGCTCAGACTGATTGGCTGATTTGCAAGGGGGTGAGGTGAAAGACTGATGGACATCGGCTGCAGGTGCCAACTCTGAACTTTCATCAGGAGACTGGGTGGGAGACAATGTGAAGGAACCGGAGGCACTGTCAGCAACCCAATCTACTATCGCCTGTACTTGTCCTGGCCTCGACATTCGTACAGCCTCATTAGGCGCGCCAAAATACTGCTGCAGGCTCTGTCGCCTACTCGTACCTGAGGAAGGTGTTTCACTAGTGCGTGTAGCTGGCACAGATCGACCACATCCTCTCCCTGCAACAGGAGCGCCACTAGCAGCACCACGACCCGGGCCACGTCCCCTTTTGATGATCTCCTCATATTTTCAAAATGTATGATCTCGCCCTAAATGGGTGTTTTTGCAATAGCAGAATACACCCACAGTATGTAAAGCGTGTATCTCAAAAACTGCTAAACTGCAGAAAATGCTATTGGGAAAAAAAAATGTCACTATAATTTTTTTTGGGACAATACAATAGAAGAAATATCGATCGATTGTATGTCACACTCCTGCACAAAGCACTGAAATATCAATAGCAGAATACACGTACAGTGTCTAAAGCGTGTATGAACATGCAGAAAATGCTATTGGAAAAAAAAAAAAAAAACACAGCAAAATGTAATTTTTTTGCAATGTTTTTCCAATAGCAGAATACACACAGAGTATGGTGCATCTCTTACTAAAATATGCAGTGCAGTGATGGTGCACTGAGCTTGCAGGTAAAACTTATATTTTGTCTGGCACTGGCCTCATGGCACTGTTAAAAGACTGTGCACTGCACCCCAGCCAGGGTACAATTGATTTAGGAATCTCTTGAATAATTCTCTCTGTCTCTTTTTCCTTAATAAAGACACTCTCTAGTCTACTCTAGCTATGTAGATCGCTCACTGATATAACTAAATTTGAAGAAAATTAAAGGAATGTGGACTGACTGACTGACTGACTTTATCAGACTAACTCCTGAAATCCTCTCTTAGCAGCACAGGAACCTGTCTATAGCAGAGTGACGCTGTGTGTCTGGACTATATATAGAGGCTGGGTCACATGCTGCACTGCCCAATCACAGCCAATGCATTAGTAGGCATGGCTGTGATGGCTTCTAAGGGCACACTAGTGAAACTAGCGTTGGTTGGCTGCCCTGCAGCTTGTAAAAGGCGCCAATACATCGCCGAACACCGGACCCGAACCCACAGCCAATAGTTCGGGTTCGGGACCCGGACACCCAAAAGTCCGGTACGGACCCGAACTTTACAGTTCGGGTTCGCTCAACCCTATAACAGACTATGTTTGCATGGACACATAGGATGACATGGGGCACATAGGATACATAGGATGACATGGGGCACATAGGACACATAGGATGACATGGGGCACATAGGACACATAGGATGACATGGGGCACATAGGATGACATGGGGCACATAGGATGACATGGGGCACATAGGATGACATGGGGCACATAGGATGACATGGGGCACATACCCTGTTTCCCTGAAAATAAGACCTAGCGTGATTGTCGGTGATGGCTGCAATATAAGCCCTACCCCCCAAATAAGCCCTACCCTGAAAATAAGACCTACAAGGACTTTAACTAGGGCTTATTTGGGGGGTAGGGCTTATATTGCAGCCATCACCGACAATCACGCTAGGTCTTATTTTCGGGGAAACAGGGTAGGATGACATGGGGCACATAGGATGACATAGGGCACATAGGACACATAGGATAACATGATGTGGAGTTTATTTACTGTAGAAAAAAACATCTGAAGCCAAACACAGCCGGTGTAAAAATGTCCGGTGTGCATGAGGCCTAAGGCTTGATTCACACTAATGCATTTTTTGATGCATTTTGCAGAAATGCAGGGAAATTTTTTTAACATGGGTTCCTATGGAACATGTCTGCGTTTTTCGAAAGGGTCAGGGCCTTTTTTTCATGCAAAATGCAGCGTTTTGCATATAATATAAGTCAATGGACCCGCATCCAAAACGCAAGTACCGCGTTTTTGCATTTTTTTTACAAAAATTTACACTGTATATAGCTGGTTGCTAAGCAACCACAATGTAAAAAAAAAAAAAAAAAAAAAAAAAAAAAAAACGTGGCAAAATCGTGTGTCCAAAAATGCAGCAGCACCGCAAGAAGCACTGCAAAAACACTCAAAAGCAACATGCATAGATGAGAATCGAGCCTAAAGGGGAGATTAGATGAGGAATACAAAGTATAAGAAAAGTATCTGATGGAAGTTCATTAATGGCAGACATGAACACAGAGTGACTGATCGTCCTCCATACAATCGTTCAACACATATCTGTATCCCCCATCCTAACACTCAGTATTATCACTCAGTATATTACATGCGGTTCTATGTAATCTTACCTTTCCAGTCACACCGCTCTGCGAAGAGACGATCTGAAAGCTCTGAACACAAAACAACAAAATGGAGAATTTTGGGCGTGGGAGAGAAAGAAATGTGACTGAGGAATTTTCACTCTGTTTTCACCGAGATCCTTCCATCTATAGATATTGTACCCTGTGAGTGTAATGCCCCGTACACACGATCGGACATTCCGACCACAAAATCCATCTAATTTTTTTCAACGGATTTTGTCCGAAACTTGTGTGTGCAACACACGGTCGGACAAAGTTGTCTGAAAATCCGATCGTTCAGAACGAGGTGACATACAAAAACATACGAATGAATGAATGAATGAATGAATGAATGAATTACTTGTATAGCGCAACCTATGCGAACTGAATCGCCTCAGGGCGCTTTTTGCCACTGGTGTCCATCTGTGGTATAGTGCGGTCCTTGCCCTGTGGGGTCCTGATACGACGGGACTACGTAGAGGCCAGTAGCCAGTAGCTTTTATCTCCAAATTTCTTTTGGCCCGCTAGAGCCCCCACACATGATCAGATTTTCCGACAACATAATCCGATCAGACTTTTTCCATCGGAATATCCGACCGTGTGTACGGGGCATTAGGCTGGATTCACACCTATGGCATTTTTAGTGCTTTTTGCATTTTGCAGATTTGCACTACAGAACGTGTTCCATAGGAAACCATGTTAAATGGAGTGTAGTGCAAATCTGCAAAATGCAAAAAGCACTAAAATTCCACAGGTGTGAATCAAGCCTGAGGCTGCATTCACAACCGGGTGTTTTCAGCTCGTAAAATGCCCAACAAGCAAAATCCCATTCATTTCAATAACACCTGTTCACATCTGACCGTTTTGTCACCTGAAGCAAAACTCCTGAAAAACGCCTTAGGGCCAGTTCACACCAGGTGCAGTTCCATGCACTTTTTTTCTGCACTAAAAATGGCTCCAGATCACACCGTGCAGTCAGTTTCTAGTGCAGAAACTGATCGGAAACTGACCTAGAGAACTAGAGCCTTTGGAATACATGGAAAACACGGTGCATGCATTTTCTGCAGTAAAAAAGTGCACAAAACTGCATCTGGTGTGAACGGGCACTAAAAATGCATGCGCAGTGTTTTCCATGTAAGACAAAAACAATTCCAAAGCTCAACTCACCAACCAGTCTGCTGACCAACCGAATGAACCTGTCTAACCGTCTGTTAAAAGCAGGGATTTAGGTAGCACACATTTGCAAACGCATGTGAAAGCTGCAAGGCCTCGTCACGGCACCCTGCGTTGCTTGCAGTCCTAAGACTACAAATTTATAAGTGTCTCCACAGTGGAAGCACAAGCATGGAATGGATAGATGTGGGACAGGTGAGCCTGGAGGCTGCCCCAAGCCCCCTTAAAGGGACAGGAGCGCACTGGACACCCAGCAAGAGCCCAATGGCAGCGAAGGGGCCCAGTGTGTCCCCGGAACACTCAGTATTATCACTCAGTATATTAGATGCGGTTCTATGTAATCTTACCTTTCCGGTCACACCGCTCTGTGAAGAGACCATCTGCAATCTCTGAACACGAACAACAAAATGGAGAATTTTGGGTGTGGGAGAGAAAGAAATGTGAATGAGGAAGTTTCACTTTTTCTGTTTTCACCGAGATCCTCCCATCTATAGAGATTGTACCCCGGGGGTGTAAGGCTGCATTTACATTTTCATAAAAACCCCAACAAGCAAAATACCATTCATTTCAATGGCACCTGTTCACATCCTGAGCGTTTGGTCACCTGAAGCAAAACGCTTGAAAAACGCCTTAGGGCCAGTTCACACCAGATGCAGTTCCGTGCGCTTTTTCTTCACTAAAAATGAACGCACCGTGAGTTCCATGTATTCCAATGGCTTTAGTTCACACCATGCAGTCAGTTTCCAGAGCAGAAACTGATCAGAAACTGACTGCATCTGGTGTGTTATGCAATGGCCAAATCAATCACCTGACCTGAATCCGATTGGGCATTTCACTTGCTGAAGACAAAACTGAAGGGAAAATGCCCCAAGAACAAGCAGGAACTGAAGACAGTGGCAGTAAAGGCCTGGCAGAGCCTCACCAGGGATGAGACCGGCGTCTGGTGAGGTCTATGTGTTCCAGACTTCAGGCTGTAATTGACTGCAAAGGATTTGCAACCAAGTATTAAAAAGTGAAAGTTTGATGGATGATTGTTAATCTGTCCCAATACTTTTGGTCCCTTAAATAGTGGGAGGCACATCTACAAACTGCTGTAATTCCTACACCGTTCACCTGATTTGGATGTAAATTCCCTCAAATTAAAGCTGGAAGTCTGCAGGTAAAGCACATCTTGTTCATTTCATTTCACATCCATTGTGGTGTATAGAGACAAAAAGATTAGACTTGTGTCCCAATATTTATGGACCTGACTCTACACCAGTGCTCGACGAATACCAGGCGCCAGGTCGCATTGGCGACTAGAATTAGCGACCTGGCGCCTGGGGCAGCACAGCTGGGGGTATCCTGTCTCCATAGTGCACCCCCGCCGCCGCGCGCGCGATCGCGATGGGCCGCGCCGGCCGGTAATTGAGGCCCCGGCTTTGCGGCCTTGTGCAGTCCTATGGTACCTTCTAGACTCTGGCGCCCTCTTGTGGTGGCCGTTGGTATGACACCCAGCAATGCTAATGGAGCTGTTTTGTTTTGTTTTGACTGCCTGCCTGCCTGCCTGCCTGCCTATCTCCTTCACTTAGAACCCCTAAACATTATATATATTTATTTTTCTAACACCCTAGAGAATAAAATGGCGGTCGTTGCAATACTTTCTGTCACACCGTATTTGCGCAGCGGACTTACAAGCGCACTTTTTTGGGAAAAAATAATTTTTTTAATTAAAAAATAACACAACAGTAAAGTTTGCCCAATTGTTTTTTATATTGTGAAAGATAATGTTACGGCGAGTAAATTGATACCAAACATGTCTCGCTTCAAAATTTTGCCCGCTCATGGAATGGCGACAAACTTTTACCCTTTAAAATCTCCATAGGTGACGTTTAAAAAATTCTACAGGTTGCATGTTTTGAGTTACAGAGGATGTCTAGAGCTAGAATTATTGCTCTCGCTCTACCGATCACGGTAATACCTCACATGTGTGGTTTGAACACCGCTTTCATATGCGGGCGCTACTCTTCTGCAAACAAGCTCGGCGGGACGGGCGCGTTTAAAATTATTTTTTTTTTTTTATTATTTATTTTAACTTTTAATTTTTTCACTGTTCTTTTGAAAAAAAAAATTGTGTAACTTTTATTCCTATTGCAAGAAATGTAAACACCCCTTGTAATAGAAAAAAGCATGACGGGACCTCTTAAATATGAGATCTGGGGGTCAAAGACCTCAGATCTCATATTTACACTAAAATGCAAAAAAAAATAATTGCCATTTGAAAAAAAAAATAAATAAATGTCCCTTTTTAACCACTTGCCTACTGTGCACTTAAACACCCTTCCTGCCCAGACCAATTTTCAGCTTTCAGCGCTCTCGCACTTTCAGTGACAATTGCGCGGTCATGCAATGCTGTAACCAAATGAATTTTTTATCATTTTGTTCGCACAAATAGAGCTTTAGTTTGGTGGTATTTATTCGCGACTCCGTTTTTTATTTTTTGCGATATAAGCGAAAACATAGCGGAAATTTTGAAAAAAAACAATATTTTCTCCTTTCTTTTTTAAAAGAAATCCAATAAAATCAAATTTTGTCATAAATTTAAGCCAAAATGTATTCTGCTACATGTTTTTTGTAAAAAAAATTCCGTTAAGTGTATAATAATTGGTTCGCGTGATCACGGACATATGTACGCAAATGATCATGTAAAAGGGGTGTGCAGGTGATCACGGACATATGTGTGCAGATAATCATTGGCACATGTGATTTTAGTGGGACATATGTGAGGGACATGTGTTTTTATTATTTAGGGACATGTGTGTTTTGGGGACATGTGTGTTTTGGGGACATGTGTGTTTTACTGTGGGGACATGTGTGTCTTACTGTGGGGACATGTGTGTTTTACTATGGGGACATGTGTGTTTTACTATGGGGACATGTGTGTTTTACTATGGGGACATGTGTGTTTTACTATGGGGGACCCTAGACTGGTGATCAGTGAGTAAAAAAAACATCTCATACTCACTGATCACCAGCCGGCTGCAGCGATCCGCTCTCCTCTCCTCACCGACGACTTCCGTGTGAGGAGAGGAGGGCCGATTGCCTAGCAACCGGCTGTTTGTTTACATCACATGACAGCCGTGATTCGTCACGGCCGTCATGTGATCAGGAGGGCCGATCACCGTGCCCTCCTGCCGATTCGAGATGCGCCGTGTCCGGGTGACACGGCCGCATCGGGATCGCGCCGCTGCGCGGGCACGCGCGCGCGCGATCCCTCTACTTCTGAAGGACGTTCCTGAACGTCCTATCAGAAGTAGACGGCTCCCACCCGGCCGTATATCTACATTGGCCGGGTGGGAAGTGGTTAAAGAGCTATGGGCAGAAGTGACGATTTGAAGTCGCTTCTGCCCTGCAATGACTTGGAGACAGGCGGGGCCATCTTCCCCCTCACCCGTCTCCATGTCGTTAAAAAAAACCTGGCTCCTAACTTTTTTAGCTGGCTCCTAGATTCCAAGCAAATTTGTCAAGCCCTGCTCTACACACATATATACAATATCGCACAAAAGCAGTGTTGGTCATCTTACTTTAAAAAAGTAAATTAATTAGTTAAGTTACAAAATTACTTCTCCCAAAAAGTAATTGCGTTACTCAGCAAAGTAACTGACTTTTTTTTAATATTCCGACGTGTAACTAAGGGGCGGGTCTAGTATTACTGTAACCAAGGGGCACATTTATTATTATTGTTATATATTGTGTAACCAAGGGGCGGAGCTGTTGTAGCGTGTAAGCAAGGGGCGGGTCTACTATTATTATATCGTGTAAGGGGGCGGGTCTATTATTATTATAATCGGGTAAGGGGTGGGTCCATTAGTATTATATCGTGTAAGGGGCGGTCTATTATTATATTGTGTAAGGGGCGGGTCTATTATTATTATAATCGGGGTAAGGGGCGGGTCCATTCGTATTATATCGTGTAAGGGGCGGGTCTATTATTATTATGTCGTGTAAGGGGCGGGTCTACTATTATATCATGTAAGGGGCGGGTCTATTATTATATTGTGTAAGGGGCAGGTCTACTATTATTATATCGTGTAAGGGGCGGGTCTATTATTATTATATCATGTAAGGGGCGGATGGCTACAGAAGAGGGCAAATGTTAAATTAATGGGCAGAGCTCGATATATACCAATAATAATAATAAATGCGCCCCTTGGTTACAGTAATACAAGACCCGCCCCTTAGTTACACGATAGACACCCCTTGCAGAGTATCGCAAGCATCGGGAGCGTGCGGCATCGGCTCGTACAATTACATGTTAACTGCGCCTGCGCGGTGTAGAGTTCACTCGGAGCTCTTTAGGTTCGGCAATTTTCATAAGCTCCGTAGTCCTTCGTACTGTGCAAGCCCTGCGCAGTACAGGGGAGGTCCTTACCCGGCGGGGGAACTTTTTTGGCAGGACACCGGAATGACACTACTGCCATCTAGTGGCGATAGATGTAATTGCGGTAACACCGCCCAAGTAATGGGAACGGCTTTACCATGAGGGGAAAAGTAATCAGTTAGATTACTCGTTACCCTCTAAAGTAACTGCGTTATGTAACTCTGTTTATTTTAAATCAGTTACTTACATCACTGCACCAAAGTGAGTACACCCCTAAGTGAAAATCTCCAAATTGGGCCCAATTAGCCATTTTTCCTCCCCAGTGTCATGTGACTCATTAGTGTTACAAGGTCTCAGGTGTGAATGGGGAGCAGGTGTGTTATATTTGGTGTTATCGCTCTCACTCTCGTATACCGTTTTCCCCTGATCTGGCCAGTAACACCCCTCCTGTAAAAGCCTCAATCCGCACTATGAACTGCATGTGAATCGCACCACATTGCGCCAAAGAAGTGCATCTTTTATGAGCCACACTCAACCACATCACATCACATCCCACCACATCCCATCCACCCCACTGTCATTTTGTACAATGCAATCCAATGCAGACAAAGGCAGTGTCTATGTGACCTGTGTTGTTTGGGGTGTTGGTGACTTTGTATTGACACCCTCTGCAGATCTCATGAGTTGTGCGATTTGCAATGCGGTGTGGGAAAAGCTCACAGATCTCTGCGTTTCCCACACCACATAAGTGTGATCCTTTACTTAGAGTGCCGCAACTCTGAATGAAGGAGCACAGGAGGCACCTTTGGACAGCGGCATTGTCAGTCTAGGGGGAGAGGAGCGTTGGGCCCCTTCCACACGAGGCGGATCCATTTAGCGGAGTCCACCAGCTCAGCAGGGAATCGATCCAATGATCTGCGCTGAGCCGGCGGATGACAGGTCCGTCTCTGAGAGGGGGAGGGGCCTGTCAGAGAGCCGCTGATTCCTATGGAGAGATCGGATGAAATCGGCACATAGAGGGTAATCGTTTTCTATCAACCATTGCGAGATGTTGAAGCGCCATGTGGTGAAGGCACACTGTGCCCTGGTAGGCAGCGTTTGTTCCCTTTATCTAACGGAGCATGCCCCTGTGTGTAGTCACTGGCATTACCTGTGCAAGGTGCCAACCTCTCAGGTGAGACATCAACCAGGTGTATCTCCCCCATATCCAGCTCTGGTGTCCCCCATGCCCAGTAATGGAGAACCTCTCTGTAGGACGGCTAAGATTGAGACCCCTACAAGGAAATGTTCACCCCATTGATGTGTCACCCGACACCCTCTAGTCTGGTCAGGTGACACATCAACAGAGAGCTATTGGAACAGAGAGCTATTTCACTCTCATGTGGGGAAAAATACAAATAACTAATAAAAAAAATAAAATAGTAATGGCGGTGATCTGCAATTTTTAGTGGTACTACGACATTGCGACGGACAAATATCGGACACTTTTTTGGGACCACTGACAATTATATAGCGATCAGTGCTATAGAAATGCACTGATTACTGTGTAAAGGTCACTGGCAGGGAAGGGGTTAAGACGAGGGGGCGATCAAGGGGTGAACTGTGTGTTCCCTCAGTGTGTTCTAACTGTATGGGGGATGTGAGTGACTAGGAGAGCAGACATATTGTTTTTCCTACTTAGTAGGAGCATACGATATGTTTCCTCTTCACTGACAGCACAGGGATGTGTGTGTTTACACATACACACACACACACACACACACACACACATCCACACACACACACACGCACGCACACACACATCCCTGTGCTGACACTCGTGCACGTGATCGCACAGGGGGGCGAGAACGCTCTTGAGAAGGACGTACCCGTACGGGATTTCTCCCAGGGGAGCCATTCTGCCGCAGTATATCTGTGTGAGCCGGTTGGGAACCGGTTAATGGGACGGCTGGTGATGCGGCGGTGACACAACAAGGTGAGGGAAGTGGCGACAGCAGGTGATTGGATGCCCGGTGAGCGCTGCCATGATGGATCTGAAATGACAGGTGCTCTTTAAATGTAAGGACTCATTTGTGCAGGAACTTCAATCATACAGTTTGTAGTGCACATAGATTTGCAAAACAATGGGATAAAGGAATATTCCTGAACTTCGTATTATCTCATGGTTACTGGGAAGCTGTGTGAAGGCATCAATGCAGTGCATGTTATCTCAGCTTGCAGAGCTTGGATTCATTAAATGAGTTTACCAAAAATGTAAAATATTGCAGAATATACAGCCTCATACTACATAACTGAGCTCCATTCCATGCTGAATAAACTAAATTAATAATGTATCTTAAAAAGAAAACTAAATTTAGATTAGTGAGTTTTAGATTAGATTTTAACCACTTCCCACCCGGCCACTGCATATGTACGGGTGGGTGGGCGCTCTCTCCTTCTGAGGGATGTTCAGGAACGTCCCTCAGAAGGAGGGGGATCGCGCGCGCATGCCTAGGCAGAGGCGCCATCCCGATGCGCTCGTGTCACCCGGACACGGTGCATCTCAGAACGGCAGGAGGGCTCTGCGATTGTCCCTCCTGATCACATGACGGCCGTGTCCAATCACACCGTCATGTGATGTAAACAGAGAGCCGGTTGCTAGGCGATCGGCTCTCCTCTCCTCACACGGAAGTTGTCAGAGAGGAGAGGAGAGATCTCTGCAGCCGGCTGGTGATCAGTGAGTCTGAGACGTTTTATACAGCTTTTTATTCACTGATCCCCAACCCAACACATGTCCCCACATAGTAATGATCCCCAAACACGTGTCCCCACATAGTAATGATCCCCAAACACATGTCCCCACATAGTAATGATCCCCAAACACATGTCCCCACATAGTAATGATCCCCCAAACACATGTCCCCACATAATAATGATCCCCAAACACATGTCCCCACATAGTAATGATCCCCAAACACATGTCCCCGCATAGTAATGATCCCCAAACACATGTCCCCACATAGTAATGATCCCCAAACACATGTCCCCACATAGTAATGATCCCCAAACACATGTCCCCACATAGTAATGATCCCCAAACACATGTCCCCGCATAGTAATGATCCCCAAACACATGTCCCCCACATAGTAATGATCCCCAAACACATGTCCCCACATAGTAATGATCCCCAAAACACGTGTCCCCACATAGTAATGATCCCCAAAACACATGTCCCCACATAGTAATGATCCCCAAAACACATGTCCCCACATAGTAATGATCCCCAAACACATGTCCCCAAACACATGTCCCCAAACACATGTCCCCACATAGTAATGATCCCCAAAACACGTGTCCCCACATATTTTTTTTATCCAAAAACACATGTCCCCACATAGTAATGATCCCCAAACACATGTCCCCACATAGTAATGATCCCCAAACACATGTCCCCACATAGTAATGATCCCCAAACACATGTCCCCGCATAGTAATGATCCCCAAACACATGTCCCCCACATAGTAATGATCCCCAAACACATGTCCCCACATAGTAATGATCCCCAAAACACGTGTCCCCACATAGTAATGATCCCCAAAACACGTGTCCCCACATAGTAATGATCCCCAAACACATGTCCCCACATAGTAATGATCCCCAAAACACATGTCCCCACATAGTAATGATCCCCAAAACACATGTCCCCACATAGTAATGATCCCCAAACACATGTCCCCAAACACATGTCCCCAAACACATGTCCCCACATAGTAATGATCCCCAAAACACGTGTCCCCACATAGTAATGATCCCCCAAACACATGTCCCCACATAGTAATGATCCCCAAACACGTGTCCCCACATAGTAATGATCCCCAAAACACGTGTCCCCACATAGTAATGATCCCCAAAACAAGTGTCCCCACATAGTAATGATCCCCAAAACACGTGTCCCCACATAGTAATGATCCCCAAAACACATGTCCCCACATAGTAATGATCCCCAAACACATGTCCCCACATAGTAATGATCCCCAAACACATGTCCCCACATAGTAATGATCCCCAAACACATGTCCCCACATAGTAATGATCCCCCAAACACATGTCCCCACATAGTAATGATCCCCCAAACACATGTCCCCACATAGTAATGATCCCCAAACACATGTCCCCACATAGTAATGATCCCCAAACCATGTCCCCACATAGTAATGATCCCCAAACACATGTCCCCACATAGTAATGATCCCCAAAACACATGTCCCCACATAGTAATGATCCCCAAACACGTGTCCCCACATAGTAATGATCCCCAAAACACGTGTCCCCACATAGTAATGATCCCCAAAACACATGTCCCCACATAGTAATGATCCCCAAACACATGTCCCCACATAGTAATGATCCCCAAACACATGTCCCCCACATAGTAATGATCCCCAAACACATGTCCCCACATAGTAATGATCCCCCAAACACATGTCCCCAAACACATGTCCCCACATAGTAATGATCCCCAAAACACGTGTCCCCACATAGTAATGATCCCCAAAACACGTGTCCCCACATAGTAATGATCCCCAAAACACATGTCCCCACATAGTAATGATCCCCAAAACACATGTCCCCACATAGTAATGATCCCCAAAACACATGTCCCCACATAGTAATGATCCCCAAACACATGTCCCCCACATAGTAATGATCCCCAAACACATGTCCCCCACATAGTAATGATCCCCAAACACATGTCCCCACATAGTAATGATCCCCAAACACATGTCCCCACATAGTAATGATCCCCCAAACACATGTCCCCAAACACATGTCCCCACATAGTAATGATCCCCAAAACACGTGTCCCCACATAGTAATGATCCCCAAAACACGTGTCCCCACATAGTAATGATCCCCAAACACATGTCCCCACATAGTAATGATCCCCAAAACACATGTCCCCACATAGTAATGATCCCCAAAACACATGTCCCCACATAGTAATGATCCCCCAAACACATGTCCCCACATAGTAATGATCCCCAAAACACGTGTCCCCACATAGTAATGATCCCCAAACACATGTCCCCACATAGTAATGATCCCCAAAACACATGTCCCCACATAGTAATGATCCCCAAAACACATGTCCCCACATAGTAATGATCCCCAAACACATGTCCCCACATAGTAATGATCCCCAAACACATGTCCCCACATAGTAATGATCCCCAAAACACATGTCCCCACATAGTAATGATCCCTAAACACATGTCCCCCACATAGTAATGATCCCCAATACACATGTCCCCACATATATAACAGTAAAATCACATGTCCCAATGATCATTTGCACACATAAATCTGATCACACGAACCAATTATTATACACATAATGGGATTTTTTTTTACCAAAAACATGTACAGAAAACATTTTGGCTTAAATTTATGACAAAATTCGATTTTATTGGATTTCTTTTAAAATAGAATAAAGAAAATATATATTTTTTTCCAAATTTCTGCTCTTTTTTCCACTTATATCGCAAAAAATAAATAACAGAGTGGTGAATAAATACCACCAAAATAAAGCTCTATTTGTGGGAACAAAATGCTACAAATGCCATTTGTGTACAGCGTAGCACGACCGCGCAATTCTCATCGATAGTGCGAGAGCGAAGAAAGCTGAAAGCTGAGAATTGGTCGGGGAAGGAAGGGGGTAAAAGTGCCGGTATTGAGGTGGTTAATAAAGCATTTTATTACAATAAATGTGATGAAAAGATTTCTCTCCCCCCCTCGGCCC
Source organism: Lithobates sylvaticus (assembly GCA_028564925.1). Classification (NCBI taxonomy): domain Eukaryota; kingdom Metazoa; phylum Chordata; class Amphibia; order Anura; family Ranidae; genus Lithobates; species Lithobates sylvaticus. The sequence continues at coordinate 4,641,770 of CM053038.1, forward strand.
CACAGTGAGTATAACGAGCCTCACTGCAGATACACACCCATTTTACTGTTGGGGGGAAATTAACCCCTTGCTGACCGCCCCCCCACATTTACATCAGCAAAGAGGCTCATTACCACAAAACATACTGGACTGGTACGTCGGCCCATTTAAGAGTCATACCAGGCGTGTGCACCGCCGGAGGCACATGCCCGCTGCACGGCGAGGGACCTGATGCGCACAGCCGCCGGGCGCGATCGCTGCTGGGTCACCCGCGATCACAGGGCACGAGAGCCAGAATGGGGATTTATGTGTGTAAACAAACAAATCTCTGTTCTGACGGGAGAAGAGACACATCTGCTGTTTGTAGTAATTATGAACAGCGATCTGTCTTCTCCTCCAGTCAGTCCCATCCCCCCACAGTAAGAAACAGTCATAAGGGAACACATTTAACCCCTTGATCGCCCCCTAGTGTTGAAACCCTTCCCTGCCAGTGACATTTACACAGTAATCAGTGTATTGTTATAGCACTGATCGCTGTATAAATAGCAACGGTCCCAAAAATGTGTCAAAAGAGTCCGATCTGTCCGCCGCAATGTCGCAGTACTGCTAAATATATATATATATATATATATATATATATATATATATATATATATATATATATATATGAAAAAAAAATAAAAAAATAATCACAGCTCACCGCAATTATTAATAAAAAAAAAGCCATAAAAACGCCATAAATCTTCCCCATAGTTTGTAGACGCTATAAATGCCCAAACCAATCAATATACGCTTATTGTGATTTTTTTTTTACCAAAATATGTAGAAAAATACATATTGGCCTAAACTGATGAAGACATTTCAAAAAAAAAAAAAAACATTTTTTGGGGATATTTATTATAGAAAAAGGTAAAAAATATTTTTTTTTTTTCAAATTGTCGCTCTTTTTTTGTTTATAGCGCAAAAAATAAAAAACCTGCAGAGGTGATCGAATACCACCAAAAGAAAGTTCTATTTGTGGGGGAAAAAGGTGGCCAATTTTGTTTGGATACAACGTCACATGACCGCGCAATTGTTAGTTAAACAACGCAGTGCCGTATCGCAAAAAATGGCCTGGTCATGAAGGGGGGTAAATCTTTCGGTCTGTAAGTAATGAAGTAATATTTCAGACAAATAGAAGGACTTCCCTGTTCTCTTTTCTTTATCTGAGTGACTCTGCCAGTCATATTATACTCTATACAAGAGAACTTTCCTGAGCTGTGCCAAAAAGGAGAAATATGGGACATCAATCTCCGAGGTTATGATGAATGAATATTGATTGGGAAGTGTTGATATTCAGGACACCTCCTGATTGGACGGTCTCTAGAGCCGGGTGACCAACCAGTGGATTGGATGAAAACACTGACAGATCTGCAATGCTGATGTCGGGATCCTCCCGCTGACACATTGGGGGTTATTTACTGAAGACAAATCCTCTCGGCACCACAAGTGCACTTGGAAGTTCAGTCGCTGAAGATCTGAGGGGGAAGATCTGAAATGAGGGGAAGCTCTGCTGATTTTATCATCCAATCAGATGCAAGAAAAAATGCTGTTTGTTTATTTTCCTTGCATGTCCCCCTCAGATCTACAGCGACTGACCTTCCAAGTGCACTTGTAGTGGATTTGCCTTTAGTAAATACCTGACAGGGGGCTCCCCCAATCAGAATACAGTAAATGGCACTCGCAGCCATTGGTGGAAAGTGCTGATGGAATGCCGGATTTCCAGCCTGGCCCCTCAATAGAAGGCGGTTGTTAGAGCCGCTTCTGGTGGACAGAAAGCAGTACAGACAGAAATGTGGGCAGTTCCTGAGGTCACATGTTCAGTTCTTTAACCTCTTCCTTACCGGACACTTTCCCCTTCTTCCTGCCCAGGGTGCCAACGTTCACCTTTCAGCCCCGTCACACTTTGAATGACAATTACGCGGTCACCCTACACTGTACACACACGACATTTCTATCAGTCTTTTCACACAAATAGAGATTTTATTTATTTAACCACTTCAGCCCCGGACCATTTGGCTGGCCAAAGACCAGAGCGTTTTTTGTGATTCGGCACTGCGTCGCTTTAACTGACAATTGCGCGGTCGTGCGACGTTGCACCTAAACAAAACTGACGTCTTTTTTTCACACAAATAGAGCTTTCTTTTGGTGGTATTTGATCGCCCCTGCGGTTTTTATTTTTACGCTATAAACAAAAAAATAGCAAAATTTTGAAAAAAAAAAAAATAAAAAAACACATTATTTTTTACTTTTTGCTGTAATAAATATCCCAAAAAAATAAAAAAAAATTCCTCAGTTTAGGCCGATACATATTCTTCTACATATTTTTGGTAAAAAAAAAAATAATCACAATAAGCGTTTATTGATTGGTTTGCGCAAAAGTTATCACATCTACAAAATAGGCAATAGATTTATGGCATTTTTATTCTTAGTTTTAATTTTATTAGTAATGGCGGTGATCAGCGATTTTTATCATGACTGCGACATTACGGCGGACACATCGGACACCTTTGACGCTATTTTGGGACCATTGTCATGTATACAGCGATCAGAGATATAAAAATGCACTGATTACTGTGTAAATGGCACTGGCAGGGAAGGGGTTTAACACTAGGGGGCGATCAAGGGGTTAAGTGTGTCCTAGGGAGGTGTTCTAACTGTGGGGGATGGGTTTTTGGTTCAAAAAAAAAAAAAAAATTGCAATAAAGCATTTAGTGATTGGTTTGTGCAAAAGTTATAGTGCTACAAAATAGGGGATTGTTTTATGGCATTTTTATTAAATAATTATCTTTTTTTTACTAGTAATGTCGGTGATCAGTGATTTTAATCATGACTTTGACATAATGTCGGACACATCGGACACTTTTGGCGCTATTTTGGGACCATTCACATTTCTACAGCGATCAGTGCAATAAAAATGCACTGATTACTGTGTAAATGTGACTGGCAGCTAAAGGGTTAACCACTAGGTGGCGCTGTAGGGGTTAGGTGTGTCCTATGGAGTGATTCTAACTGTGGGGGGAGGGGCTGTGTGTGACATATCACTGATCACCGCTCCCGATTACAGGGAGCAATGATCAGTCTCAGTGTCACTGGGCAGAACGGGGGAAATGCTTGTTTACATCGGCATCTCCCCGTTCTTCCTCTCTGTGAGACGATCGCGGGTATCCCTGCGGACATCGAGTCTGCGGGACTCGCCACCACACTCACGGAGCTTACGGTGGGCGTGCGCCCGCAAACCGCTTCTTAAAGGTCAACGTACAGGTACATTAATCTGCCTATACGTGCCCTTCTGCCAACGTATATCGGTGTGAGCCGGTCGGCAAGCGGTTAATCACCACTTCGTTTTTTTTATTTTTTGGTAAAGAAACAAAAAAGACAGAAAATTTGTAAAGAAAACATTTTTTTTTTCATAGTTTGTTATAAAATGTAGGAAACCAGAATTTTTTCTCCTTCATTGATGTGCGCTGATGAGGCAGCACTGATGGACACTAATAGGTGGCATTGATAAGGTGGCAATGAAGGACCTTGAGAGGTGGCACTGATGGGCACTGATAGGTGGCACCGATAGGTGGCACTGGTAGGTACTAATAGGTGGCATTGATAAGGTGGGACTGAAGGACCTTGAGAGGTGGCACTGATAGGTAGCACTGGTGGGCACTGATGAGGTGGCACTGATGGGTACTAATAGGTGGCATTGATAAGGTGGCACTGAAGGACCTTGAGAGGTGGCACTGAGGCAGCACTGATAGGTGGCACTGGTGGGCACTGATAGGTGGCATTGGTGGGCACTGATGAGGTGGCACTGAAGGACCCTGGTAGGGGGCACTTATGGGCAGCACTGATAGGTGGCACTGGTGGGCACTGATGGGGTAACACTAAAGGACCCTGATAGGGGGCACTTATGGGCAGCACTGATAGGTGGCACTGGTGGGCACTGATGAGGTGGCACTGATGGGGTAACACTGAAGGACCCTGATAGGGGGCACTTATGGGCAGCACTGATAGGTGGCACTGAAGGACCTTGAGAGGTGGCACTGATAGGCAGCACTGATAGGTGGCACTTATGGGCAGCACTGATAGGTGGCACTGATGGGGTAACACTGAAGGACCCTGATAGGGGGCACTTATGGGCAGCACTGATAGGTGGCACTGGTGGGCACTGATGGGGTAACACTAAAGGACCCTGATAGGGGGCACTTATGGGCAGCACTGATAGGTGGCACTGGTGGGCACTGATGAGGTGGCACTGAAGGACCCTGATGGGGGCACTTATGGGCAGCACTGATAGGTGGCACTGAAGGACCTTGAGAGGTGGCACTGATAGGCAGCACTGATAGGTGGCACTGATGGGGTAACACTGAAGGACCCTGATAGGGGGCACTGAAGGACCTTGAGAGGTGGCACTGATAGGCAGCACTGATAGGTGGCACTGATAGGCAGCACTGATAGGTGGCACTGGTGGGCACTCATGAGGTGGCACTGATGGGGTAACACTGAAGAACCTTGAGAGGTGGCACTTATGGGCAGCACTGATAGGTGGCACTGGTGGGCACTGATTATCAGCACTGGTGGGCATATGTTGGGACCGATGTCCCGGTAACAGAAGCCATTTACCGTCTTCCTTCTTTTCTCCTCACACTGTCTCTGAGGAGACAAAACATCTGATAATCGGCTTCTGTTTCCATCCATGATCTGTTATCATTGGCTGTCAGCTGATCACATGGTAAAGGGTTGCTGTGATTGGCCCTTTCCTCTGATCTGTGGTCAGCTGAGTGGAAAGGACTGGACCATCACAGAGTACATGGGGGGGATCAGGGTGATGATGGGGGGACGTCTATGGACCCCCTTCCAGCACTGGAAGCCGCGCTGTAGCCGTATTTCGGAGGAAAGTGGTGACACTCATCCCCTCCTCCGATTTATAGTAACTTGTATTTCAATCTACTGAAAATAATTTCTATTGATATCCGATCATTAAATCCCATCTCTGGTGATGAGAGAAATGTTCCTCGTAGTGGGATTGCCCCGCACTGCAAGGGGGGAAATCATGGGGGGGGGGCAAAAAAGATGAGTTTTCCTTATCCAACCCTCTGCTACCCCAGCAGATAGAACTCTCTTCTACCCCCCTACACTTCATCAATGGACTGTCCCTCAGTGTCCTCACATCCAATACAAGGCTATGGGACCTGCATTGGACATGATGATGTCAGAGGACCTGAGACTACCAGAACATTGGGGGGGGGGGGGGGTACAGGGGCGGGTTTTACAGCCTGAAGGGAGATTACAGGAGAGGAGGATGAAGTCAGTAAATCTTTGTGACCCCCAAAGACCCTAAATGAGCATTTAACCCTTACAGTGCGGGGGGGGCAGACCCCCCACAAGAACCCTTTTCCCCTCCCCCGGAGCTCAGTTTTCGGCCCCATACATATTGGTGCAGTATAAAGTCTCTGCATATTTCTGCTGCCCTCCACGTCATACATGTGCCATGGAATCTCACCTTTCCGGTCACACCGCTCTGTGATACCGAATCTCTGAGCACAAAAACAAAATGGAGAATCTGGGGAGGGGGAGGGGAAAGGAACTTCACTGCAACAGTTTCACTTTCCACAGAAAACGCCAAATAACTCTGAAAAAGTATTACAGGCTCCGCCCTGAGGATAAAAAGACCCCCCTCCCCCCCTAATAGCCACCCACAAGGGGGCAGATAATAAATATAAAGTGTGGGGTTCAATGGCGCTGCCCATAGGCTACACGGTGTGGGGACTTCTTACTAGCAGTGAGTAGATGCACCCCCTACACGTGTCTCAGGGGTAGTGACCCCCCTTTATATATACATAGAAATATGTGCAACTTATTCATTACCGTATATACTCGAGTATAAGCCCAGCTTTTCAGCACATTTTTTTTGTGCTGAAAGCGCCCCCCTCGGCTTATACTCGAGTAAAGCACTTTTCTGCAGCGGAGAATGACATTTTCTGACCCGACTTTGGGGCCCCGTATGTCGGGGCCACTTGGGGTTCCTGGCATTAAGTGGCCCCCGAGATACGGGGCCCCAAAGTCGGTTCAGAAAATGTCATTCTCTGCTGCAGAAAAGTGCTTGACATTTTCCGACCTGACTTTGGGGCCCCGTATCTCAGGGGCCACTTGGTGCTAGGGACCCCAGAGTTGGTGTGCAAACCCAGTGGAACTAGCACTACAACATATCCACATTTGGGGTTCCTAGCACCAAGTGGCCCCAAGATACGGGGCCCCAAAGTCAGTCAACTGTGTCCATCTACAGCAATGTCATTTCGGGACCTTTTGGGGACATTTTGGCTGCAGCCAGGGGGCATCTAGGAACCCCTAACTACCAAGATTGAAGTTCGGGGGACCTATGGCTGCAAATGGGCACAGTGAGGCTGCAAATGGGCACAGTGAGGCTGCAAATGGGCACAGTGAGGCTGCAAATGGGCATTGTTGACCCTCTTTTACACTTGCAGTAGCTGCGCATTTCTCACCCTAGGCTTATACTCGAGTCAATACGTTTTCCCAGTTTTTTTGTGGTAAAATTAGGCGCCTCGGCTTATATTCGGGTTGGCTTATACTCGAGTATATACTGTATACTAAAAGTACTCAGTAAATATAACAGTCCGATGACCGGGACTTGCAATACAACAAATGTGCAGCCCACAGTGTGAATAAATATCACACACAATATAGACCACCTTTGGGCAACCTGGGAAACAAATAGGTGAACCCCCAATACAGGGACACCACCCAGCTACCCGACCACTTCAATACCCGCGTATTGTCATACGATGGGATCTCCCATCCTGGGCGGGGGCGTCATATGACGTCCTCTCATTCCCTGCCGTCTAGGAGGTGCGTGCCCGTGCCCGGGCGGAAGCGATGTCCGCCGAGCACCCGCGATTGCCCGGGAACACAGCAGGACCTGTGTTTGTTTCAAATCTTACTTTATTTCATTTTCACATCTTGACAAACATAAAACTTTGCAGTTACATGTATTATACAGGCATTTACAGTTGTGTCTGTTTATAACTCCATAGTTTCTTATTCCTGTACTTTTGCGTATTAGTTATATAATGTTGCTATTACTTTCATTCTTACTCCCCATCATATGTCATTAAAACTTATCAAACAATCTATCATACTCTCTTCATTCATATTAGTGTCCAGTAGAGAGAGAAAAACAATAAAAAAATTAGTTATAGAAATTAAAAAAATTAAAACTTAAAAAAAATAAATATTAAAAAAAAAAAAAAAAAAAAATATAAAAAAAAAAAAAAAAAAAAGAGATTTTGACAAGGTCTCTCCCGTCCTCCCTCCTCCCCCCTCCCTCTCATATCGTCCGCAGCAATAAGGACGACATCCTATAGTCTCTCCATTTTTGCCAAGTTTCGTTTATGTGATCTTTGGGATCCTCTTCCTTTATAATCCTCTCTTCCAGTGAACGCATATCATCCATTTCTATGATCCATTCCTCAATTGAGGGTGCTATATTGTTTTTCCATTTCCTTGCTATTACTGTTCTAGCTGCGGTTAAACAGTGTTTTAGTATCCCTTTTCTTATCTTTTTGATCGTACCTGGTATCATTGATAAAATAGCGATCTTTATTTCTGGTTGTATGTTTATATCTGTCATCTCGCTATATATCTTAAATATTTTTTCCCAGAATATGTACACCTTTGGGCATAAAAACCAGATATGTGACATAGTCCCGGTTGCTTTTTGACATCTCCAACAGGTGCTATCATTTTCTACATTAATTTTATACAGGTCAATTGGGCATTTGTACCATCTCACTAGTAGTTTGTAGTTTCTTTCCTGATGTCTATTGGATAGAGACATTTTGTGTGTTAGTAAAATTGCTTTGTCCCATTTCTCTCTGGGTATGGCCTCTTCCATCTCCTGTTCCCATTTTCTTACATATTTTAACTCTTGTGTGTTACTGTTTGAAATTAAATATTTATATATGTTGGAAAGATTATGTATGGGTCTTTGTTCTTGTAATAATAATGTTTCCAATGTTGTGGGTGTTCTGTCCAGTATTCCTGTTTTCTCAAGAGTATTTATATATTCCTGAAGCTGTCTGTGTTGTATCCATTTGTGTGCATGTTCTCTACCCATGTCTTCTAGTCGAATAAGTTTTTTGTTCTCCATTGTTTGTACTATTCTGATGTTGTCTTTTTTCTCCCATTTTAAAAAGGTTCTGGATTCATTTGCTGGGGGGAAATCGGGATTGCCGAAGAGGGGTGTCATTGGGCCTATATATGATGACCCTATTCCCCTTTTCATCAGTCCGTCCCATGTTTTCAGTGTTGCTTCAATCAAAAATGGCATTTCTTGTCTTAATGGTCTATTCTCTTTTTTTATCCATGGTAGTATTTTTAAATTTATATTCATAATTTCTTCCTCTAGTTCCACCCATTGTTTAGTTCCTTTATTATGAAACCAATCCAGAATCCTAGTGATCAGGGATGCCTTAAGGTATGTGGATAAATCCGGAAGGGCCAAACCCCCGTCTTTTTTAGATCTTATAAGTGTTTCCCTGCTGACTCTTGCTGGTTTACCCGCCCAGATGAAGCTGCCTATCAGTTTTCGTAGAGTATTCAATATGTTTTTGAGGGGAAATATTGGAACTGTTTGGAATATATATAGTATTTTGGGAAGTATGTCCATTTTTATAATATTTATACGCCCTGTCCAAGAGAAAATTCCTTTGTTGTAGTTTTGAAGTAGTTTCGTTATTTTTTGTATTAGTGGGACATAGTTGTTTTCTTGGAGTTTTCTGATGTCATTGGGGATAAATATTCCTAGGTATTTAATAGTACTATTTTGCCATTTAAAAGAGAAATTCCTTTTAAGAGTATCAACAGTGTTTGTAGTAAGTGAAATGTTTAAGGCTTCCGTTTTATTATAATTAACTTTGAAGTTACTAACTTCAGCAAAGCGTTTGAATTCTTTTATTAGATTGGGTAGCGTCACTATGGGGTTTGTAATATATAATAATAGATCATCTGCGTATCCTGAAAGTTTATATTCCTGATCTTTTATTCTAATTCCTTGTATATCCTTATTTATCCGGATTGCTGTCATCAGATGTTCCATAGTTAAAACATATATCAGTGGGGATAAGGGACATCCCTGTCTGGTTCCGTTTCGTATTGTTATCGTGTCTGATAATTCCCCATTTGCTCGAATTTTGGCCGTTGGATTCTGATATAGAACCAGAATCTTTTCTAATAATCTAGGGCCCAGTCCCCATTGTTTCAATGTCTCTTCAAAGAATCGCCATCCCACCCTGTCGAACGCTTTTTCAGCGTCTACTGCCAATAGACAGGATGGGATGGCGTGTCTTTTCGCATATTCGACTAATGTCAAAGTTTTAAAGGTGTTATCTCTCGCTTCCCTTCCCTCCACGAATCCTACTTGGTCTAAATGTATCGTTGTTGGTAGTTTAGGGGTAAGCCTATTGGCTATAACTTTAGAGTAGATTCGGAGATCTATATTCGTCAGGGAGATCGGTCTATAGTTTCCACATAGTGTATGGTCTTTATCGGGTTTGGGTATGAGAGATATATATGCCTGCATACTTTGTGATACAAATGGCTGAGCTATAGATACAGAGTTAAATGTGCGTTTTAAAACTGGGATAAGCAGGTCTTTGTATAATTTATAAAAGCGTGGGGTAAATCCGTCAGGCCCTGGGCTTTTACCTATTGTCAGTGAGTCTATTACTATTTGTATTTCCGTTTCTGAGAATTCATTCTCAAGTTGTTCTATATCGCTATCAGGTAGTGGTGGTATCGGGGTTTCTGTTATGTATTGTTTTACCTTTTGGTCAAGGTCTTCTAGGTTTTGTTTTGTTAGTCGGTTAGGTAGGTTATATAACCCAGAGTAAAATGTATGGAAAGTTTCCATAATCTTTTTGGGATCATACGTCAGTTCCCCTGAGTCTGTTTTAATTTTGGGAATTGATGTAGTTCTTGTTTGTTGTTTTAAAGCTCCAGCTAATATTTTACCTGGTTTATTCTCTTGATGGTAATATAGGGCGCGATTTTTGTCTCTAATTCGAAGTGATTGTTCATTCAATATCGTTCTCAACTCTACTCTTTTATCCGAGAGGACCATTAATGTTTCTCGTGTTGTATTCTGTTTATGGTGTTTCTCTAATGCCGAAATTTCTTGTATCAATTCTTTTAACCTATTGTTTTTCATTTTTTTTAATCTAGACCCATGTTTAATAAGGAGGCCCCTTATTATACATTTAAGGGCTTCCCATTGATTTGGGAGTGATGTATTATCTTCTATGTGGTCTGATGTAAAGTTCAATATCGCGGAAGCAATTTCAGTTCTACAGGATTCATCAAATAGTAAATTATCATTTAATTTCCATGTACCTCTAGGCATACTTTTATTTATTGTATCTATAGTTAGGTAGATGGGTGCATGGTCTGACCATATGAAATTCCCTATCTCGGGGGTAGAGGTTGTTGCAATCGCCGAGGAGTTTATCAAAAAGTAGTCCAGTCTATGGTATGTATCGTGTACCTGGGAGTAAAATGTATAGTCTTTTATACTTGGATTTGTTATTCTCCATATATCTATTAGTTGGTATTGTTCTAGTAGTTTTTTAAATGCTCTTTTCTCACTTTTCTTTTGAGGTCCTGTCTTTGATGTGGTATCCATATTTCGATCTAGAACAAAATTGAAGTCTCCTCCAATTATGATTGTCCCTTCTGCTTTAATCATCATCTTTGTTAGTAGTTGAATGCCTGTTTTAATTTGATCTATATTTGGTAGATAGATATTAATAAAAGTGTATATCTGTCCGTATATATTCAGCTTTAGCAATAGTGCTCTGCCCTCTCGACTTGTCCATTTTTCTAAAACCTGATGAGGTATTGAGTTATGAATTACTATTGAGACCCCTCTGGATTTTGAATATGGGTATGTATCGTGATACCAGTTGGGATATTGTCTATTTTGTATGTTTGGTAGTTGATTTGTATGGAAGTGCGTTTCCTGGAAGAGAATAATTCCTACATTTTGTTTCTGGAGAGAATATAAGATTTGTGATCTCTTAGATGCTACATTTAGTCCCCTTGTGTTGAAAGAACAAACTTTAATAGCTGTCATATTTCGACAATAGGGGGTCTAGAGGAGGGAAGAGGGAGAGAGCAAAAGGGGGGGGGGGAGAGGGGAGAGGGAGAAGGAAGGAGAGAGAGAAAAGAAAAAGAAGAAAGAAAAAGAAGGAAGGGAAAAAAAAAAAAAAAAAAAAAAAAAAAAAAAATATTTTTTTATTTTTTTTTAAAAAAAGCTTCTCTTCTGTAGTTCACGTTCACTCGCACTAAGAGTCAAATGCTCTTTGGTGTTCTACTCACTTGAGATTAAAACTTTCATACTTTATCATTCTCTAAATGACTCGTTGAGTCTACCCTTACAATGTAAGTTCCCTATTTGGGGGTATATAGGGATTTCCTTAGGGTTAGGACGTGTCCCTGGTCTGGGAATAGTTTAGTTTAAATGATGTAGGATTTTAATGGGTATTTTAATCCTACATCTTATTTATCACCTTCATGAGCTATTATTATTGTGTTACTTATGTTTGTTCTCCTATCCTCTTCCCCTCCCCCTCCCCCCTCACCTTTGAAGTTATATTTGAAAGCCGACAGTTTATGTGGTATATATACGTCTTTTCCATTCTGTTATTCCATTATTACAGATTGGTATTTGGGTTGTTTCCCATGGATACAATGTGGTTTATTGGTGCATAATCTATACAGTTTATTTCCTCTGCTCTTCGTTGTGGGGATAGAGTGGGCAGAGAGAGAAGGAGAGAGAGAAGGGAGGAAAAGGAGAGGGAAAGGAGAAAAAAAAAAAAAAAAAAAAAAAAAAAAAAAAAAAAAAGAGGAAAAAAAAAAAGGGGAAGAAATTTTCTCTCTCTCCTCCACCCCACCCACTCCCTCCCCTCCGCAGAGGGTCGTTTTTTTTTGGAGAGCAGAGGAAGATTGAATCAATTGTATCCAATGGGAGCAAACCAATTTCCCAAAAGCCCACAGCTCATAAGTGTCCATTTTTCAGGTACATTACAATTTATACATTTTTATCATATTTTCATTATATTCTGACATATTATATTTATAACTCTATGCATTTAATTTTGAGTCCCTGTTACCCCATTTTTCTCCCCAAAAAAAGAAAGAAAAAAAAAAAAAAAAAAAAAAAAAAAAATTTTAAAAAAAAAAAAAAAAAAAAAAAAAAAAAAAAAAAAAAAAAAAAAAAAAAAAAAAAAAAAAAAAAAAAAAAAAAAAAAAAAAAAAAAAAAAAAAAAAAAAAAAAAAAAAAATTTTAAAAAAAAAAAAAAAAAAAAATAATAAATAAAAAAAAAAAAAAAAAAAAATTTAAAAAAAAAAAAAAAATTAAAGAGGGGGGAGCACCTAGGGGGGGAGGGGAGGCCAATTCTTTTGGAATCTCCCCAATCCCCCTTGTTCTCCTCCCTCGTTCCATTTCCCCCTCCTCTAGAGATGTGTGTGTAAGTAATAGATTATAAATTGTGTCTGGTGTGTCCGTGTCGTGTATATATAATATTAGTGTACAGGCATGTGATCGGTGTATCCCTTTCCCTTCTACCCTTCCCTCCCCGGTCCTATGTCCGCCCCCAAAAATGTGAGTCCTTGTGTAGATATGGTAAAGTTATGTGATGTGTTCCAAAAAAAAAAAAAAAAAAAAAAAAAAAAAAAAAAAAAAAAAAAATGTGCCCCTATTCATACTCAAATGATTCTGGTCTTTTCCCTGATCACTTCTAATATTAACATTATTTCCTCTTTATCTATTACATATCCGCAGTGTATATTGTGATGGTTACTGTTTGTACCCTATTCCTAAACCTCCCTCTTTTCTCCCTCCCCTCACCCTCCCATCTCCCCCTTCTCCGGAAAAAGAAGGAGAGGGGGAAAAAAAAAAAAAAAAATAAAAAAAAAAATAGAAAAAAAAAGGAGAAGGGGGGAAATTATGTATCTCTTTCCCTTCTCTTTCCCCCTCATTTCATTCTGAAGAGATTTAATATATCTGGGCCCACAAGGGCAGTTCTATCAGAGGGAGTCCCAAATGGTTGAGGAATTCTTGTAGATCTTCAATACTCCGAAACACCGTCTTCTGGCCTTCTTGGTACACTATTACTTGAAAGGGGGATCCCCATTTATAAAGGAATCCCTTCTCTCTCAATAGCTCCAGTAGTGGTTTCACCGCTCTTCTCTTATTTAATGTATGTTTAGATAGATCTTGTAAGAATATAAGTTGAGCTCCCTCATACTTGAATTCCCTTTGTGTTCTTGCTGCTATCATTATATTTTCTTTGGTTTGGAAAAAATGTATTCTACATATTATGTCTCTAGGTCTCGTTTGATTGGGATCTCTGGGTCCTTGAATTCTGTGTGCTCGATCGATCTCTATTGCTGTTGTCTCAGGTTGTTGTAATAAAATATTAAATATATGTTGTAATATTTGTTTCAGATTCTCGGTGTCTACTGATTCTGGAAGTCCTCTTATTTTTATATTGTTACGTCTATTCTTATTCTCGAGTTCATCTGTTGAATCTCTTATTTGTTTTATTAATCGATCGTGTTCTATTATTTTTTCTTCCAGGGTAAGTGTTTTCTGGTCGATCGTCAGGATTTTGGCATCTATGATATTCATATGCTCTTGGGTGTCTATTAAGGATACCTTCAATGAATTTATTTGCTCTTTATATGTAGTCTCTAATCTATAGACATAATTATCCATATCCTCTTTAGTTGGTAGTGATTTTAAGTGTGTCTGTATGTCCCAGTTGGGATTGTTTGTTGATCTCGTTGTGTCCATTATGGGATATTGTGTACTCCCTATGGGGCTATTGTTGAGTGGGAGCTCTGGGCTCATACTGGGTGAAGCAAAATGCAATTCAGTGGAAGTCTCTGCGTCTTGCTGTGGCGATATTAATGGCTGTTTGAAAAACCCCTTTATATCTGAGTTCTGTGCAGAATGTGGCTTAATCTGATTTTTGTTGTTCCACCTGTGGATCCTCTCTTTGTTTTCTGAGTGTGTGTACTTTTTGGTGGCATCCTTATAGAGTTTTTATCTGTTTCAAAGTAGTAGATGGAAAGCAAACAACCAAAAAAAAAAAAAAAAAAAAAAAAAAAAAAAAAAAAAAAAACCTTTTCCTCTCAAGAGAAGTGTATATTCCACTGATCATATATTCCATATATATATGGAATGTTGTTCTCTTGGGTAGTTGTAGGGGTCTTTCTTATAACTTTTTTAATCTGTCTGGTGGGGAGGTATCTCCCGGGTTGCACTATCTTCACCCCCAATTTAAATCCTTTTTTAGCCGTCCATTTTTTATTAGGTTAAACTTCCCCTTTTTTTCTTCTTTTTTTTTTCCTTTCCCTTCAAAACTCTTTATTGTACTCTGTATTCTTTGTTAACTGTCAGCAAAGTTTATCAGATATACCAGGAATATCTTTAATGGGTATTCTGTACAGTTATATAATTATTTAACCCTTTTACGGTGAGGTCTTTCTCTCTACAGGAGGGTTATATTTGGGTGTTTTTCTGCTGGTTTCTGTAGGTCCCACTACAGTGTAGGTCCCACTAGAGTGACGTGACGTTTATGCCCTTAATACCCTTTATTATACAGTTATTCCTTTTCAATTTTTATGTCATAACACATATCCAAAGGGAAAAAGAAAAGGGAAAAAAACGGGGTTTTTTTGTCGGTCCCCTCCGCTTTACCTTTAGTCTGTAGGGTATATGAGATAGGGTACTTATCTGCTGGTTCCGTTAGTCCTGCACAGTCACTCTAGGGATTCCCTGTGGAGACCTCCGCTTCATGTAGTCTTCACAGCGGTGGTTGCTGCAACATTGATCTGTTGTGTTACCTTTAGTCAGCACTCTGGGGACGTCTCGTTCCCATCACTGCAGATAAGAGATCGCTGGGAGCTTTTTCTGTCTCTCTTGGGATTATATCCCAGCGCTTTTCTTGGAGCCTTTTCACCGCTATTTGCGCTTACCGCCAGCCAGCAAGCTAAGCTGCAGAGAGGTTGAAAAGATGTGTCCTTCAGCTGTGGTCAGAGCAGCATATCGTCGGCTTAGGGAGGGTAGGTGGGGATCATCTGTAGCTCATTGTGGTCAGCTGCAGGTGGTTTCCCAGACCTAGGAGGAGCTCCTTCGCTACACGTCCATCCTGTTCAATCCCCTTCCCCCTTGTCTTTTTTTTTTAATTGTCGCTCTTCATTTTTTTTTTATTTTATTTTTTTTTGTTAGCAAAAAGTAAAAAATTTTGTTTTTTTTTAAATTGTCGCTTTTGTTTATAAAAAAAAAAAAAAAAAACGCAGAGGTGATCAAATACCACCAAAAGAAAGCTTGTTGCAGTCACGAAAAAAATAAAAAATAAATAAAAAAAATGCTATATAACTATCCCCCTATTTTGAAAACGCTATAACTTTTGTGCAAACCAATCAATATACGCTTATTGCGATTTTTTTTTTATGGTATATGTAGAGGAATACGTATCGGCCTAAACTGAGGAAAAATTATTATTATATTTTTTTTTTTATTGGATATTTATTATAGCAACAAGTAAAAAATATTGTGTTTTTTTATTTTTTTTTTAAATTGTCGCTCTTCTTTTGTTTATAGCGCAAAAAATAAAAACCGCACCAAATACCACCAAAAGAAAACTCTATTTGTGGGGAAAAAAGAACGTAAATTTTGTTTGGGTGCCACGTCGCACGACCGCGCAATTGTCAGTTAAAGCGACGCAGTGCTGAATCGCAAAAAACGCTCTGGTCAGGAAGGGGGGAAAATCTTCTGGGGCTGAAGCGGTTAAATAATAGTGTATATGTAAAAAATGTGTGTGTATATATATATATATATATATATATATATATATATATATATATATATATATATATATATATATATATATATATATATATATATATATATATATGTATATAAATAGCCCTCACACTATATTGTAGAAAAACATATAAAATAACACATATGAGCACATCAAAAGTTAATCAATAATTGATAAATAATATATATCTATCTCTATAGTGCCATGAAGGCGGCTTTGCTGTGTGATGAATGTCGCTGTAGTGACTCTCCAGACGTGACGAGGTGCTGAGGATTATCAGGTGACTCTTGTGCTCCCCCTAGTGGCTCCTCCACTCACCAGCTCCTTCTACCCCTACAGGGGTGAAATGGTATAAAAAGATAACCGGAGGCCCCGCCCCCCTGATGGCTTCTCCAATCACTTATCCGGATCGGGGCACCCCGGCTTTCCAGAGATTCCCAAATTCAGCCCCCCAAATCCTCCAATAAGGAGCCAGTATTGTGTCCCAATAAGAGAGCAGCGGCCGGGAATCCGCCCCCTTCTACCCCTACAGGGGACCTCCCAGCATATAGGCCTGATGTACCGATACTCCTCCCCAACATACATCATCCAGCCCGGCCCCAACCTTCCCAACCAGCACTGGGGCCCCTATGGAAAGCAGCATTGTCAGTCTGGGGGGGGGGGGGGGAGGGTTAGACGGACTGGCAGATTTACATACACTAACAAACTGAAGCCGAACTCCATCTCACACTTTATAATCAGCGACTTTTTATATTTTGGGATGAAGATTTTCCATCAATATATAAAATCTGATCATTGTAAGCACCCTTGTCAGTGGTGAATGGTTTGTCTCATTATGGAGGGTGGTAAACCCACAGCTAAACCCCCACATTTTACAATCCCCCTCCTTCCCAACCATAAGTGTAGGCGGGGCCTCAGCCTCCAATCACATCTCAGGGTTTTGTGTATTTTTTGCGCACATTTCTGAAACATGCTAAAAACACGCATTGCGTTTTGTGGTTCTGTTCATTATTAATGGCGCCCCAAATGCGGCGAGCAGACGCACATTTTGTTGCGTGCAGAAAACAAACAACAAACGGCGCAAAAGTGCCGGCGGCATTAACGTCCGTGAGCGACTTTCCCACATGAAGGGCGTCCCATTGAAATGAATGGAGTGTGGGGTGCGGGGGATGGGAAAAGGTGTGCGGAATGGGGGATGGGAATGGGAGGATTTCTACATCAGAAGGATGAGGTGTCCGGTCTTATCTGTACTTTGTATATTCATCAATAATGGAGAAGAAAAGTCCATTCATTTTATAAATGTTACTCGGTGTCTGTAGCTGTGGGGGGCGCCGTCCCTGGAGGGGACATTTCTATGGAAGATGAAGGAGAAGATTTCCCTCCAATGAGCTCTGACCTGACACAAGATGGAGGACGGCTCCTCCCTCTGAGGTGTCACTGAGAAATCCTTCCCCCCCCCCCCCCCCCACACAGAGCAGGAAGTAGAGTTCCCCCTTCTAGTGTTGTGTGGAATGTGTCCCCCTCTTCCCGCCTCTTATTACTGATTTTCCCTCCATTACTGTCCAGTGTAGATTGCGGTGTCTTCCCTGTCAGGGAGCCCCACCCCCGCTCTATACACTCCTATACAAGTCAATGGCTGCACATGGCCTAAAGTACCTCAGTCACCACAGCTGTGCGCCCACATTTCTCCTCCCCCACACCTCTCTAGTCAGGTAGGTGTGTGTATTGGTGGGCGGTGATTGGCGGCTGTGTGCGGCACCTGGGGGCTCCCTGGAGGGTGAATAGGTCACATTTATACTACAGTCCGGACACAGCCGTCTACATGAGTCCAAACAAGGCCCCGCCCTCTTATTATAGAATGTATGACATCATAATAGAAACACATGGGGGAGGGGCCATCTCCATCCATGGCCTTTGTGGGGGATGGGCAGGCCTTCTGTGTATGGCCGTGCAGGGGGCGGGGCTCCCAGTCTACATCCCAATGGAGGGAAACCCTGCAGGTGAGCCGTGATTTTACCACCCCTCAACTGCTTCCTCTTTTATCTGCAGAGGCCGGGGGGGTAAACATGCCATGAATTCTACCCCCGCTCACTTCCACCAAACACCCCCCATTCAAGTGAATAGGACTGCGACCATGTGCAACGTATGAGGATGTGGGGGGCTAGTGCACCGTCCAATCATCTCCTCCCCGCCTGTCACATGACCTCTGAAGAGCGATCTGAATGTGGATCCCTCATCAGAATGCAGCGCGATGTGAATGAGCCCTCAGGCTGCATTTATACCTGAGAGACGCGACTTTCAGGGGTTTTATCCACAACTTTCCAACATTTTTATATACAAAGTCTTTGAGCTTCACCAATAGAGAAATTCTCCCCTCCCCCACACATTATCCTCCCCCTCCCCCACACATAATTCTCTCCCCTCCCCCACACATAATCCTCCCCCCTCCCCCACACATAATCCTCTCCCCTCCCCCCACACATAATTCTCCTCCCCCTCCCCCACACATAATCCTCCCCCCACCACCCCCCTCCCCCACACATAATCCTCCCCCTCCCCCACACATATTCCTCCCCCCACACATAATTCTCCTCATGGTTACTCACAGTCTCAGATTTCCTCTCAGACCAGAGGTGCGCACTTCCTCCCCCTTCCCCCGGGAACACACAATGTGCACAGCGCCCCCAGAGGACGGAGGTCTCACCTCTACAGGCTGCACTGGGGAGGAAGTGATGTCACCAGGTGGAGGAGGAAGTGATGTCACCAGGTGGAGGAGGAAGTGATGTCACCAGATGGAGGTAGGGTGACCACATTTCCAAACTGCCATTCAGGGACAATTTTTCCAAGGATCGGGGGAGGGGGTGTGGAATGTAGTCTCGGAGTTAACAGGGATTTCAGAGGTGAGAGATTTGTCGGGTGATTGGCCGGTTTTAGCACTTGTATCATCCCAGCACAATGCTTGATATGGTGTCAGGAAGATGAAATCATATTATTTCTATTACTACATTGTAATATATAATGAAATAGTTCAACTCACCATAATGGGGAATCAGTGGGAACCCGAGATTCTCACTTGTCACCGCGGCAGTGCGGTCCGGGGGCCTGGGTGAGAGGATTGCTGGAGTGGCCCAGAGAAGATGGAGGAGGTGGGTGGCAGTGGCTTCACTAGGGTTGGTGTCCCCCCTCAGTATAGACCCCCCCTCCCCCACTATCAGCTCTGTCACTGTCCCCTCTTGTCACCTGTACAGAGAGGCGGAGTCTGGAGTTTCTCTCCTCCCACATCTGGTGACATCACTTCCTCCCCAGTGCAGCCTGTAGAGGTGAGTCCTCCGTCCTCTGGGGGCGCTGTGCACATTGTGTGTTCCCGGGGGAAGGGGAGGAAGTGCACACCTCTGGTCTGAGAGGAAATCTGAGACTGTGAATAACCATGAGGAGAATTATGTGTGGGGGAAGGGGGGAGGATTATGTGTGGGGGAGGTGGGAGAATTATGTGTGGGGGAGGGGGAGGATTATGTGTGGGGGGGAGGGGGGAGGAGAATTATGGGTGGGGGAGGGGGAGTAACAAATGAGAGTTTCTCTATTGGTGAAGCTCAAAGACTTTGTATATAAAAATGTTGGAAAGTTGCGGATAAAACCCCTGAAAGTCGCGTCTCTCAGGTATAAATGCAGCCTGAGGGCTCATTCACATCGCGCTGCATTCTGATGAGGGATCCACATTCAGATCGCTCTTCAGAGGTCATGTGACAGGCGGGGAGGAGATGATTGGACGGTGCACTAGCCCCCCACATCCTCATACGTTGCACATGGTCGCAGTCCTATTCACTTGAATGGGGGGTGTTTGGTGGAAGTGAGCGGGGGTAGAATTCATGGCATATTTACCCCCCCGGCCGCGGCCTCTGCAGATAAAAGAGGCTTTACATATGGAAGTATTCATCTCACAGTATGTTGTGTCCGGTGTATTTATGTCTGTTTGTATCTCAGTGTATATAATGGAGCATATGTGATAATATATATCTAAGTTTGCGCCAATCAGTGCCCACCAATACACACACCTACCTGACTAGAGAGGTGTGGGGGAGGAGAAATGTGTGGGGGAGGGGGGGGTGATTATGTGTGGGGGAGGAGAAATGTGGGCGCACAGCTGTGGTGACTGAGGTACTTTAGGCCATGTGCAGCCATTGACTTGTATAGGAGTGTATAGAGCGGGGGTGGGGCTCCCTGACAGGGAAGACACCGCAATCTACACTGGACAGTAATGGAGGGAAAATCAGTAATAAGAGGCGGGAAGAGGGGGACACATTCCACACAACACTAGAAGGGGGAACTCTACTTCCTGCTCTGTGTGTGGGGGGGGGAAGGATTTCTCAGTGACACCTCAGAGGGAGGAGCCGTCCTCCATCTTGTGTCAGGTCAGAGCTCATTGGAGGGAAATCTTCTCCTTCATCTTCCATAGAAATGTCCCCTCCAGGGACGGCGCCCCCCACAGCTACAGACACCGAGTAACATTTATAAAATGAATGGACTTTTCTTCTCCATTATTGATGAATATACAAAGTACAGATAAGACCGGACACCTCATCCTTCTGATGTAGAAATCCTCCCATTCCCATCCCCCATTCCGCACACCTTTTCCCATCCCCCGCACCCCACACTCCATTCATTTCAATGGGACGCCCTTCATGTGGGAAAGTCGCTCACGGACGTTTCTGCCGCCGTCACTTTTGCGCCATTTGTTGTTTGTTTTTTGCACCCGACAAAACGTGCGTCTGCTCGCCGCATTTGGGGCGCCATTATTAATGAACAGAACCACAAAACGCAATGCGTGTTTTTAGCGTGTTTCAGAAATGTGCGCAAAAAATACACAAAACCCTGAGATGTGATTGGAGGCTGAGGCCCCGCCTACACTTCTGGTTGGGAAGGAGGGGGATGGTAAAATGTGGGGGTTTAGCTGTGGGTTTACCACCCTCCATAATGAGACAAACCATTCACCACTGACAGGGGTGCTTACAATGATCAGATTTTATTTATTGATGGAAAATCTTCATCCCAAAATATAAAAAGTCGCTGATTATAAAGTGTGAGATGGAGTTCGGCTTCAGTTTGTTAGTGTATGTAAATCTGCCAGTCCGTCTGACCCTCCCCTCCCCCCCCAGACTGACAATGCTGCTTTCCATAGGGGCCCCAGTGCTGGTTGGGAAGGTTGGGGCCGGGCTGGATGATGTATGTTGGGGAGGAGTATCGGTACATCAGGCCTATATGCTGGGAGGTCCCCTGTAGGGGTAGAAGGGGGCGGATTCCCGGCCGCTGCTCTCTTATTGGGACACAATACTGGCACCTTATTGGAGGATTTGGGGGACTGAGTTTGGGAATGGCTGTAAATCCGGGGTGCCCCGATCCGGATAAGTGATTGGAGAAGCCATCAGGGGGGCGGGGCCTCCGGTTATCTTTTTATACCATTTCACCCCTGTAGGGGTAGAAGGAGGTGGTGAGTGGAGGAGCCACTAGGGGGAGCACAAGAGTCACCTGATAATCCTCAGCACCTCGTCACGTCTGGAGAGTCACTACAGCGACATTCATCACACAGCAAAGCCGCCTTCATGGCACTATAGAGATATATATATATTATTTATTCAATTATTGATTAACTTTTGATGTGTTATTTTATGTTTTTCAGCAGTATAGTGTGTGGGCTATTTATATACACGTTTTTTACATATACACTATTATTTAACCACTTCAGCCCCAGAAGATTTTACCCCCTTAAAAAAAAAAAAAACACAATTTTTTTCTTTTTTTGCTATACTAAATATCCCATTTTAAAAAACAATTTTTGTTTAGGCCGGTACGTATTCTACATATTTTTGGCTTTTGCGCAAAAGTTATAAATTGGCGTCCTTATTTCCCCACAGATAGAGTTTTCTTTTGGTGGTATTTGATCACCTTTTACACAGCGATCGGTGCTATAAAATTGTACTGATTACCAGTGGCGTTGCTACGGGGTGGCTTTTGGGCCCATAGCCCCGAATTTCTGCAGGGGTCCCCAAGGAGTGGGGAGGCTCTCAAAGAAGTGGAGGCTCCTCATTGTCTAAGCCACCTAAAAAAACAAGAGTTTTTTTTTTTTACAGCATTGCATCAGTGAGTGTATATATATATATATTATCTAAAGTAATTACCACATTTTAAACCAATTTTTTTTAGTATTTTTTATGGTTTACCATCATATTTCTGAGTTTTCTGATCTAAAAAATTGGGTTCCTTTAAAAACGCTTATAAACGCAAACGCGGGTACCACGTTTAGCCGCGTTTTGCGTCTGAAACACGGAAAAGCAAAGTGTCTGAACCCATTTTTTTGCTTCTGAATAAACGAGGTTAAATGCAACTGCATAAAAACGGGAAAAAACGAGGCTGTGTACACGGACACATAGGATAACATTGCATGCGGTCAGGGGCAGTTGTAAAAAGTGTCCAACCGCCTCTGAATGCGCGTTTAACAGCGTCTCGTGTGCATGGGGTCAAAATGTGACTGGCAGGGAAGGGGTTAACACTAGGGGGCGCTGCAAGGGATTAATTATGTTCCCTGGGAGTGATTCTAAATGTAGGGGGGAGGGGACTCACAAGGGGAGGAGACCGATCGCTGTTCCTCTGTACTGAGAACACACCATCGGTCTCCTCTCCTCTGACAGGACCGCGGTGTTTACACACACAGATCCGCGGTCCTGCTGTGTTCCCGGGCAATCGCGGGTGCCCGGCGGACATCGCTTCCACCGGGCACGGGCACGTGCCCCCTAGACGGCCGGGAAGGAGAGGACGTCATATGACGCCCCCGCCCAGGATGGGAGATCCCATCATATGACAATACGCGGGTATTGAAGTGGTCGGGTAGCTGGGTGGTGTCCCTGTATTGGGGGTTCACCTGTTTGTTTCCCAGGTTGCCCAAAGGTGGTCTATATTGTGTGTGATATTTATTCACACTGTGGGCTGCACATTTGTTGTATTGCAAGTCCCGGTCATCGGACTGTTATATTTACTGAGTACTTTTAGTATACCGTATATACTCGAGTATAAGCCGACCCGAATATAAGCCGAGGCGCCTAATTTTACCACAAACAAATGGGAAAACGTATTGACTCGAGTATAAGCCTAGGGTGAGAAATGCGCAGCTACTGCAAGTGGAAAAGAGGGTCAACAATGCCCATTTGCAGCATCACTGTGCCCATTTGCTGCCTCACTGTGCCCATTTGCTGCCTCACTGTGCCCATTTGCAGCCTCACTGTGCCCATTTGCAGCCTCACTGTGCCCATTTGCAGCCTCACTGTGCCCATTTGCAGCCTCACTGTGCCCATTTGCAGCCTCACTGTGCCCATTTGCAGCCTCACTGTGTCCATTTGCAGCCTCACTGTGCCCATTTGCAGCCATAGGTCCCCCGAACTTCAATCTTGGTAGTTAAGGGTTCCTAGATGCCCCCTGGCTGCAGCCAAAATGTCCCCAAAAGGTCCCGAAATGACATTGCTGCAGATGGACACAGTTGGCTGAATTTGGGGCCTCGTATCTCGGGGCCACTTGGTGCTAGGAACTGTGGATATGTTGTAGTGATAGTTCCACTGGATTTGCACACCAACTTTGGGGTTCCTAGCACCAAGTGGCCCCGAGATACGGGGGCCCCAAAGTCGGGTCGGAAAATGTCAAGCACTTTTCTGCAGCAGAGAATGACCGTATCTCGGGGGGCCACTTAATGCCAGGAACCCCAAGTGGCCCTGGGATACGGGGCCCCAAAGTCGGGTCGGAAAATGTCAAGCACTTTTCTGCAGCAGAGAATGACCGTATCTCGGGGGGCCACTTAATGCCAGGAACCCCAAGTGGCCCCGACATATGGGGCCCCAAAGTCGGGTCAGAAAATGTCATTCTCTGCTGCAGAAAAGTGCTTGACTCGAGTATAAGCCGAGGGGGGCGCTTTCAGCACAAAAAAATGTGCTGAAAAGCTGGGCTTATACTCGAGTATATACGGTAATGAATAAGTTGCACATATTTCTATGTATATATGAAGGGGGGTCACTACCCCTGAGACACGTGTAGGGGGTGCATCTACTCACTGCTAGTAAGAAGTCCCCACACCGTGTAGCCTATGGGCAGCGCCATTGAACCCCACACTTTATATTTATTATCTGCCCCCTTGTGGGTGGCTATTAGGGGGGGAGGGGATCTTTTTATCCTCAGGGCGGAGCCTGTAATACTTTTTCAGAGTTATTTGGTGTTTTCTGTGGAAAGTGAAACTGTTGCAGTGAAGTTCCTTTCCCCTCCCCCTCCCCAGATTCTCCATTTTGTTTTTGTGCTCAGAGATTCGGTATCACAGAGCGGTGTGACCGGAAAGGTGAGATTCCATGGCACATGTATGACGTGGAGGGCAGCAGAAATATGCAGAGACTTTATACAGCACCAATATGTATGGGGCCGAAAACTGAGCTCCGGGGGAGGGGAAAAGGGTTCCTTGTGGGGGGTCTGCCCCCCCCCCCCGCACTGTAAGGGTTAAATGCTCATTTAGGGTCTTTGGGGGTCACAAATATTTACTGACTTCATCCTCCTCTCCTGTAATCTCCCTTCAGGCTGTAAAACCCGCCCCTGTACCCCCTCCCCCCCCCCCCGATGTTCTGGTAGTCTCAGGTCCTCTGACATCATCATGTCCAATGCAGGTCCCATAGCCTTGTATTGGATGTGAGGACACTGAGGGACAGTCCATTGATGAAGTGTAGGGGGGTAGAAGAGAGTTCTATCTGCTGGGGTAGCAGAGGGTTGGATAAGGAAAACATATTTTTTGCCCCCCCCCCCCCCCCATGATTTCCCCCCTTGCAGTGCGGGGCAATCCCACTACGAGGAACATTTCTCTCATCACCAGAGATGGGATTTAATGATCGGATATCAATAGAAATTATTTTCAGTAGATTGAAATACAAGTTACTATAAATCGGAGGAGGGGATGAGTGTCACCACTTCCCTCCGAAATACGGCTACAGCGCGGCTTCCAGTGCTGGAAGGGGGTCCATAGACGTCCCCCGTCATCACCCTGATCCCCCCCGTGTACTCTGTGATGGTCCAGTCCATCCCACTCAGCTGACCACAGATCAGAGGAAAGGGCCAATCACAGCAACCCTTTACCATGTGATCAGCTGACAGCCAATGATAACAGATCATGGATGGAAACAGAAGCCGATTATCAGATGTTTTGTCTCCTCAGTGACAGTGTGAGGAGAAAAGAAGGAAGACGGTAAATGGCTTCTGTTACCGGGACATCGGTCCCAACATCTGCCCACCAGTGCTGGTAATCAGTGCCCACCAGTGCCACCTATAAGTGCTGCCCATAAGTACCCCCTATCAGGGTCCTTCAGTGTTACCCCATCAGTGCCACCTCATTAGTGCCCACCAGTGCTCCCTATCAGAGTCCTTCAGTGTTACCCCATCAGTGCTGCCCATAAGTTCCCCCTATCAGGGTCCTTCAGTGCCACCTATCAGTGCTGCCCATAAGTGCCCCATATCAGGGTCCTTCAGTGTTACCCCATCAGTGCCACCCACCATCAGTGCCACCTCATAGTGCCCACCAGTGCTGCCCATAAGTGCCCCCTATCAGGGTCCTTCAGTGTTACCCCATCAGTGCCACCTCATCAGTGCCCACCAGTGCCACCTATCAGTGCTGCCCATAAGTGCCCCCTATCAGGGTCCTTCAGTGTTACCCCATCAGTGCCACCTCATATCAGTGCCCACCAGTGCCAACTATCAGTGTTGCCTATCAGTGCCACCTCTCAAGGTCCTTCAGTGCCACCTTATCAATGCCACCTATTAGTGCCCATCAGTGCTGCCTCATTAGCGCACATCAATGAAGGAGAAAAATTTCTGGTTTCCTAAATTTTATAACAAACTATGAAATAAAATGTTTTCTTTACAAATTTTCTGTCTTTTTTTTTGTTTCTTTAGCAAAAAATAAAAAACCGAAGTGGTGATTAACTGCTTGCCGACCGACTCACACCGATATACTACGGCAGAAGGGCACGTACAGGCAGATTAATGTACCTGTACGTTGACCTTTAAGAAGCGGTTTGCGGCCGCCGCAAGCTCCGTGAGTGTGATTGGGGGTCCCGCAGACTCGATGTCCGCAGGGATACCCAGCGATCGTCTCACGGAGAGAAAGAACGGGGAGATGCTGATGTAAACAAGCATTTCCCCCGTTCTGCCTAGTGACACTGAGACTGATCATTGCTCCCTGTAATCGGGAGTGGTGATCAGTGATGTGTCACACACAGCCCCTCCCCCCACAGTTAGAATCACTCCCTAGGACACACTTAACCCCTACAGCGCCACCTAGTGGTTAACCCTTTCGCTGCCAGTCACATTTACACAGTAATCAATTGCACTGATCGCTGTAGAAATGTGAACGGTCCCAAAATAGCGCCAAAAGTGTCCGATGTGTCCGCCATAATGTCAAAGTCATGATTAAAACCGCAGATCACCGTCATTACTAGTAAAAAAAAATAATTTAATAAAAATGCCATAAAACTATCCCCTATTTTGTAGACACTATAACTTTTGTGCAAACCAATCAATAAATGCTTATTGCTAATTTTTTTTAATTTTTTATTTTTTTTATTTTTTTTTAATTTATAACAAGGAAAGGGACCCTGTCGGGTCGATACATTACAAAATAGTACGGGTATCAAGACAAACAACTTATTCAAAACAGTCTGAATACATTACATTACACAGTCTTAATGTAGAAAGGAAAAGAAAAACAGGGTTTAAACATAAGTGTGGACAAATTGGTAGAGGTTACTCTCCATGGTGTAATGTCACTTAGTGTGCCTGGGCTACTGTTAATTTTATTTGTGTCCTCTGATGTCTTTAATTTTGTTTCAGCAGCTTGTTCCTTCCTAGGTGTCCAGTTCTGCCTGTTAGTTCCCTTTGCTCCGTTAGGGTATTTGTGCTTGAGGTCGTCGTGTTGTGCAGTACCGGGGACATGGGCCCAGTTCCTCGGTTTTTCTTATTTATGTTGGAATAAAGGTGGAAATTAGAGAGTAAAGTAAATCCCCCCAGTTTAGGGTGGGATTGGTTAAAGGTAGAATATTAGAGTAGAGAGTAGTACGAAAAGAGAGAAAGAAGAGGGGAGGGGAAGCTGTAGTGGGAAGGTGGGTGGGTGGTGGGTAGGGGGTAGGGGGTGGGGGTACTCGGGCCCACGAACATGGGTCATTAGTAATTCAAACATGTGTGTCAGATTGGATTGGCGGTGGCGGAGTGCAACTTTGTGTGTCTGTTGTGGTTCCCTTAAGCGCCTGGCCCTCTGCCGAGTAGATGAAGATAATCCACGACTGCCAAGTGTTAGAGAATCTTTCTTGTCTATGCTGGGCTGTGAGGACGAGGTCCTCCATATATCTTATTTCCTCCACTTTCGCTATCCATGATGCTATGGTAGGTGGGCTTGTGGATTTCCACATTATCGGTATGCAGGCCTTGGCTGCATCTAGTAAGTGTCTGATCACCGATTTTTTTTTTTTTTGTATGTTTTTTCGGGAGTGTCTGATGCATGGAGTAGGAAGAAAGCGGGGTCTATTGGTATGGGGCTGTCTGTAAATTTTTGTACAACTTCCCGGACCACTTTCCAAAAGTGGCGTAGTAAAGGACAGGACCAGAATATGTGCAGCAGTGTTCCCTTTTCTGCTCGACACCGCCAGCAAAGGTCCGGCGTGGTCGGGAAGAATCTGTGGCGCAGGTCTGGGGTTCTGTACCATCTTGACTAGGGGTGCAACGGATCAAAAAACTCACGGATCGGATCGATCCTCGGATCAGGAGTCACGGATCGGATCATTTTTCGGATCAGCAAATAATAATTGAATTTGCAAAAACCTGTGAAAATTCCGCCACCATATAGTCCCCACTGTAATATCCACGTCATCTCCCCCACTGTAATATCCACGTCATCTCCCCCACTGTAATATCCACGTCATCTCCCCCACTGTAATATCCATGTCATCTCCCCCACTGTAATATTGGCTGGGTATCGCAGAGTATTGGCTGGGTATCGCAGAGTATTGGCTGGGTATCGCAGAGTATTGGCTGGGTATCGCAGAGTATTGGCTGGGTATCGCAGAGTATTGGCTGGGTATCGCAGAGTATTGGCTGGGTAATGCAGAGTAAATGCAGGGTAATGCAGAGTATTGGCAGGGTAATGCAGAGTAAATGCAGGGTAATGCAGAGTATTGGCTGGGTAATGCAGAGTAAATGCAGAGTATTGGCTGGGTAATGCAGAGTAAATGCAGAGTATTGGCTGGGTAATGCAGAGTAAATGCAGAGTATTGGCTGGGTAATGCAGAGTAAATGCAGAGTATTGGCTGGGTAATGCAGAGTAAATGCAGGGTAATGCAGGATATTGGCTGGGTAATGCAGAGTAAATGCAGGGTAATGCAGGATATTGGCTGGGTAATGCAGAGTATATGCAGGGTAATGCAGGATATTGGCTGGGTAATGCAGAGTATATGCAGGGTAATGCAGAGTAAATGCAGGGTAATGCAGAGTATTGGCTGGGTAATGCAGAGTAAATGCAGAGTATTGGCTGGGTAATGCAGAGTAAATGCAGAGTATTGGCTGGGTAATGCAGAGTAAATGCAGAGTATTGGCTGGGTAATGCAGAGTAAATGCAGAGTATTGGCAGGGTAATGCAGAGTAAATGCAGGGTATTGCAGGGTAATGCAGGATATTGGCTGGGTAATGCAGGATATTGGCTGGGTAATGCAGAGTAAATGCAGGGTAATGCAGGATATTGGCTGGGTAATGCAGAGTATATGCAGGGTAATGCAGGATATTGGCTGGGTAATGCAGAGTATATGCAGGGTAATGCAGAGTAAATGCAGGGTAATGCAGGATATTGGCTGGGTAATGCAGGATATGTTTACAAGTGATCGCTCCGTCATTTGACGGAGCGATCACATTGTAAACAGTGGCCGGGTGTACCAAGATGGCCGCCGCTCCGGAGCTAGGCCGAAGCCGCAGGCCTTTCCTAAGGCCGCCGGGTGTACAAAGATGGCCGCCGCCGGTCCGGAGCTAGGCCGAAGCCGCGGCCTTTCCTAAGGCCGAGGCCGCGGAGCGCTCCGCGGATCGCAGGGTGTGCCGATCCGAACGGGGTGCACCCCTAATCTTGACAGTAGCTTATAGTTGGTCTCCTGGATCTTGGCGCATATTGAGGATTTATGAGTGTATTTAATTATTCTTTGTTTCTTAGTTGTGCTAAAGTGGCAATTCAGTTCTGTTTTCCATTTAGTCAGCCCTGGCGGGGTAAAGTCTGTTTGTGGTATGTTTAGCAGGCTGTAGGTTTGTGATAGTGTGTGCGTTATGGTACCCGATGCGTTGCAGAGTTCTTCTAGTGTTGTGAGGGGAGGTGATGTTGTCGGAGGGGTTTTCAGTGAATGTAAGAAGTGGCTCAGTTGGCTGGCTCTCAAGAAGTCCAGCCGAAATGGCCCTGTGGTGTTTGAGAGTTCTGTTATTGTGGGCCAACGACCATTGGTACTAAAGTGGGAGGCCTGGTGTGTGCCCTCGTCTTTTGGTCTTTTAAATTCAGCGTCATGTAATCCTGGTGCAAATTCGGGGTTTCCCAAGATGGGGAAGAGGGGTGAGTTGGGGGATGATATGGGGGTCGTCGAGATAAGACGTGCGCAGACCTGTGTTGTGGTTCCTATTAGCGGGTGTCGCTTTATTTCCGCTGGCAGAGACGGGTAGCACCAGGGAGCCCTACTAAGTGGGGTTTCGCTTTGATGTTGCTCCAGTTGTGTCCAGAGCTTAGTCTCCTGGTGGCGGCACCAGTCTATAAGCCTGCCCAGGTGAACTGCCTGGTAGTATGTACGGATGTTTGGTAATGCGAGTCCCCCATGTTGTTTAGGTAGAACTAAGAGTTTATAAGAGAGTCGTGGTCTTTTCTTAGCCCATACAAAGTCTGTAAACATGGTTTGTACTTGTTTGAAGTAGAGTGTGGGAATGTGAATAGGTAACGCCTGCATGAGATAAAGGAATTTTGGGAGTATCATCATTTTGAGGATGTTGCAGCGACCTATCCATGAATGTAGACCGGTGTGCCATTTTTTAAGTAATATATTGATTGTTTTCAAGAGTGGTGGGAAGTTCAGCTCATATAGCCGTGTGAGTGTGCGAGGGATGTAAGTACCTAAATATTTTAGGGCTGTCTGTGTCCATTTCAACTGGAAACTTGATTGTAGGTGTGTAAGTTGTGCCGGTTGTATTCCTACTCCCATCGCCTCAGATTTAGTAAAATACATTTTTAGGCTGGAGAGGGCTCCATATATCTTAAATTCTCGTAAGAGGTTGGGGAGGGAGATTGAGGGGGTGGTAAGTGTGAACATGAGGTCGTCGGCGTACGCCGATACCTTATGTTGCGTTTGGTGTACTTTCACTCCTGAGATATTGGGGTTTTGTCTTATGTGGCATAGGAATGGTTCCAGAGTGAGTGCGAATAGAAGGGGGGACAACGGACACCCCTGCCTTGTCCCGTTTGTGATCGGGAAAGGGTCTGAGAGCACTCCATTAGCCCTCACTCTGGCAGATGGTTTTTCATAGGTTGCGGCTATCCAGTGGCGTCTCCAGCTTTCATATTTAGGGGGGGCACATGGGGGGACAGGGACAAAATTAGGGGGGCAACTATAAAATGCAATTTTAGTACGATCCCCAGGGTGGCAGAAGAGATATATGTCACCAGCATACCAAGTAAATATAAGGGTCCAAAGCAGTGGGAGAACTATCAGGTTTGCAAAGGTTGTCTTGTCTCCGGGCCTTGGTGTTCTGCCACTGTGGTGTTCCCCAGCTATTGACAGCGCTGGTCTGGCATCTGTCTCCTTGTCAGTGGCAGCAGTCTATTAGGCCCTAGTGCTGGTGACATTATGGGTGCATGCAGTGGAAGGCTGGCACTATTGGTTGTAGAGAGCCAAGCCCCCAGCTGGTCACCTAGCAGCAGTAATGCTGTATAACCTTCTCTGTTGACATTCTGATCGGGATGTGATCCAGGTGATGCTCCCAGTCAGATCTAATAAACACAGTATTTATTAGCATCAACAGTACAACCACATCCACCGTATGTTCAGCAGCCATGTGGGCTCTTTGCCTGTAAGGTGTGGGGGCTCTATGCCTGTAAGGTGTGGGGGCTCTATGCCTGTAAGGTGTGGGGGCTCTATGCCTGTAAGGTGTGGGGGCTCTATGCCTGTAAGGTGTGGGGGCTCTATGCCTGTAAGGTGTGGGGGCTCTATGCCTGTAAGGTGTGGGGGCTCTATGCCTGTAAGGTGTGGGGGCTCTATGCCTGTAAGGTGTGGGGGCTCTATGCCTGTAAGGTGTGGGGGCTCTATGCCTGTAAGGTGTGGGCTCTATGCCTGTAAGGTGTGGCTCTATGCCTGTAAGGTGTGGGCTCTATGCCTGTAAGGTGTGGGCTTTGATCAATAAAATCACTATGATATTTAACACTAGGATTTGACTAGGAGCATCACCTGGATTGCATCACGATCAGCATGTCAGAGAAGGCTGCACTGCTGCTAAGCAACCTGCAGGGAGGTCAACTGTCTACTCTACAACCATTAGACATGGGCTCGGGTGTGTTTTGAAATCCCACATGCCCGATCCCACCAGGAAGCCGACACTGCACACGGCTAATCACAGGCAGTGAGACATTCCTGATCTGTGCAGCTGCGGACCAGGAAATGTCTCACTGCCTGTGCTTAGCGCCGTGCAGTGTGGGCTTCCTGGCGGGGTCGGGCATGTTGGATTTTGAACATGCCCTGCCCATCTCTAACAACAAATTGTGCTGGCTCTCCTGTACATTAGCCCCATAAAGTAACCAGCATTGGGTTTCAATGTGCCACTGCTGCCATGGAGACAGAGACCAGCGCTGTGAATAGCCGGGACAGGACAGCAACTCTGGTAGTTCCACCACTGGTCCACACTGCGAGGATTCCCCCATCCACCTATAATGTGTAGATGGGAGAATTGGATCATTTCTTTTTTTTCTTAATGCAACCTACTAGTTAAATGAAAAAAGTGATCAATGTATGGGCTGCCTAAGTGCTAAGACCAGCC
This sequence comes from Lithobates sylvaticus, assembly GCA_028564925.1. NCBI lineage: Eukaryota > Metazoa > Chordata > Amphibia > Anura > Ranidae > Lithobates > Lithobates sylvaticus. Next base: position 4,673,794 of record CM053038.1, read on the forward strand.
ATAGGCAGTTTAAATCTCAGCTGGTTCATCGGGAACTGGCTGAGATTTGAACCATTAATGAGCAGGCTGAATGTACCAAGTTGATCGATCAAATTGGGAACAACCAGCCTGCCAGATACTCTTATGATTATCACTAGTGGTTGCTATAGCCACTAGTGATAATGACTGTTTGTTGGGAGAATACAATTGCTGGGCAGGAAGGATATTCCCCTTGTCACCACTGTCTGTGTTAATGGGGGAATCATGCAAGTTTCTTTCCTGCACTCTGTGGATGCAGGAAAGAAATTTGCTTAGTCTATTACCTGCCTAACTGAAAGTGAAAGTAAGTTGTGAAGGTCTTGAAAGAACAGGAGAGGGGAGGGACAGATGGTGGAGAGAAGAGATGGAGATAATGCAGTTCAGTGATTACAGTGTACTGCAGTGCACACACTTACCCACGCGTCCAGGCTAGAAGAATACTCCCCCTCTCAATAGAGACTGTGTTACTCCAGCAGCGGCCTGAGTAAGATGTGGCACATCCGCTATGAATGCAAACAAAAAGACATTGCCTTTTTTGGGGGGCACATGGTGGGGCACAGCATAATTTTGGGGGGGTCAGGGCCCCCTCTGCCCCCCCTAGGGACGCCATTGCGGCTATCCACTTTAGCATGTTGTCTCCCAGTCCTATATGCCGTAACGTGGCAAACATGAAGGCCCAACTAACCCTATCAAACGCTTTCTCAGCGTCCGTGCTTATTAAAAAAAACACTGGGCATTTGGGTGCGGGTGACCGTATGTAGTAGATTCAAGACCTTAGTGATATTGTCCCTTGCCTCTCTAGTGGGGACAAATCCCACCTGGTCTAAGTGTATTAGGAGGGGCAGGTGTGTCTGTATTCTAGTCGCTATTATTTTGGTGAATAGTTTGAGGTCCGAATTAAGTAGGGAGATAGGCCTATAGCTTCCGCAGTTGGTCAGGTCTTTGCCTTCTTTCGGGACAACAGATATTTGTGCTTGTAATGTGGTGGCGTGTAGTTTCCCTTCTTTAGTGAGGCCGTTAAGCACATTAACTAGGCGTCCTCCTAATACTGGTAGTAGTGTCTTGTAGTAGTGTGGCGTGAGTCCGTCCGGCCCTGGGGCTTTTCCGATTTTAGTGCTTTTCAGCGCAAGTTGTACCTCCGATAATGTGATAGGGGCTTCTAACAGATCTCGGGTGTCGGTGGAGAGGGTGGGCATACGGGAAGTAGTAATATAATCTGTTATGTGTTCTAATGATGGTGGCGTGTTGGACAGGTTGTAAAGCGATTCATAGTAGGATTTAAATTCCTGTGTTATATGTTGTGGTAAGGTTATCTTCTGTCCCGATGGCGAGCGTATGGAGGGTATGTACGACGCTGTTCTTTGGTCCCGTAATGACTGTGCTAGTAGTCTGCCGCATTTATTGCCCGACTCGTAAATCCTTTTACGTGTTAATTGTAGTGCCGTCTTTGCTCTAAAATTTAACAGGTCAGTTACTTGCGTGCGTACTGCGTCCAGTTCATTCCCTATCTGGTCAGTCGGGGTTTGCTTGTGTCTGATTTCTAGGGTGTGAAGTCTGCTGAGGAGAGAAGTCAATTGGGCTGTCCTTTGTTTTTTTAGTCTTGCTCCGTGTTTTATGAGTATTCCGCGAGTCACTATTGGTTTGAAAATAGTTATTTCCCTTGTCACCTCTGCTAGTGTGTCTGGGTCTTTCAGGAGGCTTTCATTAACCACTTCAGCCCCGGACCAATTGGCAGCCAAAGGACCAGGCCCCTTTTTGCAATTCGGCACTGCGTCGCTTTAACTAACAATTGCGCGGTCATGCAACGTGGCTCCAAAACAAAATTGGCGTCCTTTTTTTCCCACAAATAGAGCTTTCTTTTGGTGGTATTTGATCGCCCCTGCGGTTTTTATTTTTTGCGCTATAAACAAAAATAGAGCGACAATTTTGAAAAAAATGCAATATTTTTTACTTTTTGCTATAATAAATATCCCCAAAAAATATATAAAAAAACATTTTTTTTCCTCAGTTTAGGCCGATACGTATTCCTCTACATATTTTTGGTAAAAAAAATCGCAATTAGCGATTATTGATTAGTTTGCGCAAAAGTTATAGCGTTTACAAAATAGGGGATAGTTTTATAGCATTTTTATTAATATTTTTTTTTTTATTAGTAATGGCGGCGATCAGCGATTTTTATTGTGACTGCGACATTTTGGCGGACACATCGGACATTTTTGACACATTTTTGGGACATTTGTCATTTATACAGCAATCACTGCTATTTAAATAGCACTGATTCCTATGTAAATGACAGTTGTAGTTAGGGGGTTAACCACTAGGGGGCGGGGAGGAGTCAGTGTGACGTGTTGTGTTTTTTTTTACAGTAGGGGGGCGTGACGTCATTGATCGGCGTTCCCGATGACAGGGAACCGCCGATCACTGACAGTCAGTGTAGGAAGCGCAGGGAGAGGTTTGTTTACATAGACCTCTCCCCGCTCTTCAGCTCCGTAACCCGATCGCGGGATACCAGCGGCGATCGGGTCCGCTGGTCCCGCGGCCGTGGTCACGGAGCTCCCGACCGGGCAGGCAAATTAAAGGGGACGTACAGGTACGTGCTTTTGCCTGCCCGTGCCATTCTGTTGACGTATATCTACAGGAGGCGGTCGGGAAGCGGTTAAGCCTCCACGGTTTCCTTTGATTTTTTTTGGAAGTCTGTCAGGGCATAACTCAGGATAGCTGGGGCGTGATCGGACCAAGTGATTGATCCTAGTGAGGTGTTTCTAACGGCGTGAAGTTGGTTGTGTGGTATCAACAGGTAGTCAATGCGCAAATATGTGTTGTGGGGGCGTGAGTAGTACGTATAATCTCGTTCGCCGGGGTGAAAGAGGCGCCATGTATCTATTAACTGTGATCTCTGAAGTGCTATGTGGATGGCCTTGCGTGTGTTTCTCGGGGTTGATGAACTCCCTGTTGAGGTGTCCTCCTCGGGTATTAGGGGGATATTCAGGTCTCCTCCCACTATTAGTTGTCCTTCAGTAAAGTTTTGTAGTTTGATCAAGTGTCTTGTAAGGAACGTGTCTTGTTGGGTGTTTGGGGCGTAAAGGTTTGCGAGTGTTATTTTGATGTCACCAATTTGGCCCTTGAGGAATAGAAATCTTCCCATCGGGTCTGTCAGGGACCATGGGATTTTGGCTGAAATTAATATTGAAACTCCTCGTGATTTGGATTATTTGTAGGTCGAGTGATACACCGTTGGGAAGTATCTATTCCTGAGGATCGGGAGTGTGTTTTCTCAGAAGTGTGTCTCTTGCAAGAGAACAATGTCTGCCTTTAGGTGTCTCATATCATTGAGTAGCATTCTCCTTTTCTCTGGGATGTTGAGTCTCTTCCCATTTAAAGTGACAATAGTAATGTCGTCCATGTTCGTGGGGGGAGGGGGGGTAGGGAAGTACAGTATAGAATAGAGATAAGAATACAGTAGATGAAGGTAGGTATATTCAACCAGTACTAAAAGGGTATGAAATGCGCCCGCAGGTAGCCTAGTGCCTCTAGCGGTTGCTTACCGATTTAGCTGGTGCTCTAATGTGTGTGCAAAATATTTGCAAAGACGCTCTCCAGGTGACCTGGGTATCGTGCGTCGTCCTATGTGGGGGTGAAATCAGCAAGGGTCCCTGCGAGTCTCCCGGTCCCTCCCCGACCACCCGGCCTCTGCTTGTATAAGAGTGTGTGGGCATACGTGCTCAATGGTGTATCGTAGAGAGGTTTGTACATTTCAGGCTATAATACATAATATATCACAAGGACATGTAAATTCAATACTTGCTCATTTTCTATTTATCAAGAAAAAAAGAAAAAACTTTAAACCAGAAAGATGGTATCAACGAAACAACATTAGCTTAAATGCATAGGTTACATCTGCCAACTATTTATTCCTCCACATAATCCAACCCCCCCCCCCCCCCCCTTGCCAGAGAAATTCCCCACAATAATCTATGGTCCTGAGCAATTTGGTGCGGTTCCATTATCCCCCCCCCTTTATGTCTCCCCTTTCCGTCTGACACCACACCCCTCCCACCCCCACATACCCTCCAAGGTTGCATCTTGTTATATGTTTTGCTCCCCTGTGATCCCCCACAAGTCACATCTGTGGGCGTGGGTCTTGTTATCTAAGGAGTATCTTGGCACCTGTCATCTGTTAGCTCCTTTCTGGGTAGGTGTCTATGACTCAGCTGGCATGATGGAGGAGTCAGGTAAGTACATGTGCAGTCCTCAACTCGGGGCTGGTGCAAGGATTTTTGACACCCTAGGCTAAACCTAATTTTGCCCCCCCCCCCGGCTGACTCCACCCCCTTTTTCCTGCCCATTTAAATCCCACCTTTTTAATAAAGCACCCATCAAATGCTGCCTCACCAGTGCCCATCAAATGCTGCCTCACCAGTGCCCATCAAATGCAGCCTCACCAGCGCCCCTCAAATGCAGCCTCACCAGCGCCCCATCAAATGCAGCCTCACCAGCGCCCATCAAATGCAGCCTCACCAGCGCCCCTCAAATGCAGCCTCACCAGCGCCCCTCAAATGCAGCCTCAACAGCGCCCATCAAATGCAGCCTCACCAGCGCCCATCAAATGCAGCCTCACCAGCGCCCATCAAATGCAGCCTCACCAGCGCCCATCAAATGCAGCCTCACCAGCGCCCCTCAAATGCAGCCTCACCAGCGCCCCTCAAATGCAGCCTCACCAGCACCCATCAAATGCAGCCTCACCAGCGCCCATCAAATGCAGCCTCACCAGCGCCCATCAAATGCAGCCTCACCAGCGCCCATCAAATGCAGCCTCACCAGCGCCCATCAAATGCAGCCTCACCAGCACCCATCAAATGCAGCCTCACCAGCGCCCATCAAATGCAGCCTCACCAGCACCCCTCAAATGCAGCCTCACCAGCGCCCATCAAATGCAGCCTCACCAGCGCCCATCAAATGCAGCCTCACCAGCGCCCATCAAATGCAGCCTCACCAGCGCCCATCAAATGCAGCCTCACCAGCGCCCATCAAATGCAGCCTCACCAGCGCCCTCAAATGCAGCCTCACCAGCGCCCATCAAATGCAGCCTCAACAGCGCCCATCAAATGCAGCCTCACCAGCGCCCATCAAATGCAGCCTCACCAGCGCCCATCAAATGCAGCCTCACCACCACCCATCAAATGCAGCCTCACCAGCGCCCTCAAATGCAGCCTCACCAGCGCCCTCAAATGCAGCCTCACCAGCGCCCATCAAATGCAGCCTCACCAGCGCCCATCAAATGCAGCCTCACCAGCGCCCATCAAATGCAGCCTCACCAGCGCCCATCAAATGCAGCCTCACCAGCACCCATCAAATGCAGCCTCACCAGCGCCCTTCAATGCAGCCTCACCAGCGCCCTTCAAATGCAGCCTCACCAGCGCACATCAAATGCAGCCTCACCAGCGCCCATCAAATGCAGCCTCACCAGCGCCCATCAAATGCAGCCTCACCAGCGCCCATCAAATGCAGCCTCACCAGCGCCCATCAAATGCAGCCTCACCAGCGCCCATCAAATGCAGCCTCACCAGCGCCCCTCAAATGCAGCCTCACCAGCGCCCCTCAAATGCAGCCTCACCAGCGCCCCTCAAATGCAGCCTCACCAGCGCCCATCAAATGCAGCCTCACCAGCGCCCATCAAATGCAGCCTCACCAGCGCCCATCAAATGCAGCCTCACCAGCGCCCATCAAATGCAGCCTCACCAGCACCCCTCAAATGCAGCCTCACCAGCGCCCCTCAAATGCAGCCTCACCAGCGCCCCTCAAATGCAGCCTCACCAGCGCCACATCAAATGCAGCCTCACCAGCGCCCATCAAATGCAGCCTCACCACCAGCGCCCATCAAATGCAGCCTCACCAGCAGCCCATCAAATGCAGCCTCACCAGCACCCATCAAATGCAGCCTCACCAGCGCCCTTCAAATGCAGCCTCACCAGCGCCCATCAAATGCAGCCTCAACAGCGCCCATCAAATGCAGCCTCACCAGCGCCCATCAAATGCAGCCTCACCAGCGCCCATCAAATGCAGCCTCACCAGCGCCCATCAAATGCAGCCTCACCAGCGCCCCCAAATGCAGCCTCACCAGCGCCCATCAAATGCAGCCTCACCAGCGCCCATCAAATGCAGCCTCACCAGCGCCCATCAAATGCAGCCTCACCAGCGCCCATCAAATGCAGCCTCACCAGCGCCCATCAAATGCAGGCTCACCAGCGCCCTTCAAATGCAGCCTCACCAGCGCCCATCAAATGCAGCCTCACCAGCGCCCATCAAATGCAGCCTCACCAGCGCCCATCAAATGCAGCCTCACCACGCGCCATCAAATGCAGCCTCACCAGCGCCCATCAAATGCAGCCTCACCAGCGCCCATCAAATGCAGCCTCACCAGCGCCCATCAAATGCAGCCTCACCAGCGCCCATCAAATGCAGCCTCACCAGCGCCCATCAAATGCAGCCTCACCAGCGCCCATCAAATGCAGCCTCACCAGCGCCCATCAAATGCAGCCTCACCAGCGCCCATCAAATGCAGCCTCACCAGCCCCATCAAATGCAGCCTCACCAGCGCCCATCAAATGCAGCCTCACCAGCGCCCTTCAATGCAGCCTCACCAGCGCCCATCAAATGCAGCCTCACCAGCGCCCATCAAATGCAGCCTCACCAGCGCCCATCAAATGCAGCCTCACCAGCGCCCATCAAATGCAGCCTCACCAGCGCCCATCAAATGCAGCCTCACCAGCGCCATCAAATGCAGCCTCACCAGCGCCCATCAAATGCAGCCTCACCAGCGCCCATCAAATGCAGCCTCACCAGCGCCCATCAAATGCAGCCTACCAGCGCCCTTCAATGCAGCCTCACCAGCGCCCATCAATGCAGCCTCACCAGCGCCCATCAAATGCAGCCTCACCAGCGCCCATCAAATGCTGCCTCACCAGCGCCCATCAAATGCTGCCTCACCAGCGCCCATCAAATGCAGCCTCACCAGCGCCCATCAAATGCAGCCTCACCAGCGCCCCTCAAATGCAGCCTCACCAGCGCCCATCAAATGCAGCCTCCCCGGCTGACCCCGCCCCCTTTTTCCTGCCCATTTAAATCCCACCTTTTTAATAAAGCGCCCATCAAATGCGGCCTCACCAGCGCCCATCAAATGCAGCCTCACCAGCGCCCATCAAATGTAGCCTCACCAGCGCCCATCAAATGCAGCCTCACCAGCGCCCATCAAATGCAGCCTCACCAGCGCCCATCAAATGCAGCCTCACCAGCGCCCATCAAATGCAGCCTCACCAGCGCCCATCAAATGCAGCCTCACCAGCGCCCATCAAATGCAGCCTCACCAGCGCCCTTCAATGCAGCCTCACCAGCGCCCATCAAATGCAGCCTACCAGTGCCCATCAATACGCCTCTGACACTATGTGTGAATGGAGAGGCGGCTGCCTGCTGATGCTGAGAGTTAGTTGCTTGCTGCAGAGAGAAGAGAGTAGGAAAATCAGTGGCCGGGCGCCCTAGGCAGCAGGGCGCCCTAGGCGGCCGCCTAGTTTGCATAGTGGTAGCACCGGCACTGCCTCAACTTGTGGAGCAAAAGGGTGATGCCGGTAGGGGTGGTGCTCCAGTTTGGTGATTAGGTAGGTTGGGATCGGTAGTCCACCTGGGATAGAGCTGCAAGACTATGATCTCCTTCATGTTTTTTATTTAATTTTTTAACCAAAAACCCATCCCCCACACAGTTAGAACACCTCCCTAGGACACACTTAACCCCTTGATTGCCCCCTAGTGTTAAACCCCTTCCCTCCCAGTGCATTTACACAGTAATCGGTGCATTTTATATCTCTGATCGCTGTATAAATGACAATGGTCCCAAAATAGCGTCAAAGGTGTCCGATGTGTCCGCCGTAATGTCACAGTCATGATAAAAATCGCAGATCGCCGCCATTACTAATAAAATTAAAACTAATAATAAAAATGTGTTTTTTTTTTTTTTTTTTTTTTTAAATTGTTGCTCTTTTTTTTGTTTATAGCGCACAAAATAAAAACCGCAGAGGGGATCAAATACCACCAAAAGAAAGCTCTATTTCTGGGGAAAAAAGGACGTCAGTTTTGTTTGGGAGCCACGCCGCACGACCGCGCAATTGTCAGTTAAAGCGACGCAGTGCAGAATCGCAAAAAGTGCTCTGGTCTTTGGCCAGCCAAATGGTCCGGGGCTGAAGTGGTTAAATATCACCAAATAAAATCTCTATTTGTGTGAAAAGACTGATAGAAATGTCGTGTGTGTACAGTGTAGGGTGACCGCGTAATTGTCATTCAAAGTGTGACGGCGCTGAAAGGTGAACGTTGGCACCCTGGGCAGGAAGAAGGGGAAAGTGTCCGGTAAGGAAGAGGTTAAAGAACTGAACATGTGACCCGAAATCTGTCGGGTTCCTCAGGAACTGCCCACATTTCTGTCTGTACTGCTTTCTGTCCACCAGAAGCGGCTCTAACAACCGCCTTCTATTGAAGGGCCAGGCTGGAAATCCGGCATTCCATCAGCACTTTCCACCAATGGCTGTGAGTGCCATTTACTGTATTCTGATTGGGGGAGCCCCCTGTCAGGTATTTACTAAAGGCAAATCCACTACAAGTGCACTTGGAAGGTCGGTCGCTGTAGATCTGAGGGGGACATGCAAGGAAATAAAAATAAAAAACAGCATTTTTTCTTGCATCTGATTGGATGATAAAATCAGCAGAGCTTCCCCTCATTTCAGATCTTCCCCTCAGATCTCCAGCGACTGAACTTCGAAGCGCACTTGTGGTGCCGAGAGGATTTGTCTTCAGTAAATAACCCCCAATGTGTCAGCGGGAGGATCCCGACATCAGCATTGCAGATCTGTCAGTGTTTTCATCCAATCCACTGGTTGGTCACCCGGCTCTAGAGACCGTCCAATCAGGAGGTGTTCTGAATATCAACACTCCCCAATCAATATTCATTCATCATAACCTCGGAGATTGATGTCCCATATTTCTCCTTTTTGGCACAGCTCAGGAAAGTTCTCTTGTATAGAGTATAATATGACTGGCAGAGTCACTCAGATAAAGAAAAGAGAACAGGGAAGTCCTTCTATTTGTCTGAAATATTACTTCATTACTTACAGACCGAAAGATTTACCCCCCTTCATGACCAGGCCATTTTTTTGTGATTTGGCACTGCGTTGCTTTAACTAACAATTGCGCGGTCATGTGACGTTGTATCCAAACACAATTAATGTCCTTTTCCCCACAAATAGAACTTTATTTTGGTGGTATTCGATCACCTCTGCAGGTTTTATTTGTTGGGCTATAAACAAAAAAATGCGAAATTAAAAAAAAAAAATATATATATATATATATATAATTTTTTTTTTTTTTTTTTACCTTTTGCTATAATAAATATCCCCAAATATGTTTTTAAAATCAAATTTCTTCATCAGTTTAGGCCAATATTTATTTTTCTACATATTTTTGGTAATAAATCACAATAAGCGAATATTGATTGGTTTGGGCATTTATAGCGTCTACAAACTATGGGGAAGATTTATGGCATTTTTATGGCTTTTTGTTACTAGTAATGGCGGTGATCTGCGATTTTTAGCAGGACTGCGACGTTGCGGCGGACACATTGGACTCTTTTGACACATTTTTGGGACCGTTGCTATTTATACAGCGATCAGTGCTATAAAAATACACTGATTACTGTGTAAATGTCACTGGCAGGGAAGGGTTTCAACACTAGGGGGCGATCAAGGGGTTAAATGTGTTCCCTCATGAGTGTTTCTTACTGTGGGGGGATGGGACTGACTGGAGGAGAAGACAGATCGCTGTTCATAATTACTACAAACAGCAGATGTGTCTCTTCTCCCGTCAGAACAGAGATTTGTTTGTTTACACACATAAATCCCCATTCTGGCTCTCGTGCCCTGTGATCGCGGGTGACCCAGCAGCGATCGCGCCAGCGCCGGCCATGTGCATCGGGTCCCTCGCGGTGCAGCGGGCATGTGCCTCCGGCGGGGCACACGCCTGGTATGACTCTTAAATGGGCCGAAGTACCAGTCCAGTATGTTTTGTGGTAATGAGCCTCTTTGCTGATGTAAATGTGGGGGGGGGGGCCGGTCAGCAAGGGGTTAATTTCCCCCAACAGTAAAATGGGTGTGTATCTGCAGTGAGGCTCGTTATACTCACTGTGGGGCCGAGGGGGGGAGAGAAATCTTTTCATCACATTTATTGTAATAAAATTCTTTATTAACCACCTCAATACCGGCACTTTCACCCCCTTCCTTCCCCGACCAATTCTCAGCTTTCAGCTTTCTTCGCTCTCGCACTATCGATGAGAATTGCGCGGTCGCGCTACGCTGTACACAAATGACATTTGTAGCATTTTGTTCCCACAAATAGAGCTTTATTTTGGTGGTATTTATTTACCACTCTGTTATTTATTTTTTGCGATATAAGTGGAAAAAAGAGCAGAAATTTGGAAAAAAATATATATTTTCTTTATTCTATTTTAAAAGAAATCCAATAAAAATCGAATTTTGTCATAAATTTAAGCCAAAATGTTTTCTGTACATGTTTTTGGTAAAAAAAAAAAAAAAAAATCCCATTATGTGTATAATAATTGGTTCGTGTGATCAGATTTATGTGTGCAAATGATCATTGGGACATGTGATTTTACTGTTATATATGTGGGGACATGTGTATTGGGAATCATTACTATGTGGGGACATGTGTTTGGGGATCATTACTATGTGGGGACATGTGTTTTGGGGATCATTACTATGTGGGGACATGTGTTTAGGGATCATTACTATGTGGGGACATGTGTTTGGGGATCATTACTATGTGGGGACATGTGTTTGGGGATCATTACTATGTGGGGACATGTGTTTTGGGGGGATCATTACTATGTGGGGACATGTGTTTGGGGATCATTACTATGTGGGGACATGTGTTTGGGGATCATTACTATGTGGGGACATGTGTTTAGGGATCATTACTATGTGGGGACATGTGTGTTTGGGGATCATTACTATGTGGGGACGTGTGTTTGGGGATCATTACTATGTGGGGGACATGTGTTTTGGGGATCATTACTATGTGGGGACATGTGTTCGGGGATCATTACTATGTGGGGACATGTGTTTTTGGGATCATTACTATGTGGGGACATGTGTTTGGAGACATGTGTTTGGGGGATCATTACTATGTGGGGACATGTGTTTGGAGACATGTGTTTAGGGATCATTACTATGTGGGGACATGTGTTTTTGGGGATCATTACTATGTGGGGACATGTGTTTTGGGGATCATTACTATGTGGGGACATGTGTTTGGGGACATGTGTTTGGGGGATCATTACTATGTGGGGACATGTGTTTTGGGGATCATTACTATGTGGGGACACGTGTTTTGGGGATCATTACTATGTGGGGACATGTGTTTGGGGATCATTACTATGTGGGGACATGTGTTTGGGGATCATTACTATGTGGGGACATGTGTTTTTGGGGATCATTACTATGTGGGGACACGTGTTGGGTTGGGGATCAAAAGCTGTATAAAACGTCTCAGACTCACTGATCACCAGCCGGCTGCAGAGATCCCCTCTCCTCTCCTCTCTCTCCTCTCCTCTCCTCACTGACAACTTCCGTGTGAGGACAGGAGAGCCGATCGCCTAGCAACCGGCTCTCTGTTTACATCACATGACGGTGTGATTGGACACGGCCGTCATGTGATCAGGAGGGCCAATCACAGAGCCCTCCTGCCGTTCTGAGATGCACCGTGTTCGGGTGACACGAGCGCATCGGGATGGCGCCTCTGCGTGGGCGCGCGATCCCCCTCCTTCAGAACATCCCTCAGAAGGAGAGAGCGCCCACCCACCCGTACATATGCAGTGGCCCGGTGGGAAGTGGTTAAAATCTAATTTAAAACTCACTAATCTAAATTTAGTTTTCTTTTTAAGATACATTATTAATTTAGTTTATTCAGCATGGAATGGAGCTCAGTTATGTAGTATGAGGCTGTATATTCTGCAATATTTTACATTTTTGGTAAACTCATTCAATGAATCCAAGCTCTGCAAGCTGAGATAACATGCACTGCATTGATGCCTTCACACAGCTTCCCAGTAACCATGAGATAATACGAAGTTCAGGAATATTCCTTTATCCCATTGTTTTGCAAATCTATGTGCACTACAAACTGTATGATTGAATTGGTTCCAGCACAAATGAGTCCTTACATTTAAAGAGCACCTGTGTTTCAGACCCATCATGGCAGCGCTCACCGGGCATCCAATCACCTGCTGTCACCACTTCCCTCACCTTGTTGTGTCACCGCCGCATCACCAGCCGTCCCATTAACCGGTTCCCAACCGGCTCACACAGATATACTGCGGCAGAATGGCTCCCCTGGGAGAAATCCCGTACGGGTACATCCTTCTCAAGAGCGTTCTCGCCCCCCTGTGCGATCACATGTACGAGTGCCAAAGGTGTGTGTGTATGTGTGTGTGTGTATATGTGTGTGTGTGTGTGTGTGTGTGTGTGTGTTGTGTGTGTGTGTGTGTGTCTGTGTAAACACACACATCCCTGTGCTGTCAGGGAAGAGGAAACATATCGTATGCTCCTACTAAGTAGGAAGAACAATATGTCTGCTCTCCTAGTCACTCACATCCCCCATACAGTTAGAACACACTGAGGGAACACACAGTTCACCCCTTGATCGCCCCCTCGTCTTAACCCCTTCCCTGCCAGTGACCTTTATACAGTAATCAGTGCATTTCTATAGCACTGATCGCTATATAATTGTCAGTGGTCCCAAAAAAGTGTCCGATATTTGTCCGTCGCAATGTCGTAGTACCACTAAAAATTGTAGATCACCGCCATTACTATTTTATTTTATATTAGTTTATTTTTATTTTTTTTCCCCACGTGAGAGTGAAATAGCTCTCTGTTCCAATAGCTCTCTGTTGCTGTGTCACCTGACCAGACTAGAGGGTGTCGGGTGACACATCAATGGGGTGAACATTTCCTTGTAGGGGTCTCAGTCTTAGCCGTCCTACAGAGAGGTTCTCCATTACTGGACATGGGGGACACCAGAGCTGGATATGGGGGAGATACACCTGGTTGATGTCTCACCTGAGAGGTTGGCACCTTGCACAGGTAATGCCAGTGACTACACACAGGGGCATGCTCCGTTAGATAAAGGGAACAAACGCTGCCTACCAGGGCACAGTATGCCTTCACCACATGGCGCTTCAACATCTCACAATGGTTGATAAAAACCTATTACCCTCTATGTGCCGATTTCATCCGATCTCTCCATAGGAATCAGCGGAACTCTGACAGGCCCCTCCCCCGCTCAGTGATCAGAGACGGACCTGTCATCCGCCTGCTCAGCGCAGATCAATGGATCGATTCCCTGCTGAGCTGGTGGACTCCGCTAAATGGATCCGCCTCGTGTGGAAGGGGCCCAACACTCCCCCCCCCTAGACTGACAATGCCGCTGTCCAAAGGTGCCTCCTGTGCTCCTTCATTCAGAGTTGCGGCACTCTAAGTAAAGGATCACACTTATGTGGTGTGGGAAACACAGAGATCTGTGAGCTTTTCCCACACCGCATGCAACTCGCACAACCCATGAGATCTGCAGAGGGTGTCAATACAAAGTCACCAACACCCCAAACAACACAGGTCACATAGACACTGCCTTTGTCTGCATTGGATTGCATTGTACAAAACGACAGTGGGGTGGGGTGGATGGGATGTGGTGGGATGGGATGTGATGTGGTTGAGTGTGGCTCATAAAAGATGCACTTCTTTGGTGCAATGTGGTGCGATTCACATGCAGTTCATAGTGCGGATTGAGGCTTTTACAGGAAGGGTGTTACTGGCCAGATGAGGGGAAAACAGTATGAGAGAGTGAGAGCGATAACACCAAATATAACACACCTGCTCCCCATTCACACCTGAGACCTTGTAATACTAATGAGTCACATGACACCGGGGAGAGAAAATGGCTAATTTGAGCCCAATTTGGAGATTTTCACTTAGGGGTGTACTGACTTTGGTGCAGTGATGTAAGTAACTGATTTAAAATAAACAGAGTTACATAACGCAGTTACTTTAGAGGGTAACGAGTAATCTAACTGATTACTTTTCCCCTCATGGTAAAGCCGTTCCCATTACTTGGGCGGTGTTACCGCAATTACATCTATCGCCACTAGATGGCAGTAGTGTCATTCCGGTGTCCTGCCAAAAAAGTTCCCCCGCCGGGTAAGGACCTCCCCTGTACTGCGCAGGCGCAGCGCTTGCGCAGTACGAAGGACTACGGAGCTTATGAAAATTGCCGAACCTAAACAGCTCTGAGTGAACTCTACACCGCGCAGGCGCAGTTAACATGTAATTGTACGAGGCGATGCCGCACGCTCCCGATGCTCATGCTACTCTGCAAGGGGCGTCTATCGTGTAACTAAGGGGCGGGTCTTGTATTACTGTAACCAAGGGGCGCATTTATTATTATTGTTATATATCGAGCTCTGCCCATTAATTTAACATTCGCCCTCTTCTGTAGCCATCCGCCCCTTACACGATATAATAATAATAGACCCGCCCCTTACACGATATAATAATAATAGACCCGCCCCTTACACGATATAATAATAATAATAGATCCGCCCCTTACACGACATAATAATAGTAGACCCACCCCTTACACGATATAATAGACCCGCCCCTTACACGACATAATAATAGTAGACCCGCCCCTTACACGATATAATAATAATATACCCGCCCTTCACATGATATAATAATAGTAGACCCGCCCCTTACCCGATTATAATAATAATAGACCGCCCCTTACACGATATAATAATAGACCCGCCCCTTACACGACATAATAATAGTAGACCCGCCCCTTACACGATATAATAATAATATACCCGCCCTTCACATGATATAATAATAGTAGACCCGCCCCTTACCCGATTATAATAATAATAGACCCCCCTTACACGATATAATACTAATGGACCCGCCCCTTACCCCGATTATAATAATAATAGACCCGCCCCTTACACAATATAATAATAATATACCCGCCCTTCACATGATATAATAATAGTAGACCCGCCCCTTACCCGATTATAATAATAATAGACCGCCCCTTACACGATATAATACTAATGGACCCACCCCTTACCCGATTATAATAATAATAGACCCGCCCCTTGCTTACACGCTACAACAGCTCCGCCCCTTGGTTAGAGTAATAACAGATCCGCCCCTTGGTTACACAATATATAACAATAATAATAAATGCGCCCCTTGGTTACAGTAATACTAGACCCGCCCCTTACTTACACGTCGGAATATTAAAAAAAAGTCAGTTACTTTGCTGAGTAACGCAATTAGTTTTTGGGAGAAGTAATTTTGTAACTTAACTAATTAATTTACTTTTTTAAAGGAAGATGACCAACACTGCTTTTGTGCGATATTGTATATATGTGTGTAGAGTCAGGTCCATAAATATTGGGACACAAGTCTAATCTTTTTGTCTCTATACTCCACAATGGATTTGAAATGAAATGAACAAGATGAGCTTTACCTGCAGACTTTCAGCTTTAATTTGAGGGAATTTACATCCAAATCAGGTGAACGGTGTAGGAATTACAGCAGTTTGTATATGTGCCTCCCACTATTTAAGGGACCAAAAGTATTGGGACAGATTAACAATCATCCATCAAACTTTCACTTTTTAATACTTGGTTGCAAATCCTTTGCAGTCAATTACAGCCTGAAGTCCGGAACACATAGACATCACCAGACGCCACCATAGACCTCACCAGACGCCACCATAGACCTCACCAGACGCCACCATAGACCTCACCAGACGCCGGTCTCATCCCTGGTGATGCTCTGCCAGGCCTCTACTGCCACTGTCTTCAGTCCCTGCTTGTTCTTGGGGCATTTTCCCTTCAGTTTTGTCTTCAGCAAGTGAAATGCTCGATCGGATTCAGGTCAGGTGATTGACTTGGCCATTGCATAACATTCCAGATGCAGTCAGTTTCTGATCAGTTTCTGCTCTGGAAACTGACTGCATGGTGTGAACTAGAGCCATTGGAATACATGGAACTCACGGTGCGTTCATTTTTAGTGAAGAAAAAGCACACGGAACTACATCTGGTGTGAACTGGCCCTAAGGCGTTTTTCAAGCGTTTTGCTTCAGGTGACCAAACGCTCAGGATGTGAACAGGTGCCATTGAAATGAATGGGATTTTGCTTGTTGGGGTTTTTATGAAAATGTAAATGCAGCCTTACACCCCCGGGGTACAATCTCTGTAGATGGGAGGATCTCGGTGAAAACAGAAAAAGTGAAACTTCCTCATTCACATTTCTTTCTCTCCCACACCCAAAATTCTCCATTTTGTTGTTCGTGTTCAGAGATTGCAGATGGTCTCTTCACAGAGCGGTGTGACCGGAAAGGTAAGATTACATAGAACCGCATCTAATATACAGAGTGATAATACTGAGTGTTCCGGGGACACACTGGGCCCCTTCGCTGCCATTGGGCTCTTGCTGGGTGTCCAGTGCGCTCCTGTCCCTTTAAGGGGGCTTTAGCAGCCTCCAGGCTCACCTGTCCCACATCTATCCATTCCATGCTTGTGCTTCCACTGTGGAGACACTTATAAATTTGTAGTCTTTGGACTGCAAGCAACGCAGGGTGCCGTGACGAGGCCTTGCAGCTTTCACATGCGTTTGCAAATGTGTGCTACCTAATCCCCTGCTTTTAACAGACGGTTAGACAGGTTCATTTGGTTGGTCAGCAGACTGGTTGGTGAGTTGAGCTTTGGAATTTTTTTTGTCTTGCATGGAAAACACTGCGCATGCATTTTTAGTGCCCGTTCACACCAGATGCAGTTTTGTGCACTTTTTTTACTGCAGAAAATGCATGCACCGTGTTTTCCATGTATTCCAAAGGCTCTAGTTCACACCATGCAGTCAGTTTCCGATCAGTTTCTGCTCTAGAAACTGACTGCACGTTGTGATCTGGAGCCATTTTTAGTGCAGAAAAAAGTGCATGGAACTGCATCTGGTGTGAACTGGCCCTAAGGCGTTTTTCAGGAGTTTTGCTTCACGTGACAAAACGCTCAGATGTGAACAGGTGTTATTGAAATGAATGGGATTTTGCTTGTTGGGCGTTTTACGAGCTGAAAACACCCGGTTGTGAATGCAGCCTCAGGCTTGATTCACACCTGTGGAATTTTAGTGCTTTTTGCAGATTTGCACTACACTCCATTTAACATGGTTTCCTATGGAACACGTTCTGTAGTGCAAATCTGCAAAATGCAAAAAGCACTAAAAATGCCATAGGTGTGAATCCAGCCTAATGCCCCGTACACACGGTCGGATATTCCGATGGAAAAAGTCTGATCGGATTATGTTGTCGGAAAATCTGATCGTGTGTGTGTGTGTGTGGGCTCTAGCGGGCTTTTTCCGTCGGAATTTCCAACGGAAAAAAAATTGAGAGCAGGATCTAAAATTTTCCGACAACAAAATCCGATCAGACTTTTTCCGATATTGTGTATAGAATTCCGACGCACAAATTGCCACGCATGCTCAGAAGAAATTTGGAGACGAAAGCTATTGGCTACTGGCCTCTACCTAGTCCCAGCGTACGTTTTGTACTCCACCTCATTCGGAACGATCGGATTTTCCAACAACTTTGTCCGACTGTGTGTTGAACGATCAGATTTTCTGACAACTTTGTCCGACTGTGTGTTGCGCACACAAGTTTCGGACAAAATCCGTTGAAAAAAATCAGACGGATTTTGTGGTCGGAATGTCCGATCGTGTGTACAATATCTGTAGATGGGAGGATCTCGGTAAAAACAGAAAAAGTGAAAATTCCTCAGTCACATTTCTTTCTCTCCCACACCCAAAATTCTCCATTTTGTTGTTTTGTGTTCAGAGCTTCCAGGTCGTCTCTTCACAGACCGGTGTGACCGGAAAGGTAAGATTACATAGAACCGCATCTAATATACTGAGTGATGCCGAGTGATGATACTGAGTGTTAGGATGGGGGATGTGTGATGAACGATTGTAGGGAGGACGATCAGTCACTCTGTGTTCATGTCTGCCATTAATGAACTTCCATCAGATACTTTTCTTATACTTTGTATTCCTCATCTAATCTCCCCTTTAGGCTCGATTCTCATCTATGCATGTTGCTTTTGATCGTTTTTGCAGTGCTTCTTGCGGTGCTGACGCATTTTTGGACACACGATTTTGCCACGTTTTGCGTTTTTTTTTTTTTTTTTTTTTTTTTACATTGTGGTTGCTTAGCAACCAGCTATATACAGTGTAAATTTTTGTAAAAAAAATGCAAAAACGCGGTACTTGCGTTTTGGATGCGGGTCCATTGACTTATATTACATGCAAAACGCTGCATTTTGCATGAAAAAAAGGCCCTGGCCCTTTCGAAAAACGCAGACATGTTCCATAGGAACCCATGTTAAAAAATTTCCCTGCATTTCTAAAAAATGCATTAGTGTGAATCAAGCCTTAGGCCTCATGCACACCGGACATTTTTACACCGGCTGTGTTTGGCTTCAGATGTTTTTTTTCTACAGTAAACTCCACATCATGTTATCCTATGTGTCCTATGTGCCCCATGTCATCCTATGTGCCCCATGTCATCCTATGTGCCCCATGTCATCCTATGTGCCCCATGTCATCCTATGTGTCCATGCAAACAGTCTGTTATAGGGTTGAGCGAACCCAAACTGTAAAGTTCGGGTCCGTACCGGACTTTTGGGTGTCCGGGTCCCGAACCCGAACTATTGGCTGTAAGTTCGGGTTCGGGTCCGGTGTTCGGCGATGTATTGGCGCCTTTTACAAGCTGCAGGGCAGCCAACCAACGCTAGTTTCACTAGTGTGCCCTTAGAAGCCATCACAGCCATGCCTACTAACGCATTGGCTGTGATTGGGCAGTGCAGCATGTGACCCAGCCTCTATATATAGTCCAGACACACAGCATCATTCTGCTATAGACAGGTTCCTGTGCTGCTAAGAGAGGATTTTAGGAGTTAGTCTGATAAAGTCAGTCAGTCAGTCCACATTCCTTAAATTTTCTTCAAATTTAGTTATATCAGTGAGCGATCTACATAGCTAGAGTAGACTAGAGAGTGTCTTTATTAAGGAAAAAGAGACAGAGAGAATTATTCAAGAGATTCCTAAATCAATTGTACCCTGGCTGGGGTGCAGTGCACAGTCTTTTAACAGTGCCATGAGGCCAGTGCCAGACAAAATATAAGTTTTACCTGCAAACATCACTGGAAACCATATTTTAGTAAGAAATGCACCATACTCTGTGTGTATTCTGCTATTGGAAAAACATTGCAAAAAAATTACATTTTGCTGTGTTTTTTTTTTTTTTTTCCAATAGCATTTTCTGCATGTTCATACACGCTTTAGACACTGTACGTGTATTCTGCTATTGACAAAAAATAAAATATTTCAGTGCTTTGTGCAGGAGTGTGACATACAATCGATCGATATTTCTTCTATTGTATTGTCCCAAAAAAAAAATTGTAGTGACATTTTTTTTCCCAATAGCATTTTCTGCAGTTTAGCAGTTTTTGAGATACACGCTTTACATACTGTGGGTGTATTCTGCTATTGCAAAAACACCCATTTAGGGCGAGATCATACATTTTGAAAATATGAGGAGATCATCAAAAAGGGGACGTGGCCCGGGTCGTGGTGCTGCTGGTGGCGCTCCTGTTGCAGGGAGAGGACGTGGTCGATCTGTGCCAGCTACACGCACTAGTGAAACACCTTCCTCAGGTACGACTAGGCGACAGAGCCTGCAGCAGTATTTTGGCGCGCCTAATGAGGCTGTACGAATGTCGAGGCCAGGACAAATACAGGCGATAGTAGATTGGGTTGCTGACAGTGCCTCCGGTTCCTTCACATTGTCTCCCACCCAGTCTCCTGATGAAAGTTCAGAGTTGGCACCTGCAGCCGATTGTAGTATATTATATCTAATATATATATATGTATACATATATATATATTATATATATACATATTTATATATATGTAGTGTTTTTTATGTAGTTCGTATAGGCATTCTATTTAGGCATTCTAAGACAAATTCATTATGCAAGAATATAGATTGGGGATTCAAGTCCATTCTACACCTCAAAAGGGTGTCCAGGTGTCATCTCTTAATCTAATCAGTAGTCGCACACATCAAAGACAATGTTATCTGTTACCCTTTGATGTGTCAATCTTATGCAAGTTGTGTGTGTGTGAGGAATAGCCTTTTAACCTAGTATTTATTGATGGTAATTAGACCTTGAGGCCTAACCCGGGGGGGGGGTATTCATGGAAAACATTTGGTTGACCCCCCCCAGTGTCAGATCAGTATATGAGAAAACAGGCAGGTTGTCAGCTAGTCTAGAGAAAGATGGTCTGAGAGAAGGTTCTATATCCATGAAGGCATAGGTACAAGAGGAAATATTCGTTGTCATGAACTCTGTTGGATTTTGTCGTCTGTAAGAATGTTCTGTTTTGGAAGTCAATAAAATCTCTCTCTGGGAGAATCGGGTTTTGCTGCGGAGACAATACTTTTAATAACCATATACCATCTACGAGGAACGACGATTATATTAGATCACTACATTGGTGCCGTTCAAGCGACCAGAAGAGCATTTTCAGGACTTAACAGAAGTCGGTGGTGAAAACAATGAAAACAATCCTGTGAGTTGGACAGAAGTCTGATGGAGACCCAAGACCTGTGCTGTGACTCTAACGTCTGGTTGTGACATAAGAGAGTCTGATCTACAAAATCAAAGTTTGGAACCCCAGAATTATTCTCTGGAGACTGGAAACGAAGAAAAGGACTGTGTACCAGAAGACGTGAGCTGGAAGCTGAAGGAGTAATTAATGCGGTGAGTAAAATATTTCTCTCTTTTTAAATTATTAATATAGTAAAAATGCTTACTCAGTGTGAAGCTAGTGTCAGTTCTGATAAAGTTAACAGATGGGTGTTAAAATGTATTAAGCGTCATGGCGGTCCTTATGAAGTGCCAGAAAAATATAAGCAGACATGGACTATGATGAATGAATTTTTAGAAAAAAATGTTTTTGATAGTAAAATTTCAGAAAGTAAAAGAAAAGGTTGTATTGTACAGGGCTTGTTATCTTGCTGTTTAACAATGGAAAGTTCGTTGAAGGATAAGGTTGAGGAAATTACCCAGTTACAGAGTGCAGTTGATAATAGCAACAAGGTTTGTCAGAGGTTACAAAACCAATCAGAATCTGAGACTGTGAATTTAAAATTGCATGCAGTCACCATTGGGGAAGCTCTGCTTGAGAAGTCTAAACGTTGTAATGAATTATTAGAGGAAAATGAGAGATTGAAATTAAGAATTATGGAATTAGAGAAGAGATCTCAGGAATGCAGATATGCATCGAATCGTGGATTCAGCAATCTGCAGCAAAATGCAAATACAAACATTCTATCAAATGAAACAGAACCTCATATTAAATCTGATAATTCATTGCCAGCCGCACCCACTGTGACCACCACAGTTTATAACAATAATAATAATGCAGGTGAAGTTCAGCTTGTAATGAAGCCTTTGAAACCAAAAGAATTAGATGCAATTCTTAAAGAAATAGGAATGATTCCCTGCCATGATTTAAACAGATTTTTAAAATGGTTTTGTGACTTGCAGAATGTCAGAGATATGTACAATCTCAACCCATCTGATTTAGACAGAGTTATGCAACATTCTATAGGAAATAGTCTTTGGGTGAGAATTAAGCAGAACTGTACTCAGCCAATGAGGACAAGGGACATATTGATGGAATTATTATGTGTTTTGTATGGTGTACGTTCTGATGTTACTGTTCATGGGAAGATCAAACAAATGAAAAGTGAATCTCCCTACGAACTGTCAGGAAGGATAAAATCTATTATGGAAATATTGGTCAGTAATAATCTTGCATTTGAGCATGGTGGCTTGTTACATATGAGTATATTTCTACATGCTTTAAATGAAGAGATCAGACAAAATATTTTACTAGTTACCCCAAATCCTCATGATTTAAAAGACGTATTGTTGAAAGCAGACAATTTATGGAGAAAGTCAAATGAGCAAGCTGTCAAGATTGATTTAGCCACATTGTTTAGGACAAATACTGAACATAAAGATCAAAAGATAATGTCTTATGATAACAATCAAAGAGGAGACACCAGGTCAAATATAGGTGATATTAATATGAAAAGCAGAGCTGACCAAAATCATAATAAAAAGGTATCTAAGGCTTGGATACCATTTTCTCAGTTAAAACAGAAATATGACCACTTGAAGATTGAGTACGATAAAATAAAAATGGAACATAACACATTGCTGGGACAGCTAAACAGATTACATTATCCAGATCTGTTTTTGAATACAAGTGGCATTTCTCTAGCAGTGGGGGTGGTTTAGTTTCAACCTGTGGATGTGTAAATAGTCCTTTGTTTTAACTTCAAAGAATGTTTAAGGATCTTGCTAATTAGTTTTGTTGGAGAGTTTTTTTGTCTTTCAGATATATTGAAGATACTGCATCTGCATAGCATGTGAACTGCAAGCTGAAATTTCTGGCTAGTGGGGGAGAAACACTGAATAAACAATATCATGGACTCTCTCAATATTCATCAAGCAATTGACTTATTTTTTTTTTGACTTGGACAATGGACTTTTCCCTATATTTTATTTTTTATTTTTCACCCTTTCCCATTTTTATTCATCAAGCCCTATTTTTTATTTTTATTTTTCACCCTTTTCCATTTTTATTTTTATTTTTTTATTTTATTATGTTTTATTTCTTGAACTTTATCTTAAAACCAGAGCGAAACATTTAAACCTAAAATAATTTTCGTGTTACATAACATGTTGCATATTACATATTGCACCACAAATCCCCCCACACATAATCCTCCCCCCCTCCCCCACACATAATCCTCCTCCCCTCCCCCCACACATAATCCTCCCCCCCTCCCCCACACATAATCCTCCCCCCCGTCCCCCACACATAATCCTCCTCCCCTCCCCCCCCCACACATAATCCTCCCCCCCTCCCCCACACATAATCCTCCCCCCCTCCCCCCACACATAATCCTCCCCCCCTCCCCCACACATAATCCTCCCCCCCTTCCCCCACACATAATCCTCCCCCCTCCCCCACACATAATCCTCCCGCCTCCCCCCACACATAATTCTCCTCCCTCCTCCCCCTCCCCCTCCCCCACACATAATTCTCCTCATGGTTACTCACAGTCTCAGATTTCCTCTCAGACCAGAGGTGTGCACTTCCTCCCCTTCCCCCGGGAACACACAATGTGCACAGTGCCCCCAGAGGACGGAGGTCTCACCTCTACAGGCTGCACTGGGGAGGAAGTGATGTAACCAGATGTGGGAGGAGAGAACCTCCAGACTCCGCCTCTCCTCTGTACAGGTGACAAGAGGGGGCAGTGACAGAGCTGATAGAGGGGGAGGGGTCTATACTGAGGGGGTGACACCAACCCTAGTGAAGCCGCTGCCACCCACCTCCTCCATCTTCTCTCGGCCACTCCAGCAATCCTCTCACCCAGGTCCCCGGACCGCACTGCCGCGGTGACAAGTGAGAATCTCGGGTTCCCACTGATTCCCCATTATGGTGAGTTGAACTATTTCATTATATATTACAATGTAGTAATAGAAATAATATGATTTCATCTTCCTGACACCATATCAAGCATTGTGCTGGGATGATACAAGTGCTAAAACCGGCCAATCAGCCGACAAATCTCTCGCCCCTGAAATCCCCATCAACTCCGAGGCTACATTCCACACCCCCCTCCCCCGATCCTTGGAAAAATTGTCCCTGAATGGCAGTTTGGAAATTTGGTCACCCTACCTCCACCTGGTGACATCACTTCCTCCTCCACCTGGTGACATCACTTCCTCCTCCACCTGGTGACATCCCTTCCTCCCCAGTGCAGCCAGTGCAGTCCTCCGTCCTCTGGGGGCGCTATGCACATTGTGTGTTCCCGGGGGAAGGGGGAGGAAGTGCACACCTCTGGTCTGAGAGGAAATCTGAGACTGTGAGTAACCATGAGGAGAAGTATGTGTGGGGGAGGGGAGGAGTATGTGTGGGGGAGGAGGATTACGTGTGGGGGGAGGGGGGAGGTTTATGTGTGGGGGAGGGGGAGAATTATGTGTGGGGGAGGGATGTAACAAATGAGTTTTCTCTATTGGTGAAGCTCAAAGACTTTGTATATAAAAATGTTGGAAAGTTGCGGATAAAACCCCTGAAAGTCGCGTCTCTCAGGTATAAATGCAGCCTGAGGGCTCATTCACATCACACTGCATTCTGATGGGTGATCCACATTCAGATCGCTCTTCAGAGGTCATGTGGCAGGCGGGGAGGAGATGATTGGACGGTGCACTAGCCCCCTACATCCTCATACGTTGCACATGGTCGCAGTCCTATTCACTTGAATGGGGGGTGTTTGGTGGAAGTGAGCGGGGGTAGAATTCATGGCATGTTTACCCCCCCGGCCACAGCCTCTGCAGATAAAAGAGGAAGCAGTTGAGGGGTGGTAAAATCACGGCTCACCTGCAGGGTTTCCCTCCATTGGGATGTAGACTGGGAGCCCCGCCCCCTGCACGGCCATACACAGAAGGCCTGCCCATCCCCCACACAGGCCATGGATGGAGATGGCCCCTCCCCCATGTGTTTCTATTATGATGTCATACATTCCATAATAAGAGGGCGGGGCCTTGTTTGGACTCATGTAGACGGCTGTGTCCGGACTGTAGTATAAATGTGACCTATTCACCCACAAGGGAGCCCCCAGGTGCCGCACACAGCCGCCAATCACCGCCCACCAATACACACGCCTACCTGACTAGAGAGGTGTGGGGGAGGAGAAATGTGTGGGGGAGAATTGAGTGTGGG
The DNA here is from genome assembly GCA_028564925.1 of Lithobates sylvaticus. Classification (NCBI taxonomy): domain Eukaryota; kingdom Metazoa; phylum Chordata; class Amphibia; order Anura; family Ranidae; genus Lithobates; species Lithobates sylvaticus. The sequence continues at coordinate 4,698,840 of CM053038.1, forward strand.
GGGAGGGGACAGATTATGTGTGGGGGGATGGGGGAGGATTATGTGTGGGGGAGGGGGGAGGATTATGTGTGGGGGAGGAGAAATGTGGGCGCACAGCTGTGGTGACTGAGGTACTTTAGGCCATGTGCAGCCATTGACTTGTATAGGAGTGTATAGAGCGGGGGTGGGGCTCCCTGACAGGGAAGACACCGCAATCTACACTGGACAGTAATGGAGGGAAAATCAGTAATAAGAGGCGGGAAGAGGGGGACACATTCCACACAACACTAGAAGGGGGAACTCTACTTCCTGCTCTGTGTGTGTGGGGGAGGATTTCTCAGTGACACCTCAGAGGGAGGAGCCGTCCTCCATCTTGTGTCAGGTCAGAGCTCATTGGAGGGAAATCTTCTCCTTCATCTTCCATAGAAATGTCCCCTCCAGGGACGGCGCCCCCCACAGCTACAGACACCGAGTAACATTTATAAAATGAATGGACTTTTCTTCTCCATTATTGATGAATATACAAAGTACAGATAAGACCGGACACCTCATCCTTCTGATGTAGAAATCCTCCCATTCCCATCCCCCATTCCGCACACCTTTTCCCATCCCCCGCACCCCACACTCCATTCATTTCAATGGGACGCCCTTCATGTGGGGAAAGTCGCTCACGGACGTTTCTGCCGCCAGAACTTTTGCAGCGTTTGTTGCATGTTTTCTGCACCCGACAAAACGTGCGTCTGCTCGCCGCATTTGGGGCACCATTAATAATGAACAGAACCACAAAACGCAATGCGTGTTTTTAGCGTGTTTCAGAAATGTGCGCAAAAAATACACAAAACCCTGAGATGTGATTGGAGGCTGAGGCCCCGCCTACACTTATGGTTGGGAAGGAGGGGGATGGTAAAATGTGGGGGTTTAGCTGTGGGTTTACCACCCTCCATAATGAGACAAACCATTCACCACTGACAGGGGTGCTTACAATGATCAGATTTTATTTATTGATGGAAAATCTTCATCCCAAAATATAAAAAGTCGCTGATTATAAAGTGTGAGATGGAGTTCGGCTTCAGTTTGTTAGTGTATGTAAATCTGCCAGTCCGTCTAACCCTCCCCTCCCCCCCCAGACTGACAATGCTGCTTTCCATAGGGGCCCCAGTGCTGGTTGGGAAGGTTGGGGCCGGGCTGGATGATGTATGTTGGGGAGGAGTATCGGTACATCAGGCCTATATGCTGGGAGGTCCCCTGTAGGGGTAGAAGGAGGCGGATTCCCGGCCGCTGCTCTCTTATTGGGACACAATACTGGCACCTTATTGGAGGATTTGGGGGACTGAATTTGGGCGTGGCTGGAAAGCCGGGGTGCCCCGGTCCAGATAAGTGATTGGAGAAACCATCAGGGGGGCGGGGCCTCCGGTTATCTTTTTATACCATTTCACCCCTGTAGGGGTAGAAGGAGCTGGTGAGTGGAGGAGCCACTAGGGGGAGCACAAGAGTCACCTGATAATCCTCAGCACCTCGTCACGTCTGGAGAGTCACTACAGCGACATTCATCACACAGCAAAGCCGCCTTCATGGCACTATAGATATATATATATATATATATAATATATATATATATATATATATATATATAAATATATATATATATAATATATATATATATATATATATATATATAATATTTTTTTTTTTTTTTAATCAATTATTGATTAACTTTTGATGTGCTCATCATATGTGTTATTTTATATGTTTTTCAGCAGTATAGTGTGAGGGCTTTTTATATATATATATATAATATATATATATATATATATATATATATATATATATTGTATATACGTTTTTTATATATACACTATTATTTAATTTTTTGTGCTATAAACAAAAGAAGAGCGACAATTAAAAAAAAAAAAAAACACAATTTTTTTTACTTTTTTGCTATAATAAATATCCCCCATTTAAAAAAAAAAAAAAATTTTCCTCAGTTTAGGCCGATACGTATTCTACATATTTTTGGTCAAAAAAAAAATCGCAATAAGCGATTATTAATTGGTTTGCGCAAAAGTTATACAATTGTGCGGTCGTGCAACGTGGCTCAATACAAAATTGACGTCCTTTTTTCCCCACAAATAGAGTTTTTCTTTTGGTGGTATTTGCGGTTTTTATATGGCTATAAACAAAAGAAGATACACATTTTTTTTTATTTTTGCTATAATAAATATCCAATTTAGAAAAAAATAATTTATTTTTTTCCTCAGTTTTAGGCCGATACGTTTTCCTCTACATATTTTTTGGTTAAAAAAAATCGCAATAAGCGTATATTGATTGGTTTGCGCAAAAGTTATAGAGTTTAGAAAATAGGGGATAGATGTATGTCATTTTTTTTTAGTAATGGTGGCGATCTGCGTTGTTTTTTTTTTTTTGTGACTGCGACATTGTGACGGACACATCAGACACTTTGACACATTTTTGGGACCATTGTCATTTACACAGCGATTGGTGCTATAAAATTGTACTGATTACCAGTGGCGTTGCTACGGGGTGGCTTTTGGGCCCATAGCCCCGAATTTCTGCAGGGGTCCCCAAGGAGTGGGGAGGCTCTCAAAGAAGTGGAGGCTCCTCATTGTCTAAGCCACCTAAAAAACAAGAGTTTTTTTTTTTTTATAGCATTGCATCTCTCTCTCTCTCTCTCTCTTCTCTCTCTCTCTCTTCTCTCTCTCTCTCTCTCTCTCTCTCTCACTCTCTCTCTCTCTCTCTCTCTCTCTATATATATATATATATATATATATAATATATATATATATATAATATATATATAATATATATATATATTATATAATCTAAAGTAATTACCACATTTTAAACCAATTTTTTTTTTAGTATTTTTTTTATGGTTTACCATCATATTTCTGAGTTTTCTGATCTAAAAAATTGGGTTCCTTTAAAAACGCTTATAAACGCAAACGCGGGTACCACGTTTAGCCGCGTTTTGCATCTGAAAAACGGAAAAGCAAAGTGTCTGAACCCATTTTTTTGCTTCTGAATAAACGAGGTTAAACGCAACTGCATAAAAACGGGAAAAAACGAGACTGTGTACACGGACACATAGGATAACATTGCATGCGGTCAGGGGCAGTTGTAAAAAGTGTCCAACCGCCTCTGAATGCGCGTTTAACAGCGTCTCGTGTGCATGGGGTCAAAATGTGACTGGCAGGGAAGGGGTTAACACTAGGGGGCGCTGCAAGGGATTAATTATGTTCCCTGGGAGTGATTCTAACTGTGGGGGGGAGGGACTCACAAGGGGAGGAGACCGATCGCTGTTCCTCTGTACTGAGAACACGCCATCGGTCTCCTCTCCTCTGACAGGACCGTGGTGTTTACACACACAGATCCGCGGTCCTGCTGTGTTCCCGGGCAATCGCGGGTGCCTCAGCAGACGTCGCTTCCGCACGGGCACGGGAGCGCGCCCCCTAGACGGCTGGGAATGAGAGGACGTCATATGATGCCCCCGCCCAGGATGGGAGATCCCATCGTATGACAATACGCGGGTATTGAAGTGGTCGGGTAGCTGGGTGGTGTCCCTGTATTGGGGGTTCACCTGTTTGTTTCCCAGGTTGCCCAAAGGTGGTCTATATTGTGTGTGATATTTATTCACACTGTGGGCTGCACATTTGTTGTATTGCAAGTCCCGGTCATCGGACTGTTATATTTACTGAGTACTTTTAGTATACCGTATATACTCGAGTATAAGCCGACCCCGAATATAAGCCGAGGCGCCTAATTTTACCACAAAAAAACTGGGAAAACTTATTGACTCGAGTATAAGCCTAGGGTGAGAAATGCGCAGCTACTGTAAGTGTAAAAGAGGGTCAACAATGCCCATTTGCAGCATCACTGTGCCCATTTGCTGCCTCACTGTGCCCATTTGCAGCCTTACTGTGCCCATTTGCAGCCTCACTGTGCCCATTTGCAGCCTCACTGTGCCCATTTGCAGCCATAGGTCCCCCGAACTTCAATCTTGGTAGTTAAGTGTTCCTAGATGCCCCCTGGCTGCAGCCAAAATGTCCCCAAAAGGTCCCGAAATGACATTGCTGCAGATGGACACAGTTGGCTGAATTTGGGGCCCCGTATCTTGGGTCACTTGGTGCTAGGAACTGTGGATATGTTGTAGTAGTTCCACTGGGTTTGCACACCAACTTTGGGGTTCCTAGCACCAAGTGGCCCCGAGATACGGGGCCCCAAAGTCAGGTCGGAAAATGTCAAGCACTTTTCTGCAGCAGAGAATGACCGTATCTCGGGGGGCCACTTAATGCCAGGAACCCCAAGTGGCCCCGACATACGGGGCCCCAAAGTCGGGTCACAAAATGTCATTCTCCGCTGCAGAAAAGTGCTTGACTCGAGTATAAGCCGAGGGGGGCGCTTTCAGCACAAAAAAAAAATGTGCTGAAAAACTGGGCTTATACTCGAGTATATACGGTAATGAATAAGTTGCACATCTTTCTATGTATATATGAAGGGGGGTCACTACCCCTGAGACACGTGTAGGGGGTGTATCTACTCACTGCTAGTAAGAAGTCCTCACTAGTGATGTCCAGTTCATGAACGAATCGTTCTTTTGAATCGATTCTTTTCAGTGAACTGGATGAATCGATTCATCTGACTGAACTGATTCGTTTGAAACAGCTCACTGTGGACTCAATACACAGCAGAGCAGAGCAGGCCTGGTAATATGATCCTAGAGTGAGAGCTCAGCTCCTCCCTGCAACCAATCAGCCCAATCACAGCACAGCGACACTCAGAAATGTTTTAAGTTTGTGTATCCAGTTCTTGAGTCAGAAGTACACAGCACACCGAGTTAAAGAATCATACGAGTTGTTAGAACTCAGTACACTGAAAGAATCGTGAGTCCCCACTAGTAGAACAATACACTACATCAATGATCAGGGAGCAGCAGTGATAAGGTGGTACAGACAGCCTGAGGCCCTTTCACACTTGTGTGACTTGGGACTGCAAAGTTGCATGACAGGTGGTACCCGATGATTTCCAATTAGAACCATTCATATCTGTGCGACTGCGAGTCGCAGCGACTTCAAAGTAGTCCCTGCACTACTTTGGTCCCACTCTGATGTGACTTGAGGTCCATAGACCTCCAAAATACACAGGTATTGCTTTGTCGCATCAAAATTGTGGCAGAATCGTGCAACTTTCAGGCTGCGATACCCTGAAAAGCCTGAAAGTCGCACAATTCTGCTGCAATTTTTTGCCACAAATTTGCAGCGACTTGAAGCAATGCCTGTGTATTCTGGAGGTCTATGGACCTCAAGTCACATCAGAGTGGGACCAAAGTAGTGCAGGCACTACTTTGAAGTCACTGTGACTTGAAGTCGCACAGATATGAATGGTTCTCATTGGAAATCCTCAGGTACCACCTGTCATGCAACTTTGCAGTCCCAAATCGCAGGACAAGTTGCACAAGTGGAAACTGAGCCTAAATGAAAAGCAGGCATTTGTGCAGGTGAACTGCATTCTGATGGGCCAACTTCATAGTTAACATTACTAGTCATCAAATTTGTGGAAACCTAGGCTCAGGGCCGGTTCACACTGCTGCGTGGTGCAAAATCGCATGTGATGTCCGTGCAATGCGATTTCAGCCATACAGATAGTATGGCTGAAATCGTATCGCATTCGGACTAAACTCACACAGCACCTTTTTTGGTCAGCATCAGAATCGGATCGCATGGGTGTTTACACCTATGCGATCCGATTTATGTCCGAAACTGACAGTTTGCAGTGCGACATGCAAGCTGAAATGGGGGGTGTCGTTAACATCGTATGACACTCCCCAGCAGTTTGCATATGTCAGTGTGAACTGCCGTGCGCGTCGGGTGCGATGTGGGAACCCGCAGTGGAATCGCAGGGTTCCCGCATCGCACAAGTGTGAACCCAGCCTAACACAGCTCCTTGTGTGTCACCAAAATTCATGATGCCGACTAACCTGACAAATTGTGCTCTGCCCCAATTAACTAAATAAAAGTAAACGTCCCCCAGGACCTGCCAACCTTCTGTGTGATCAGTCTTCTGATTCTAATCATTTAACCGCTTCCCGACCGGCCACTGCATATATACGTCAGCAGAATGGCACGGGCAGGCAGAATCACGTACCGGTACGTGATCGTGCATGTGCCTGCCCGTGGTCGCGCGCGCGCCGCTAGCGGCGCGCTCGCGACCCGGTCGGGAGCTCCGTGACCCCGGCCGCGGGACCAGCGGACCCGATCGCCGCTGGTATCCCGCGATCGGGTTACGGAGCTGAAGAACGGGAGAGGTCTATGTAAACAAACCTCTCCCCGCGCTTCCTACACTGACTGTCAGTGATCGGCGGTTCCCTGTCATCGGGAACGCCGATCAATGACGTCAGACGTACAGCCACGCCCCCTACTGTAAAAAAAAACACAACACAACACGTCACACTGACTCCTCCCCGCCCCCATAGTGGTTAACCCCCTAACTACAACTGTCATTTACATAGGAATCAGTGCTATTTAAATAGCACTGATTGCTGTATAAATGACAAATGTCCCAAAAATGTGTCAAAAATGTCCGATGTGTCCGCCAAAATGTCGCAGTCACAATAAAAATCGCTGATCGCCGCCATTACTAATAAAAAAAAAAATATTAATAAAAATGCTATAAAACTATCCCCTATTTTGTAAACGCTATAACTTTTGCGCAAACTAATCAATAATCGCTAATTGCGATTTTTTTTTACCAAAAATATGTAGAAGAATACGTATCGGCCTAAACTGAGGAAAAAAAAAAATGTTTTTTTATATATTTTTTGGGGATATTTATTATAGCAAAAAGTAAAAAATATTGCATTTTTTTTCAAAATTGTCGCTCTATTTTTGTTTATAGCGCAAAAAATAAAAACCGCAGGGGCGATCAAATACCACCAAAAGAAAGCTCTATTTGTGGGAAAAAAAGGACGCCAATTTTTGTTTTGGAGCCACGTCGCATGACCGCGCAATTGTCAGTTAAAGCGACGCAGTGCCGAATTGCAAAAAGGGGCCTGGTCCTTTGCTGCAAATTGGTCCGGGGCTGAAGTGGTTAATATGGTTGAATCAGAGCTTCGCTTCACTTGCTTGTCAGCCGACTCAACAAGTGAACCGAAGAACCAAAGAATTGATTCAGTGAATCGCTTCATTTCAGTGAGTAGTTCGAAATGAACCGATTCACTTTAAAGATCCGGACTTCCCATCACTAGTCCCCACACCGTGTAGCCTATGGGCAGCGCCATTGAACCCCACACTTTATATTTATTATCTGCCCCCTTGTGGGTGGCTATTAGGGGGGGAGGGGGTCTTTTTATCCTCAGGGCGGAGCCTGTAATACTTTTTCAGAGTTATTTGGTGTTTTCTGTGGAAAGTGAAACTGTTGCAGTGAAGTTCCTTTCCCCTCCCCCTCCCCAGATTCTCCATTTTGTTTTTGTGCTCAGAGATTCGGTATCACAGAGCGGTGTGACCGGAAAGGTGAGATTCCATGGCACATGTATGACGTGGAGGGCAGCAGAAATATGCAGTGACTTTATACTGCACCAATATGTATGGGGCCGAAAACTGAGCTCCGGGGGAGGGGAAAAGGGTTCCTTGTGGGGGGTCTGCCCCCCCCCCCCGCACTGTAAGGGTTAAATGCTCATTTAGGGTCTTTGGGGGTCACAAATATTTACTGACTTCATCCTCCTCTCCTGTAATCTCCCTTCAGGCTGTAATACCCGTCCCTGCACCCCCTCCCCCCCCGATGTTCTGGTGGTCTCAGGTCCTCTGACATCATCATGTCCAATGCAGGTCCCATAGCCTTGTATTGGATGTGAGGACACTGAGGGACAGTCCATTGATGAAGTGTAGGGGGGTAGAAGAGAGTTCTATCTGCTGGGGTAGCAGAGGGTTGGATAAGGAAAACTCATCTTTTTTTGCCCCCCCCCCATGATTTCCCCCCTTGCAGTGCGGGGCAATCCCACGACGAGGAACATTTCTCTCATCACCAGAGATGGGATTTAATGATCGGATATCAATAGAAATTATTTTCAGTAGATTGAAATACAAGTTACTATAAATCGGAGGAGGGGAGGAGTGTCACCACTTCCCTCCGAAATACGGCTACAGCGCGGCTTCCAGTGCTGGAAGGGGGTCCATAGACGTCCCCCGTCATCACCCTGATCCCCCCGTGTACTCTGTGATGGTCCAGTCCTTCCCACTCAGCTGACCACAGATCAGAGGAAAGGGCCAATCACAGCAACCCTTTACCATGTGATCAGCTGACAGCCAATGATAACAGATCATGGATGGAAACAGAAGCCGATTATCAGATGTTTTGTCTCCTCAGTGACAGTGTGAGGAGAAAAGAAGGAAGACGGTAAATGGCTTCTGTTACCGGGACATCGGTCCCAACATCTGCCCACCAGTGCTGATAATCAGTGCCCACCAGTGCCACCTATCAGTGCTGCCCATAAGTGCCACCTCTCAAGGTTCTTCAGTGTTACCCCATCAGTGCAACCTCATGAGTGCCCACCAGTGCCACCTATCAGTGCTGCCTATCAGTGCCACCTATCAGTGCTGCCTATCAGTGCCACCTCTCAAGGTCCTTCAGTGCCCCCTATCAGGGTCCTTCAGTGTTACCCCATCAGTGCCACCTATCAGTGCTGCCTATCAGTGCCACCTCTCAAGGTTCTTCAGTGCCACCTATCAGTGCTGCCCATAAGTGCCCCCATCAGGGTCCTTCAGTGCCACCTCATCAGTGCCCACCAGTGCCACCTATCAGTGCTGCCCATAAGTGCCCCCTATCAGGGTCCTTTAGTGTTACCCCACCAGTGCCACCTATCAGTGCTGCCCATAAGTGCCCCCTATCAGGGTCCTTCAGTGTTACCCCATCAGTGCCACCTATCAGTGCTGCCCATAAGTGCCACCTATCAGTGCTGCCTATCAGTGCCACCTATCAGTGCTGCCCATAAGTGCCCCCTATCAGGGTCCTTCAGTGTTACCCCATCAGTGCTGCCCATAAGTGCCCCCTATCAGGGTCCTTTAGTGTTACCCCATCAGTGCCCACCAGTGCCACCTATCAGTGCTGCCCATAAATGCCCCCTACCAGGGTCCTTCAGTGCCACCTCATCAGTGCCCACCAATGCCACCTATCAGTGCCCACCAGTGCCACCTATCAGTGCTGCCTCAGTGCCCCCTCTCAAGGTCCTTCAGTGCCACCTTATCAATGCCACCTATTAGTACCCATCAGTGCCACCTCATCAGTGCCCACCAGTGCCACCTATCAGTGCCACCTCTCAAGGTCCTTCAGTCCCACCTTATCAATGCCACCTATTAGTACCTACCAGTGCCACCTATCAGTGCCACCTATCAGTGCCCATCAGTGCCACCTCTCAAGGTCCTTCAGTGCCACCTTATCAATGCCACCTATTAGTGTCCATCAGTGCTGCCTCATCAGCGCACATCAATGAAGGAGAAAAAATTCTGGTTTCCTAAATTTTATAACAAACTATGAAAAAAAAATGTTTTCTTTACAAATTTTCTGTCTTTTTTGTTTCTTTACCAAAAAATAAAAAAAAACGAAGTGGTGATTAACCGCTTGCCGACCGGCTCACACCGATATACGTTGGCAGAAGGGCACGTACAGGCAGATTAATGTACCTGTACGTTGACCTTTAAGAAGCGGTTTGCGGGCGCACGCCCACCGTAAGCTCCGTGAGTGTGGTGGCGAGTCCCGCAGACTCGATGTACGCAGGGATACCGGCGATCGTCTCACGGAGAGGAAGAACGGGGAGATGCCGATGTAAACAAGCTTTTCCCCGTTTTGCCCAGTGACACTGAGACTGATCATTGCTCCCTGTAATCGGGAGTGGTGATCAGTGATATGTCACACACAGCCCCTCCCCCCACAGTTAGAATCACTCCATAGGACACACCTAACCCCTACAGCGCCACCTAGTGGTTAACCCTTTCGCTGCCAGTCACATTTACACAGTAATCAATGCATTTTTAATTGCACTGATCGCTGTAGAAATGTGAATGGTCCCAAAATAGCGCCAAAAGTGTCCGATGTGTCCGACATTATGTCAAAGTCATGATTAAAATCGCTGATCACCGACATTACTAGTAAAAAAAAGATAATTATTTAATAAAAATGCCATAAAACAATCCCCTATTTTGTAGACGCTATAACTTTTGCACAAACCAATCACTAAATGCTTTATTGCAATTTTTTTTTTGAACCAAAAACCCATCCCCCACAGTTAGAACACCTCCCTAGGACACACTTAACCCCTTGATCGCCCCTAGTGTTAAACCCCTTCCCTGCCAGTGCCATTTACACAGTAATCAGTGCATTTTTATATCTCTGATCGCTGTATACATGACAACGGTCCCAAAATAGCGTCAAAGGTGTCCGATGTGTCCGCCGTAATGTCGCAGTCATGATAAAAATCGCTGATCGCCGCCATTACTAATAAAATGAAAACTAATAATAAAAATGCCATAAATCTATTGCCTATTTTGTAGACGCAATAACTTTTGCGCAAACCAATCAATAAACGCTTATTGTGATTTTTACATTTTTTTTTTATACCAAAAATATGTAGAAGAATACGTATCGGCCTGAACTTAGGAAAAAAATTATATTTTTTTGGGATATTTTATTACAGCAAAAAGTAAAAAATAATGTGTTTTTTTTTAAATTTTGCTATTTTTTTTATTGTTTATAGCGTAAAAAAAAAAAAACCGCAGAGGAGATCAAATACCACCAAAAGAAAGCTCTATTTGTGGGGAAAAAGGACGTCAATTTTGTTTGGGAGCCACGCCGCACGACCGCGCAATTGTCAGTTAAAGCGACGCAGTGCCGAATCGCAAAAAGTGTTCTGGTCTTTGGCCAGCCAAATGGTCCGGGGCTGAAGTGGTTAAATACCACCAAATAAAATCTCTATTTGTGTGAAAAAACTGATAGAAATGTCGTGTGTGTACAGTGTAGGGTGACCGCGTAATTGTCATTCAAAGTGTGACGGGGCTGAAAGGTGAACGTTGGCACCCTGGGCAGGAAGAAGGGGAAAGTGTCCGGTAAGGAAGAGGTTAAAGAACTGAACATGTGACCCGAAATCTGTCGGGTTCCTCAGGAACTGCCCACATTTCTGTCTGTACTGCTTTCTGTCCACCAGAAGCGGCTCTAACAACCGCCTTCTATTGAGGGGCCAGGCTGGAAATCCGGCATCCGATCAGCACTTTCCACCAATGGCTGCGAGTGCCATTTACTGTATTCTGATTGGGGGAGCCCCCTGTCAGGTATTTACTAAAGGCAAATCCACTACAAGTGCACTTGGAAGGTCAGTCGCTGTAGATCTGAGGGGGACATGCAAGGAAAATAAAAAAAAAAACAGCATTTTTTCTTGCATCTGATTGGATGATAAAATCAGCAGAGCTTCCCCTCATTTCAGATCTACAGCGACTGAACTTCTAAGTGCACTTGTGGTGCCGAGAGGATTTGTCTTCAGTAAATAACCCCCAATGTGTCAGCGGGAGGATCCCGACATCAGCATTGCAGATCTGTCAGTGTTTTCATCCAATCCACTGGTTGGTCACCCGGCTCTAGAGACCGTCCAATCAGGAGGTGTCCTGAATATCAACACTTCCCAATCAATATTCAGTCATCATAACCTCGGAGATTGATGTCCCATATTTCTCCTTTTTGGCACAGCTCAGGAAAGTTCTCTTGTATAGAGTATAATATGACTGGCAGAGTCACTCAGATAAAGAGAAGAGAACAGGGAAGTCCTTCTATTTGTCTGAAATATTACTTCATTACTTACAGACCGAAAGATTTACCCCCCTTCATGACCAGGCCATTTTTTGTGATTTGGCACTGCGTTGCTTTAACTAACAATTGCGCGGTCATGTGACGTTGTATCCAAACACAATTAATGTCCTTTTCCCCACAAATAGAACTTTATTTTGGTGGTATTTGATCACCTCTGCAGGTTTTATTTTTTGGGCTATAAACAAAAAAATGCGAAATTAAAAAAAATATATATATATAATTTTTTTTTTTTTTTTAACCTTTTGCTATAATAAATATCCCCAAATATGTTTTTAAAATCAAATTTCTTCATCAGTTTAGGCCAATATTTATTTTTCTACATATTTTTGGTAATAAATCACAATAAGTGAATATTGATTGGTTTGGGCATTTATAGCGTCTACAAACTATGGGAAGATTTATGTCATTTTTATGGCTTTTTGTTACTAGTAATGGCGGTGATCTGCGATTTTTAGCAGGACTGCGACATTGCGGCGGACACATCAGACTCTTTTGACACATTTTTGGGACCGTTGCTATTTATACAGCGATCAGTGCTATAAAAATACACTGATTACTGTGTAAATGTTACTGGCAGGGAAGGGTTTCAACACTAGGGGGCGATCAAGGGGTTAAATGTGTTCCCTCATGAGTGTTTCTTACTGTGGGGGGATGGGACTGACTGGAGGAGAAGACAGATCGCTGTTCATAATTACTACAAACAGTAGATGTGTCTCTTCTCCCGTCAGAACAGAGATTTGTTTGTTTACACACATAAATCCTCATTCTGGCTCTCGTGCCCCGTGATCGCGGGTGACCCAGCAATGATCGCGCCCGCCGGCCGTGTGCATCGGGTCCCTCGCGGTGCAGCGGGCATGTGCCTCCGGCGGTGCACACGCCTGGTATGACTCTTAAATGGGCCGACGTACCAGTCCAGTATGTTTTGTGGTAATGAACCTCTTTGCTGATGTAAATGTGGGGGAGCCGGTCAGCAAGAGGTTAATTTCCCCCCAACAGTAAAATGGGTGTGTATCTGCAGTGAGGCTCGTTATACTCACTGTGGGGCCGAGGGGGGGAGAGAAACCTTTTCATCACATTTATTGTAATAAAATTCTTTATTAACCACCTCAATACCGGCACTTTTACCCCCTTCCTTCCCCGACCAATTCTCAGCTTTCAGCTTTCTTCGCTCTCGCACTATCGATGAGAATTGCGCGGTCGCGCTACGCTGTACACAAATGACATTTGTAGCATTTTGTTCCCACAAATAGAGCTTTATTTTGGTGGTATTTATTCACCACTCTGTTATTTATTTTTTGCGATATAAGTGGAAAAAAGAGCAGAAATTTGGAAAAAAAAATATATTTTCTTTATTCTATTTTAAAAGAAATCCAATAAAATCGAATTTTGTCAATAAATTTAAGCCAAAATGTTTTCTGTACGTTTTTGGTAAAAAAAAATCCCATTATGTGTATAATAATTGGTTCGTGTGATCAGATTTATGTGTGCAAATGATCATTGGGCCATGTGATTTTACTGTTATATATGTGGGGACATGTGTTTGGGGATCATTACTATGTGGGGATCATTACTATGTGGGGACATGTGTTTGGGGATCATTACTATGTGGGGACATGTGTTTGGGGATCATTACTATGTGGGGACATGTGTTTTGGCATCATTACTATGTGGGGACATGTGTTTGGGGATCATTACTATGTGGGTACATGTGTTTGGGGATCATTACTATGTGGGGGACATGTGTTTGGGGATCATTACTATGTGGGGACATGTGTTTTGGGGATCATTACTATGTGGGGACATGTGTTTGGGGATCATTACTATGTGGGGACATGTGTTTTGGGGATCATTACTATGTGGGGACATGTGTTTGGGATCATTACTATGTGGGGACATGTGTTTGGGGATCATTACTATGTGGGGACATGAGTTTTGGGGATCATTACTATGTGGGACATGTTTTGGGGATCATTACTATGTGGGACATGTTTTGGGGATCATTACTATGTGGGGACATGTTTTGGGGATCATTACTATGTGGGGGACATGTGTTTGAGGATCATTACTATGTGGGACATGGTTTGGGACATGTGTTGGGGATCATTACTATGTGGGGACATGTGTTTGGGGATCATTACTATGTGGGTGTGTTTGGGGATCATTACTATGTGGGGACATGTTTTGGGATCATTACTATGTGGGACATGTGTTTGGGGATCATTACTATGTGGGGACATGTGTTTGGGGATCATTACTATGTGTGGGGACATGTGTTTGGGGATCATTACTATGTGGGGACATGTGTTTGGGGATCATTACTATGTGGGGACATGTGTTTGAGGATCATTACTATGTGGGGGACATGTGATTTGGGGATCATTACTATGTGGGGACATGTGTTTTGGGATCATTACTATGTGGGGACATGTGTTTGGGGGGGGGATCATTACTATGTGGGGACATGTGTTTTGGGGATCATTACTATGTGGGGACATGTGTGTTTGGGGATCATTACTATGTGGGGACATGTGTTTGGGATCATTACTATGTGGGGACATGTGTTTTGGATCATTACTATGTGGGGACATGTGTTTTGGGATCATTACTATGTGTGGACATGTGTTTTGGGGATCATTACTATGTGGGGACATGTGTTTGGGGATCATTACTATGTGGGGACATGTGTTTGGGGATCATTACTATGTGGGGACATGTGTTTTGGGGATCATTACTATGTGGGACATGTTTTGGGGATCATTACTATGTGGGGACATGTTTTGGGGATCATTACTATGTGGGGACATGTGTTTGGGGATCATTACTATGTGGGGACATGTGTTTTGGGGATCATTACTATGTGGGGACATGTGTTTGGGGATCATTACTATGTGGGGACATGTGTTTGGGGATCATTACTTTGTGGGGACATGTGTTTGGGGATCATTACTATGTGGGGACATGTGTTTGGGGATCATTACTATGTGGGGACATGTGTTGTGGGGATCATTACTATGTGGGGACATGTTTTGGGGATCATTACTATGTGGGGACATGTGTTTTGGGATCATTACTATGTGGGGGACATGTGTTTGGGGATCATTACTATGTGGGGACATGTGTTGGGGATCATTACTATGTGGGACATGTTTTGGGGATCATTACTATGTGGGGACATGTGTTTGGGGATCATTACTATGTGGGGACATGTGTTTGGGGATCATTACTATGTGGGGACATGTTTTGGGGATCATTACTATGTGGGGACATGTGTTTTGGATCATTACTATGTGGGGACATGTGTTTGGGGATCATTACTATGTGGGGACATGAGTTTTGGGGATCATTACTATGTGGGGACATGTGGTTTGGGGATCATTACTATGTGGGGACATGTGTTTGGGGATCCTTACTATGTGGGGACATGTTTTTAGGGATCATTACTATGTGGGGACATGTGTTTGGGGATCATTACTATGTGGGGACATATGTTTGGGGATCATTACTATGTGGGGACATGTGTTTGGGGATCATTACTATGTGGGGACATGTGTTTGGGGATCATTACTATGTGGGGGACATGTGTTTTGGGGATCATTACTATGTGGGGGACATGTGTTTGGGGATCATTACTATGTGGGGACATGTGTTTGGGGATCATTACTATGTGGGGACATGTGTTTGGGGATCATTACTATGTGGGGACATGTGTTTGGGGATCATTACTATGTGGGGACATGTGTTTAGGGATCATTACTATGTGGGGACATGTGTTTTGGGGATCATTACTATGTGGGGACATGTGTTTGGGGATCATTACTATGTGGGGACATGTGTTTGGGATCATTACTATGTGGGGACATGTGTTTGGGATCATTACTATGTGTGGGACATGTGTTTTGGGGATCATTACTATGTGGGGACATGTGTTTGGGGATCATTACTATGTGGGGACATGTGTTTGGGGATCATTACTATGTGGGGGACATGTGTTATGGGGATCATTACTATGTGGGGACATGTGTTTGAGGATCATTACTATGTGGGGACATGTGTTGTGGGGATCATTACTATGTGGGGACATGTGTTTGGGATCATTACTATGTGGGGACATGTGTGTTTGGGGATCATTACTATGTGGGGACATGTGTTTGGGATCATTACTATGTGGGGACATGTGTTTGGGGATCATTACTATGTGGGGACATGTGTTTTGGGGATCATTACTATGTGGGACATGTGTTTTGGGGATCATTACTATGGGGGGACATGTGTTTGGGGATCATTACTATGTGGGGACATGTGTTTGGGGATCATTACTATGTGGGGACATGTGTTTGGGGATCATTACTATGTGGGGACATGTGTTTGGGGATCATTACTATGTGGGGACAAGTGTTTTGGGGATCATTACTATGTGGGGACTTGTGTTTGGGGATCATTACTATGTGGGGACTTGTGTTTGGGGATCATTACTATGTGGGGACATGTGTTTGGGGATCATTACTATGTGGGGACATGTGTTTGGGATCATTACTATGTGGGGACATGTGTTTTGGGGATCATTACTATGTGGGGACATGTGTTTGGTGATCATTACTATGTGGGGACATGTGTTTTGGGGATCATTACTATGTGGGGACATGTGTTTGGGATCATTACTATGTGGGGACATGTGTTTGGGGATCATTAGTATGTGGGGACATGTGTTTGGGATCATTACTATGTGGGGACATGTGTTTTTGGGGGATCATTACTATGTGGGGACATGTGTTTTGTGGGGACATGTGTTTGGGATCATTACTATGTGGGGACATGTGTTTGGGGATCATTACTATGTGGGGACATGTGTTTTGGATCATTACTATGTGGGGACATGTTTTGGGGATCATTACTATGTGGGGACATGTGTTTTGGGGATCATTACTATGTGGGGACATGTGTTTGGGGATCATTACTATGTGGGGACATGTTTTGGGGATCATTACTATGTGGGGACATGTGTTTGGGGATCATTACTATGTGGGGACATGTGTTTGGGGATCATTACTATGTGGGGACATGTGTTTTGGGGATCATTACTATGTGGGGACATGTGTTTTGGGATCATTACTATGTGGGGACATGTGTTTTGGGGATCATTACTATGTGGGGACATGTTTTTGGGATCATTACTATGTGGGGGACATGTGTTTGGGTATCATTACTATGTGGGGACATGTGTTTTGGGGATCATTACTATGTGGGGACATGTGTTTGAGGATCATTACTATGTGGGGACATGTGTTTGGGGATCATTACTAAGTGGGGACATGTGTTTGGGGATCATTACTATGTGGGGACATGTTTTGGGGATCATTACTATGTGGGGACATGTGTTTGGGGATCATTACTATGTGGGGACATGTGTTTGGGGATCATCACTATGTGGGGACATGTGTTTTGGGATCATTACTATGTGGGGACATGTGTTTGGGATCATTACTATGTGTGGGGACATGTGTTTGGGGATCATTACTATGTGGGGACATGTGTTTAGGGATCATTACTATGTGGGACATGTTTTGGGCATCATTACTATGTGGGGGACATGTGTTTGGGATCATTACTATGTGGGGACATGTGTTTGGGGATCATTACTATGTGGGGGGACATGTGTTTTGGGGATCATTACTATGTGGGGACATGTGTTTGGGGATCATTACTATGTGGGGGACATGTGTTTTGGGGATCATTACTATGTGGGACATGTTTTGGGGATCATTACTATGTGGGGACATGTGTTTTGGGGATCATTACTATGTGGGGACATGTGTTTGAGGATCATTACTATGTGGGGACATGTGTTTGGGGATCATTACTATGTGGGGACATGTTTTGGGGATCATTACTATGTGGGGACATGTGTTTGGGGATCATTACTATGTGGGGACATGTGTTTTGGGGATCATTCTATGTGGGGACATGTGTTTGGGGATCATTACTATGTGGGGACATGTGTTTTGGGGATCATTACTATGTGGGGACATGTGTTTTGGGGATCATTACTATGTGGGGGACATGTGTTTGGGGATCATTACTATGTGGGGACATGTGTTTGGGGATCATTACTATGTGGGGACATGTGTTTGGGGATCATTACTATGTGGGGACATTTGGGGGGATCATTACTATGTGGGGACATGTGTTTGGGGATCATTACTTTGTGGGGACATGTGTTTGGGGATCATTACTATGTGGGGACATGTGTTTGGGGATCATTACTATGTGGGGACAAGTGTTTGGGGATCATTACTATGTGGGGACATTTGTGTTTGGGGATCATTACTATGTGGGGACATGTGTTTTGGGGATCATTACTATGTGGGGACATGTGTTGGGGATCATTACTATGTGGGGACATGTGTGTTTGGGGGACATGTGTTTGGGGATCATTACTATGTGGGGACATGTGTTTGGGGATCATTACTATGTGGGGACAAGTGTTTGGGGATCATTACTATGTGGGGACATGTGGTTTGGGGATCATTACTATGTGGGGGACATGTGTTTGGGGATCATTACTATGTGGGGACATGTGTTTGGGGATCATTACTATGTGGGGACATGTGTTTGGGATCATTACTATGTGGGGACATGTGTTTGGGGATCATTACTATGTGGGGACATGTGTTTGTGGGATCATTACTATGTGGGGGACATGTGTTTGGGGATCATTACTATGTGGGGACATGTGTTTGGGGATCATTACTATGTGGGGACATGTGTTTGGGATCATTACTATGTGGGGACATGTTTTTGGGGATCATTACTATGTGGGGACATGTGTTTTGGGGATCATTACTATGTGGGGACATGTGTGTTTGGGGATCATTACTATGTGGGGACATGTGTTTGGGGACATGTGTGGGGACATGTGTTTGGGGATCATTACTATGTGGGGACATGTGTTTGGGGATCATTACTATGTGGGGGACATGTGTTTGGGGATCATTACTATGTGGGGACATGTGTTTGGGGATGTTTTGGGGACATGTGTTTTGGGATCATTACTATGAGGGGACATGTGTTTTGGGGATCATTACTATGTGGGGACATGTGTGGGGATCATTACTATGTGGGGACATGTGTGTGGGGATCATTACTATGTGGGGACATGTGTTTGGGGATCATTACTATGTGGGGACATGTGTTTGGGGATCATTACTATGTGGGGACATGTGTTTGGGGGATCATTACTATGTGGGGACATGTGTTTTGGGGATCATTACTATGTGGGGACATGTGTTTGGGATCATTACTATTACATGTGTTTGGGATCATTACTATGTGGGGACAAGTGTTTGGGGATCATTACTATGTGGGACATGTGTTTGGGGATCATTACTATGTGGGGACATGTGTTTGGGGATCATTACTATGTGGGGACATGTGTTTGGGGATCATTACTATGTGGGGACCTGTGTTTGGGGATCATTACTATGTGGGACATTTGTTTTGGGATCATTACTATGTGGGGACATGTGTTTTGGGGATCATTACTATGTGGGGGACATGTGTTTTGGGGATCATTACTATGTGGGGACATGTGTTTGGGGATCATTACTATGTGGGGACTTGTGTTTGGGATCATTACTATGTGGGGACAAGTGTGTTTGGGGATCATTACTATGTGGGACATGTGTTTGGGGATCATTACTATGTGGGGACATGTGTTTGGGATCATTACTATGTGGGGACATGTGTTTTGGGGATCATTACTATGTGGGGACATGTTTTTGGGATCATTACTTTTGGGGATCATTACTATGTGGGGACATGTGTTTGGGATCATTACTATGTGGGGACATGTGTTTGGGGATCATTACTATGTGGGGACATGTGTTTGGGGATCATTACTATGTGGGGACATGTGTTTGGGGATCATTACTATGTGGGGACTTGTGTTGGGGATCATTACTATGTGGGGACATGTGTTGTGGGGATCATTACTATGTGGGGACATGTGTTTGGGGATCATTACTATGTGGGGACATGTTTTGGGGATCATTACTATGTGGGGACATGTGTTTGTGGATCATTACTATGTGGGGACATGTGTATTGGGGATCATTACTATGTGGGGACATGTGTTTGGGGATCATTACTATGTGGGGACATGGTTTGGGGATCATTACTATGTGGGGACATGTTTTGGGGATCATTACTATGTGGGGACATGTGTTTGGGATCATTACTATGTGGGGACATGTGTTTGGGGCATCATTACTATGTGGGGACATGTTTTGGGCATCATTACTATGTGGGGACATGTTTTTGGGGATCATTACTATGTGGGGACATGTGTTTGGGATCATTACTATGTGGGGACCTGTGTTTTGGGATCATTACTATGTGGGGACATGTGTTTGGGGATCATTACTATGTGGGGACATGTGTTTGGGGATCATTTGTTGTGGGGACATGTGTTTGGGATCATTACTATGTGGGGACATGTGTTTGGGATCATTACTATGTGGGGACATGTGTTTTGGGGATCATTACTATGTGGGGACATGTTTTGGGGATCATTACTATGTGGGGGACATGTGTTTGGGGATCATTACTATGTGGGGACATGTGTTTGGGGATCATTACTATGTGGGGACATGTGTGTTTGGGGATCATTACTATGTGGGGACATGTGTTTTGGGGATCATTACTATGTGGGGACATGTGTTTGGGGACATGTGTGGGGACATGTGTTTGGGGATCATTACTATGTGGGACATGTTTTGGGATCATTACTATGTGGGGCCCTGTGTTTGGGGATCATTACTATGTGGGGACATGTGTTTGGGGATCATTACTATGTGGGGACATGTGTTTGGGGATCATTACTATGTGGGGACATGTGGTTTGGGATCATTACTATGTGGGGACATGTGTTTGGGGATCATTACTATGTGGGGACATGTGTTTGGGGATCATTACTATGTGGGGACATGTGTTTGGGGATCATTACTATGTGGGGGACATGTGTGTTGGGGATCATTACTATGTGGGGACATGTGTTTTGGGGATCATTACTATTGGGGACATGTTTTGGGGATCATTTCTATGTGGGGTCATGTGTTTGGGGATCATTACTATGTGGGGACATGTGTTTGGGGATCATTACTATGTGGGGACATGTGTTTGGGATCATTACTATGTGGGGACATGTGTTTGGGGATCATTACTATGTGGGGACATGTGTTTGGGGATCATTACTATGTGGGGGACATGTTTTTGGGGATCATTACTATGTGGGACAGGTTTGGGGATCATTACTATGTGGGGACATGTGTTTTGGGGATCATTACACAGTGGGGGACATGTGTTTTGGGGATCATTACTATGTGGGGACATGTGTTTTGGGGATCATTACTATGTGGGGACATGTGTTTTGGGGATCATTACTATGTGGGGACATGTTTTGGGGATCATTTACTATGTGGGGACATGTAGTTTGGGGATCATTACTATGTGGGGGACATGTGTTTGGGGATCATTAATATGTGGGGAGATGTGTTTGGGGATCATTACTATGTGGGGACATGTGTTTGGGGATCATTACTATGTGGGGACATGTGTTTGGGGATCATTACTATGTGGGGACATGTGTTTTGGGGATCATTACTATGTGGGGACATGTGTTTGGGGATCATTACTATGTGGGGATCATTACTATGTGGGGACATGTTTTGGGATCATTACTATGTGGGGACATGTGTTTGGGGATCATTACTATGTGGGGACATGTGTTTTGGGATCATTACTATGTGGGGACATGTGTTTGGGGATCATTACTATGTGGGGACATGTGTTTTGGGGATCATTACTATGTGGGGACATGTGTTTTGGGGATCATTACTATGTGGGGACATGTGTTTTGGGGATCATTACTATGTGGGGACATGTGTTGTGGGGATCATTACTATGTGGGGACATGTGTTTTTGGGGATCATTACTATGTGTTTTTGGGGATCATTACTATGTGGGGACATGTTTTTGGGGATCATTACTATGTGGGGACATGTTTTGGGATCATTACTATGTGGGGACATGTGTTTGGGATCATTACTATGTGGGGACATGTGTTTGGGGATCATTACTATATGTGGGGACATGTGTGTTGGGGATCATTACTATGTGGGGACATGTGTTTTGGGGATCATTCTATGTGGGGACATGTGTTGTGGGGATCATTACTATGTGGGGACATGTGTTTGGGGATCATTACTATGTGGGGACATGTGTTTTTGGGGACATGTGTTTGGGGATCATTACTATGTGGGGACATGTGTTTGGGATCATTACTATGTGGGGACATGTGTTTTGGGGATCATTACTATGTGGGACATGTGTTTTGGGATCATTACTATGTGGGGACATGTAGTTTGGGGATCATTACTATGTGGGGGACATGTGTTTGGGGATCATTACTATGTGGGGACATGTGTTTGGGGATCATTACTATGTGGGGACATGTGTTTATGGATCATTACTATGTGGGGACATGTGTTTTGGGGATCATTACTATGTGGGGACATGTGTTTGGGGATCATTACTATGTGGGGACATGTGTTTGGGGATCATTACTATGTGGGGACATGTGTTTGGGGATCATTACTATGTGGGGACATGTTTTGGGGATCATTACTATGTGGGGACATGTGTTTGGGGATCATTACTATGTGGGGACATGTGTTTTGGGATCATTACTATGTGGGACATGTGTTTTGGGATCATTACTATGTGGGGACATGTGTTTTGGGGATCATTACTATGTGGGGACATGTGTTTTTGGGGATCATTACTATGTGGGGACATGTGTTTGGGGATCATTACTATGTGGGGACATGTGTTTGGGGATCATTACTATGTGGGGACATGTGTTTGGGGATCATTACTATGTGGGGACATGTGTTTGGGATCATTACTATGTGGGGACATGTGTTTGGGATCATTACTATTTGGGGACATGTGTTTGGGATCATTTTTTTTGGGGACATGTGTTTGGGGATCATTACTATGTGGGGACATGTGTTATGGGGATCATTACTATGTGGGGACATGTGTTTTGGGGAACATTACTATTTGGGGACATGTGTTTGGGGATCATTACTATGTGGGGACATGTGTTTGGGGATCATTACTGTGTGGGGACATGTGTTTGGGGGAGCATTACTATGTGGGGACATGTGTTTGGGGATCATTACTATGTGGGGACATGTGTGTTTGGGGATCATTACTATGTGGGGACATGTGTGATTGGGGATCATTACTATGTGGGGACATGTGTTTGAGGATCATTACTATGTGGGGACATGTGTTGTGGGGATCATTACTATGTGGGGACATGTTTTGGGGATCATTACTATGTGGGGACATGTGTTTGGGGATCATTACTATGTGGGGACATGTGTTTGGGGATCATTACTATGTGGGGACATGTTTTGGGGATCATTACTATGTGGGGACATGTGTTTTGGGGATCATTACTATGTGGGGACATATGTTTGGGGATCATTACTATGTGGGGACATGTGTTTGGGGATCATTACTATGTGGGGACATGTGTTTTGGGGATCATTACTATGTGGGGACATGTGTTTGGGGATCATTACTATGTGGGGACATGTGTTTGGGGATCATTACTATGTGGGGACATGTGTTTGGGGATCATTACTATGTGGGGACATGTGTTTGGGATCATTACTATGTGGGACATGTGTTTTGGGGATCATTACTATGTGGGGACATGTGTTTTGGGGATCATTACTATGTGGGGACATGTGTTTGGGGATCATTACTATGTGGGGACATGTGTTTGGGGATCATTACTATGTGGGGACATGTGTTTGGGGATCATTACTATGTGGGGACATGTGTTTTGGGGATCATTACTATGTGGGGACATGTGTTTTGGGGATCATTACTATGTGGGGACATGTGTGTTTGGGGATCATTACTATGTGGGGATCATTACTATTTGGGGACATGTGTTTGGGGACATGTGTTTGGGGGATCATTACAATGTGGGGACATGTGTTTTGGGGACTTGTGTTTGGGGATCATTACTATGTGGGGATCATACTATGTGGGGACATGTTTTGGGGATCATTACTATGTGGGGACATGTGTTTTGGGGATCATAACTATGTGGGGACATGTGTTTGGGGATCATTACTATGTGGGACATGTGTTTTGGGATCATTACTATGTGGGGACATGTGTTTGGGGATCATTACTATGTGGGGACATGTGTTTGGGGATCATTACTATGTGGGGACATGTTTTTGGGGATCATTACTATGTGGGGACATGTGTTTGGGGATCATTACTATGTGGGGACATGTGTTTGGGGTATCATTACTATGTGGGGACATGTGTTTGGGATCATTACTATGTGGGGACATGTGTTTTGGGGATCATTACTATGTGGGGACATGTGTATGGGGATCATTACTATGTGGGGACATGTGTTTTTTTGGGGATCATTACTATGTGGGGACATGTGTTTTGGGATCATTACTATGTGGGGACATGTGTTTGGGGATCATTACTATGTGGGTGACATGTGTTTTGGGGATCATTACTATGTGGGGACATGTGTTTTGGGGATCATTACTATGTGGGGACATGTGTTTGGGGATCATTACTATGTGGGGACATGTGTTTGAGGATCATTACTATGTGGGGACATGTGTGTGGGGATCATTACTATGTGGGACATGTTTTGGGGATCATTACTATGTGGGGACATGTGTTTGGGGATCATTACTATGTGGGGACATGTGTTTGGGGATCATTACTATGTGGGGACATGTGTTTTGGGGATCATTACTATGTGGGGACATGTGTTTGGGGATCATTACTATGTGGGGACATGTGTGTTTGGGGATCATTACTATGTGGGGACATGTGTGTTTGGGGATCATTACTATGTGGGGACATGTGTTTGGGGATCATTACTATGTGGGGACATGTGTTTTGGGGATCATTACTATGTGGGGACATGTTTGTTTTGGGGATCATTACTATGTGGGGACATGTGTTTTGGGGATCATTACTATGTGGGGACATGTGTTTTGGGGATCATTACTATGTGGGGACATGTGTTTGGGGATCATTACTATGTGGGGACATGTGTTTTGGGGATCATTACTATGTGGGGACATGTGTTGTGGGGATCATTACTATGTGGGGACATGTGTTTGGGATCATTACTATGTGGGACATGTGTTTGGGGATCATTACTATGTGGGGGACATGTGTTTTGGGGATCATTACTATGTGGGGACATGTGTTTGGGGGATCATTACTATTTGGGGACATGTGTTTTGGGGATCATTACTATGTGGGGACATGTGTTTGGGGATCATTACTATGTGGGGACATGTGTGTTGGGGATCATTACTATGTGGGGACATGTGTTTGGGGATCATTACTATGTGGGGACATGTGTTTGGGGGATCATTACTATGTGGGGACATGTGTTTGGGGATCATTACTATGTGGGGACATGTGTTTTGGGGATCATTACTATGTGGGACATGTTTTGGGGATCATTACTATGTGGGGACATGTGTTTTGGGGATCATTACTATGTGGGGACATGTGTTTTGGGGATCATTACTATGTGGGGACATGTGTTTTGGATCATTACTATGTGGGGACTTGTGTTTGGGGATCATTACTATGTGGGGACTTGTGTTTGGGGATCATTACTATGTGGGGACATGTTTTTGGGGATCATTACTATGTGGGGACATGTGTTTGGGGATCATTACTATGTGGGGACATGTGTTTGGGGATCATTACTATGTGGGGACATGTGTTTGGGGATCATTACTATGTGGGGATCATTACTATGTGGGGACATGTGTTTTGGGGATTACTATGTGGGGACATGTGTTTTGGGGATCATTACTATGTGGGGACATGTGTTTTGGGGATCATTACTATGTGGGGACATGTGTTTGGGGATCATTACTATGTGGGGACAAGTGTTTGGGGATCATTACTATGTGGGGACATGTGTTTAGGGGATCATTACTATGTGGGGACATGTGTTTGGGGATCATTACTATGTGGGGACATGTGTTTTGGGGATCATTACTATGTGGGGACATGTGTTTGGGGATCATTACTATGTGGGGATCATTACATGGGTTTTGGGGATCATTACTATGTGGGGACATGTGTTTGGGGATCATTACTATGTGGGGGACATGTGTTTTGGGGATCATTACTATGTGGGGACATGTGTTTGGGGATCATTACTATGTGGGGACATGGTTTGGGGATCATTACTATGTGGGGACATGTGTTTTGGGATCACATTACTATGTGGGGACATGTGTTTTGGGGATCATTACTATGTGGGGACATGTGTTTGGGGATCATTACTATGTGGGGACATGTGTTTGGGGATCATTACTATGTGGGGACATGTGTTTTGGGATCACATTACTATGTGGGGACATGTGTTTTGGGATCACATAACTATGTGGGGACATGTGTTTTGGGATCACATTACTATGTGGGGACATGTGTTTTGGGATCACATTACTATGTGGGGACATGTGTTTTGGGATCACATTACTATGTGGGGACATGTGTTTGGGGATCATTACTATGTGGGGACATGTGTTTGGGGATCATTACTATGTGGGGGACATGTGTTTGGGGATCATTACTATGTGGGGACATGTGTTTGGGGACATGTGTTTTGGGGATCATTACTATGTGGGGACACTAGTTGGGTTGGGGATCAGTGAGTAAAAAGCTGTATAAAACGTCTCATAGTCACTGATCACCAGCCGGCTGCAGAGATCTCCTCTCCTCTCCTCTCCTCACTGACAACTTCCATGTGAGGAGAGACGATCGCCTAGCAACCGGCTCTCTGTTTACATCACATGACGGTGTGATTGGACACGGCCGTCATGTGATCAGGAGGGCCAATCACAGAGCCCTCCTGCCGTTCTGAGATGCACCGTGTTCGGGTGACACGAGGGCATCGGGATGGCGCCTCTGCGTGGGCGCGCGATCCCCCTCCTTCTGAACATCCCTCAGAAGAAGAGAGCGCCCACCCTGCCGTACATATGCAGTGGCCGGGTGGGAAGTGGCTAAAATCTAATCTAAAATTAGTTTTCATTTTAAGATACATTATTAATTTAGTTTATTCAGCATGGAATGGAGATTAGTTATGTAGTATGAGGCTGTATATTCTGCAATATTTTACTTTTTTGGTAAACTCATTCAATGAATCCAAGCTCTGCAAGCTGAGATAACATGCACTGCATTGATGCCTTCACACAGCTTCCCAGTAACCATGAGATAATACGAAGTTCAGGAATATTCCTTTATCCCATTGTTTTGCAAATATATGTGCACTACAAACTGTATGATTGAATTGGTTCCAGCACGAATGAGTCCATATATTTAAAGAGCACCTGTCATTTCAGATCCATCATGGCAGCGCTCACCGGGCATCCAATCACCTGCTGTCGCCACGCCCCTCACCTTGTTGTGTCACCGCCGCATCACCAGCCGTCCCATTCACCGGTTCCCAACCGGCTCACACAGATATACTGCGGCAGAATGGCTCCCCTGGGAGAAATCCCGTACGGGTACATCCTTCTCAAGAGCG
Organism: Lithobates sylvaticus; assembly: GCA_028564925.1. NCBI lineage: Eukaryota > Metazoa > Chordata > Amphibia > Anura > Ranidae > Lithobates > Lithobates sylvaticus. Next base: position 4,726,360 of record CM053038.1, read on the forward strand.
TGCCCCCCCCACGTGATCACATGTACGAGTGCCAGCACAGGGGTGTGTGTGTGTGTGTGTGTGTGTGTGTATAAACACACACATCCCTGTGCTGTCAGTGAAGAGGAAACGTATCGTATGCTCCTACTAAGTAGGAAAAACAATATGTCTGCTCTCCTAGTCACTCACATCCCCCATACAGTTAGAAACACACTGAGGGAACACACAGTTCACCCCTTGATCGCCCCCTCGTCTTAACCCCTTCCCTGCCAGTGACCTTTACACAGTAATCAGTGCATTTTTATAGCACTGATCGCTATATAGATGTCAGTGATCCCAAAAAAGTGTCTGATTTGTCCGTCGCAATGTCGCAGTACCACTAAAAATTGCAGATCACCTCCATTACTATTTTATTTTATTTATATATTTTTTTTATTAGTTTATTTTTTACTATTTGTATTTTTCCCCACGTGAGAGTGAAATAGCTCTCTGTTCCAATAGCTCTCTGTTGCTGTGTCACCTGACCAGACTAGAGGGTGTCGGGTGACACATCAATGGGGTGAACATTTCCTTGTAGGGGTCTCAGTCTTAGCCGTCCTACAGAGAGGTTCTCCATTACTGGGCATGGGGGACACCAGAGCTGGATATGGGGGACACCAGAGCTGGATATGGGGGACACCAGAGCTGGATATGGGGGAGATACACCTGGTTGATGTCTCACCTGAGAGGTTGGCACCTTGCACAGGTAATGCCAGTGACTACACACAGGGGCATGCTCCGTTAGATAAAGGGAACAAACGCTGCCTACCAGGGCACAGTATGCCTTCACCACATGGCGCTTCAACATCTCGCAATGGTTGATAGAAAACGATTACCCTCTATGTGCCGATTTCATCCGATTTCTCCATAGGAATCAGCGGAACTCTGACAGGCCCCTCCCCCTCTCAGTGATCAGACGGACCTGTCATCCGCCGGCTCAGCGCCAGTGGCGGCTGGTGCTCAAAATTTTTTGGGGGGGGGGCGCAAATAAACTGAAAAAAAAAAGCCCATCAAACGCAGCCACTGTACCAAATGCAGCCACTGTGCCCATTAAAACGCAGCCACTGTGCCCATAAAACACAGCCACTTTGCCACTTTGCCATAAAACGCAGTCGCTTCAAAATAAAGCTGTCCCTGCAAAGAGCCTGAACGTAGAAATACAAAAATAAATCAAAAGGTGATACAACACCTGTACAGGGTTGGTGTAACTTTAAAGCTGAGCTCCATGCAAATAACTAAATACACAGATGAAAGATATACTGTATGAGAGAGCTGTCATATCGGGAAAAGGATTTGTGTTTCTGTTCATATCAGTATTAAGATTTACATATTACTGCAATACCAGCTCCAAGGCTGATTCCAGGTCAAATTCAGGTACTTATGCACTGCTTGCATTAAAAAGAGTTCAGATTTAAAAAACTAAGACCAAATTAATTTTTTGCCTATCATCAGGCAAGCCAATTTGATTGTGACACACATAACATTATGTTGTAGAGGATGACATGCCATACCATGGGCCCTGTTTTCAGGCTCTCTGAGTAGGATAAGATCGTGGAATCATGACTGTAGTCCTGCCCCTCACCCTTATGTTATAAAGACTGATCAGCATTTTCAACAATTCCAGTTGGTTTCACCAAGTTTCTATAAGTTAGTCTATTAGATTGGCAGTAATTTTAACTATTATTTAGGGTGGACATTTAACCTTTGTAAACCTGTAAATAAGCTCAAAAGAACAGTCAGGCCCATCAGAAAGGTAGAGGGAAGCATCATGGCTGACCAAATTGGTCTTTATGGAGGGACCAGTCTTTCTCTAATAAGGAGTGCCCCCCTCCCTGCACTTACCTTGTCTCGGGTGACGGCGGCATCGTTGTCCTCCGTTTCTTCTCCTGCCAGCTCCTCCTCTGCTCCATCCTCTGCTATGATTGGACGCCTGATAGGCGCCCAATCACAGCACCTGTTGTTTCAGCCAATCAGGGCACAGGTAACACAGACCTGTGCTCCTGATTGGCTAAAGGGCCGTACAATGTTAGCAAACCGAATCCCTTCGGTTTGCTAACATACTGCTGAGTGACAAGGAACGCACAGCGTTGCACCCGCTTGTCACCTTTTTGGACGCCTATTAGCGCCTACGGTGCTAATCAGGTGTTTCCAAAAAACACCCCCACCGCTGTAATTCAGGTGCCCAGTGACCAAAAAGGGGCCGGACACCTGAATAGGGGGTGTCAGCAGTGACCATAGATAGATAGATCCATGGATTGCATTAATCTATCTATGGAGTATATAGAATGACAGGAGAGGGGGGCGGCGCTCCTGCGCCCTTTATGGACGCACCGCCGCTGCTCAGCGCAGATCAATGGATCGATTCCCTGCTGAGCTGGTGGACTACGCTAGATGGATCCTCCTCGTGTGGCGGGGGCCCAACACTCCTCTCCCCCTAGACTGACAATGCCACTGTCTAAAGGTGCCTCCTGTGCTCCTTCATTCAGAGTGTCGGCACTCTAAGTAAAGGATCACACTTATGTGGTGTGGAAAACACAGAGATCTGTGTGCTTTTCCCACACCGCATGCAAATCGCACAACCCATGAGATCTGAAGGGGGTGTCAATACAAAGTTACCAACACCCCAAACAACACAGGTTACATAGACACTGCTTTTGTCTGCATTGGATTGAATTGTACAAAATGACAGTGGGGTGGGATGGGATGGGATGTGATGTGGTTGAGTGTGGCTCATAAAAGATGCACTTCTTTGGTGCAATGTGGTGCGATTCACATGCAGTTCATAGTGCGGATTGAGGCTTTTACAGGAGGGGTGTTACTGGTCAGATGAGGGGGAAACAGTATGAGAGAGTGAGAGCGATAACACCAAATTTAACACACCTGCTCCCCCATTCACACCTGAGACCTTGTAACACTAATGAGTCACATGACACCGGGGAGGGAAAATGGCTAATTGAGCCCAATTTGGAGATTTTCACTTAGGGGTGTACTCACTTTGGTGCAGTGATGTAAGTAACTGATTTAAAATAAACGGAGTTACTTAACGCAGTTACTTTAGAGGGTAACGAGTAATCTAACTGATTACTTTTCCCCTCATGGTAAAGCCGTTCCCATTACTTGGGCGGTGTTACCGCAATTACATCTACCGCCACTAGATGGCAGTAGTGTAATTCCGGTGTCCTGACAAAAAAGTTCCCCCACCGGATAAGGACCCCCCTGTACTGCGCAGGCGCAGGGCTTGCGCAGTACGAAGGACTACGGAGCTTATGAAAATTGCCGAACCTAAACAGCTCTGAGTGAACTCTACACCGCGCAGGCGCAGTTAACATGTAAACTTCCGGTAGGTCACGTGTGTGGTCGTCCCGACGCGTGTTCGTCGCTGGTCACGTGACTCATGAGTCACGTGACCAGTGACGAACACGCGTCGGGACGACCACACACGTGACCTACCGGAAGTGACGCCATCGAGCTCGAAGCTTGTTTATACCCTGCATTTGTATTCGCTTATCACTTAATTGAAATAAATACTTTTTTACTGCTGACATACTACACTATGAGGCACTTTTATTTTATGTGCATACTGAGGTGAAAACCAACCCCCCCGGCCCCTGCCTGGATAAGGAGTAAGCTGACAGGAATTGCCTAGGACACACAGATAGGAACTACCTGGGACACACCGCTGGAAACCCGAAAAACCCCCCGTAAGGACGGTCACCAATGACCATAAAGACCCATATTACACTGCTGTAACCTTACAGCTGTAAGGTAAGGGGCCACCCATATCCCCAATAGGATTGCACGGAAGATACATGGATCACTGCACAGGATTCATAGATTACTCCTTACCACCATCGGATACCCCAGCACTGACACTTTTCTTTTTTGGATAGAAGATATTATTTTCACCTTGCACTGACGTTATATATGGACTTTTGATTGGACATTTTTTTATTTCACCTATCGCCACTCACCATTCTATCCAATATTTTGTAGCACTTGCATATATTCTTTTACCTCAGCCTGCCATTACATATAGGTGGTACGGATCTGAGACCACCATCATCTACTATTTTCCCCCTTGGCATTCGAGGAATAACTCTCTCCTCTGTTTTTGCACTTTAATTATTTATTTCTCTATATCACTTTTATGATATTTTGAGGGTATTTACATCCAAATCAGGTGAACGGTGTAGGAATTACAACAGTTTGTATATGTGCCTCCCACTTTTTAAGGGACCAAAAGTAATGGGACAGATTAACAATCATCCATCAAACTTTCACTTTTTAATACTTGGTTGCAAATCCTTTGCAGTCAATTACAGCCTGAAGTCTGGAACGCATAGACATCACCAGACGCCGGGTTTCATCCCTGGTGATGCTCTGCCAGGCTTCTACTGCCACTGTCTTCAGTTCCTGCTTGTTCTTGGGGCATTTTCCCTTCAGTTTTGTCTTCAGCATGTGAAATGCTCAATCGGATTCAGGTCAGGTGATTGACTTGGCCATTGCATAACATACCACTTCTTTCCCTCATTGGTTGCTTCCAGAGTATGCTTCGGGTCATTGTCCATCTGCACTGTGAAGCGCCGTCCAAAGAGTTCTGACGCATTTTGCTGAATATGAGCCGATAATATTCCCGAAACACTTCAGAATTCATCCTGCTGCTTTTGTCAGCAGTCACATCATCAATAAATACAAGAGAACCAGTTCCATTGGCAGCCATACATGCCCACGCCATGACACTACCACCACCATGCTTCACTGATGAGGTGGTATGCTTTGGATCATGAGCAGTTCCTTTCCTTCTCCATACTCTTCTCTTCCCATCACTCTGGTACAAGTTGATCTTGGTCTCATCTGTCCATAGGATGTTCTTCCAGAACTGTTAAGGCTTTTCTAGATGTTGTTTGGCAAACTCTAATCTGGCCTTCCTGTTTTTGAGGCTCACCAATGGCTTACATCTTGTGGTGAACCCTCTGTATTATCTCTGGTGAAGTCTTCTCTTGATTGGTGACTTTGACCCACATACACCTACCTCCTGGAGAGTGTTTCCACACATACACCTACCTCCTGGAGAGTGTTCCACACATACACCTACCTCCTGGAGAGTGTTCCACACATACACCTACCTCTTGGAGAGTGTTCCACACATACACCTACCTCCCGGAGAGTGTTCCACACATACACCTACCTCCTGGAGAGTGTTCCACACATACACCTACCTCCCGGAGAGTGTTCCACACATACACCTACCTCCTGGAGAGTGTTCCACACATACACCTACCTCCCGGAGAGTGTTCCACACATACACCTACCTCCCGGAGAGTGTTCCACACATACACCTACCTCCCGGAGAGTGTTCCACACATACACCTACCTCCTGGAGAGTGTTCCACACATACACCTACCTCCCGGAGAGTGTTCCACACATACACCTACCTCCCGGAGAGTGTTCCACACATACACCTACCTCCCGGAGAGTGTTCCACACATACACCTACCTCCCGGAGAGTGTTCCACACATACACCTACCTCCCGGAGAGTGCTCCACACATACACCTACCTCCCGGAGAGTGTTCCACACATACACCTACCTCCCGGAGAGTGTTCCACACATACACCTACCTCCCGGAGAGTGTTCCACACATACACCTACCTCCCGGAGAGTGTTCCACACATACACCTACCTCCCGGAGAGTGTTCCACACATACACCTACCTCCCGGAGAGTGTTCCACACATACACCTACCTCCCGGAGAGTGTTCCACACATACACCTACCTCCCGGAGAGTGTTCCACACATACACCTACCTCCCGGAGAGTGTTCCACACATACACCTACCTCCTGGAGAGTGTTTTTCTTCTGGCCAACTGTTGTGAAGGGTGTTTTCTTCACCAGGGAAAAAATTCTTCGGTCATCCACCACAGTTGTTTTCCGTGGTCTTCCGGGTCTTTTGGTGTTGCTGAGCTCACCGGTGCCTTCTTTCTTTTTAAGGATGTTCCAAACAACAGTGGATTTGGCCACACCTAATGTTTTTGCTATCTCTCTGATGGGTTTGTTTTGTTTTTTCAGCCTAATGATGGATTCACTGATAGTGACAGCTCTTTGGATCTCATATTGAGAGTTGACAGCAACAGATTCCAAATGCAAATAGCACACTTGAAATGAACTCTGGACCTTTTATCTGCTCCTTGTAAATGGGATAATGAGGGAATAACACACACCTGGCCATGGAACAGCTGAGCAGCCAATTGTCCCATTACTTTTGGTCCCTTAAAAAGTGGGAGGCACATATACAAACTGTTGTAATTCCTACACCGTTCACCTGATTTGGATGTAAATACCCTCAAATTGAAGCTGAAAGTCTGCAGTTGAAGCTCATCTTGTTTGTTTCATTTCAAATCCATTGTGGTGTATAGAGCCAAAACGATTAGAACTGTGTCGATGTCCCAATATTTATGGACCTGACTGTATGCCCAAAGTTCGTGTTCAGAGATTGCAGATGGTCTCTTCACAGAACGGTGTGACCGGAAAGGTAAGATTACATAGAACCGCATCTAATATACTGAGTGATAATAATGAGTGTTCCGGGGACACACTGGGCCCCTTCGCTGCCATTGGGCTCTTGCTGGGTGTCCAGTGCGCTCCTGTCCCTTTAAGGGGGCTTTAGCAGCCTCCAGGCTCACCTGTCCCACATCTATCCATTCCATGCTTGTGCTTCCACTGTGGAGACACTTATAAATTTGTAGTCTTTGGACTGCAAGCAACGCAGGGTGCCGTGACGAGGCCTTGCAGCTTTCACATGCGTTTGCAAATGTGTGCTACCTAAACCCCTGCTTTTAACAGACGGTTAGACAGGTTCATTCGGTTGGTCAGCAGACTGGTTGGTGAGTCGAGCTTTGGAATTGTTTTTGTCTTACATGGAAAACACTGCGCATGCATTTTTAGTGCCCGTTCACACCAGATGCAGTTCTGTGCACTTTTTTACTGCAGAAAATGCATGCACCGTGTTTTCCATGTATTCCAAAGGCTCTAGTTCACACCATGCAGTCAGTTTCCGATCAGTTTCTGCTCTAGAAACTGACTGCATGGTGTGATCTGGAGCCATTTTTAGTGCAGAAAAAAAGTGCATGGAACTGCATCTGGTGTGAACTGGCCCTAAGGCGTTTTTCAGGAGTTTTGCTTCAGGTGACAAAACGCTCAGATGTGAACAGGTGTTATTGAAATGAATGGGATTTCGCTTGTTGGGCGTTTTACGAGCTGAAAACACCCGGTTGTGAATGCAGCCTCAGGCTTGATTCACACCTATGGAATTTTAGTGCTTTTTGCATTTTGCAGATTTGCACTACACTCCATTTAACATGGTTTCCTATGGAACACGTTCTGTAGTGCAAATCTGCAAAATGCAAAAAGCACTAAAAATGCCATAGGTGTGAATCCAGCCTAATGCCCCGTACACGCGGGCAGATATTTCGATGGAAAGAGTCTGATCGGATTATGTTGTCGGAAAATCCGATCGTGTGTGGGCTCTAGCGGGCTTTTTCCGTCGGAAAAAATTTGAGAGCATGATCTAAAATTTTCCGACAACAAAATCCGATCAGACTTTTTCCGATCGTGTATATAGAATTCCGACGCATGACGGGCACATTGAGGCGTTTGATGGGCACAGTGGCAGCGTTTGACGGGCACAGTGAAGCATTTGATGGGCTGAGTGGCTGCATTTGACGGGCACAGTGAGGCGTTTGATGGGCACAGTGAGGCGTTTGCTGGGCACAGTGGCAGCATAATTGATGGCAGAACAATGTACTGTACTTGGACTCAGTGCTATGTATGGGGTCCCGCCCCCCTCTCCAAGCTCCGCTCTGTCCGCCCGCCCCCTTGAGTCCATAATTTTTCTGGACCCTGGACATACATAAGATTTGCGCATGCGCGATTCACGTTTTTTTAGGGTGGTGGGCGGGGCTGTTCCTGACGTTTAACCACCTCTCCGCCCGCTCGAGAGCATAATATTTCTCGTCCCAGCATTGCAGGATTAATCACCGCAGGTAGCTCAGGATAGGCACTACAAGTCCCAGCATTGCAGGATCGATCATAGGCACTACAAGTCCCAGCATTGCAGGATCTATCATAGGCACTACAAGTCCCAGCATTGCAGGATCTATCATAGGCACTACAAGTCCCAGCATTGCAGGATCTATCATAGGCACTACAAGTCCCAGCATTGCAGGATCTATCACCACAGGTAGCTCAGCATGGTTTGTAAAAAATGATACTAGGTAACAAGGAAAGTATTAGTGTTGGAACGCACAGCCCAGTGTTTGTGTTGTCTGTAATGTCACTTCCGTGACATTATCTGATGGTTTCGCTGAACTGTATTGCCGAAAATCATTTGGAACGCACGGCGCGAGTGTTTGGAACGCTTTGCGCATGCGCAGTACGAAATTTCTGCCCGCAATGTCACTTCCGTAGCATTGTGTGATAGGCAGCAAAATATGACACTACACCGGATAAGGACCTCCCCTGTACTGCGCAGGCGCAGCGCTTGCACAGTACAAAGGACTACAGAGATTATGAAAATTGCCGAACCTAAACAGCTCTGAGTGAACTCTACACCGCGCAGGCGCAGTTAACATGTAATTGTACGAGGCGATGCCGCACGCTCCCGATGCTCGTGCTACTCTGCAAGGGGCGTCTATCGTGTAAGTAAGGGGCGGGTCTTGTATTACTGTAACCAAGGGGCGCATTTATTATTATTGTTATATATCGAGCTCTGCCCATTAATTTACCATTCGCCCTCTTCTGTAGCCATCCGCCCCTTACACGATATAATAATAGACCCGCCCCTTACACGATATAATAATAATAATAGACCCGCCCCTTACACGATATAATAATAATAATAATAATAGACCCCCCTTACCCGATATAATAATAGTTATAGACCCGCCCCTTACACAATTTAATAATAATAGACCCGCCCCTTACACAATATAATAATAGACCCGCCCCTTGCTTACACGATATATAACAATAATAATAAATGCCCCCCTTGCTTACAGTAATACTAGACCCGCCCCTTAGTTACACGTATAGAATATTTAAAAAAAAAGTCAGTTCCTTTGCTGAGTAACTAATTACTTTTCCAATGTAGTAACTGAGTTACTAACACAATTACGTTTTGGGAGAAGTAATTTTGTAACTTAACTAATTGACTTTTTTAAAGGAAGATGACCAACACTGCTTTTGTGCGATATTGTATATATGTGTGTACAGTCAGGTCCATAAATATTGGGACATGGACACAATTCTAATATTTCTGGCTCTATACACCACAATAGATGTAAAATGAAAGGAACAAGATGTGCTTTACCTGCAGACTTCCAGCTTTAATTTGAGGGAATTTACATCCAAATCAGGTGAACGGTGGAGGAATTACAACAGTTTGTAGATGTCCCTCCCACTTTTTAAGGGACCAAAAGTATTGGGACAGATTAACAATCATCCATCAAACTTTCACTTTTTAATACTTGGTTGCAAATCCATTGCAGTCAATTACAGCCTGAAGTCCGGAACACATAGACATCACCAGACGCTGGTTTCATCCATGGTGATGCTCTGCCAGGCCTTTACTGCCACTGTCTTCAGTTCCTGCTTGTTCTTGGGGCATTTTCCCTTCAGTTTTGTTTTCAGCAAGTGAAATGCTCAATCGGATTCAGGTCAGGTGAATGACTTGGCCATTGCATAACATTCCACTTCTTTCCCTTAAAAAACTCTTTGGTTGCTTTCGCAGTATGCTTCGGGTCATTGTCTATCGGCACTGTCAAGCGCCGTCCAATGAGTTCTGAAGCATTTTGCTGAATATGAGCCGATAATATTCCACGAAACACTTCAGAATTCATCCTGCTGCTTTTGTCAGCAGTCACATCATCAATAAATACAAGAGAACCAGTTCCATTGGCAGCCATACATGGCCTTCCTGTTTCTCCAGTCATCTTCCAGGACGGCACACCTGAGAGGATGACTGGTCTCACCTGGCAGGAAACACAATTAACAAAGTTTAAAAAGCCCCACCCCTCCCTCTGACCCTCAGTTATTGATTGTGTTTCCCACACGCTGATGGCTGTGAAACCGTTTGTTATTTTTTTCAGAGACCTCAGGTCTGGGACCATGGTCGCCCCCTTAATGAACAAAACCCAGAGCAGTCAGTGGTGCCTGTTGGGTGTTTTGTTTCAAGCATTTAATTGCTTCATATTAAGGGGTTTCCCTCTTGCTCTCCTTTAAAGCATTCCTGAATGTGGAGAGGCTGGGGCACTAGGACAGGTGAGTTGTCCATAACCCCAGGGGCCACTTAACCTTCCCTCTTTTCCTTTCCCCCATACCTGACAGTGGTGGATGGTCAGGGGGGGCCGCTGATACACCCCACGTCGGCCGGAAGCTGGGCTCCAATGGCTGAACATTTTTTTCTCCTTAGGGAGCCGTGCCATCCTTGGGGATAGACCGCTGTGCAGAGCGGCGTGTGTAGACCGCTAGTGCGCATGTCCGGAAGGCGCCGGGCGCCGGTGTGACGTCATATCCGGCGCGCCGGGGCTTCAACAAAATGGCGGCGAGCGCGGCGGTCAGTAGCACGAGGCGGCTGTTTGGAGAGAGGGGGCCCGAGGTCCACAGCCTTCACAGACGATCCATCTACCGGTGCAGAGGCAGAGGATGGAAGGCGGACCAGAGCTCACAGCATCAGAGGTCGCCACAGGGGGTGAGTGACTCGGCTGGAGCGAGGGGGGGGGGGCAGGCATTTGGGGTGGCCCTATTTCCCTGTCCCCCACACTGTTTGTGTATTGTGATGTTGGCTAATGGGGTGTCCCTTTCTTACAGAGACCGAATGCCCTGCTCAGGAGAGAGCCAGTAGGTCTGGGAAAGCCACATCTAAAACTAAACGCTGTGGGTCTTGTAGTACTAAACTTCCACAGGACCACAGCAAGCCTTTTTGTTATAAATGTATTTACAATTGGCAGGCAAAGAGACAGCACAGGTTGCGAAGGAATGCAGGGCACTACAAGTTGAGATGCTAGCTACCCTTCAGTCTTTTAAAGCCACACTTGATCAGCGTCAGGGGGATGCCAGATCAGTAAGGGAAAGCTCTCCCTCACAGGAAGATAGATCTACCTTTACAGGAGGGTCTCAGGAACCTGCCCCCTATTATTCAGAGGACGAGGTTTGCAGCTCTGATCTGAGTTCCCAGGAAGGGGAGGACTCAGATCAGGATAGCCATGTAGAGACCAGACCTGGGGGACACCTCTTTTCAGCAGAGGATATGGAGGGTCTCCTCAGGGCAGTGTATGCGTCGGAGGACATTCAGTTACCTTCCGCCCAAGTGTCAGCTCAGGATAAGGTCTATAGAGGTTTGGGTAAGCCACAGGCCAGATCCTTCCCAGTTCACCAGTCCCTAAAAGATATTATCTTAAGGGAATGGAAGGAACCTGAGCGTAAGCTCCTCAGACTTAAAACTTGGAAACAGAGATGTCCTTTTAAGGAGGAGGAGGAAGAAAAATTTTTCAAAGTCCTACGTTTAGATGCGTCCTAGGCGCAGGTTTCTAAACGGTCGGACTTATCTTTTGAGGACGCAGGTAACATCCATGATCAGATGGATAAAAAATCTGAGATCCTGTTACGTAGAGCTTGGGAAGCCAATGCATCAGCCATGAGCCCTGCACTGGCTTCAGCTTGTGTAGCCAGGAACGCAGATGCATGGCTCAACAAGCTGATGGACCATCTTACACGTAAAAAAGAGTCCAGGGAGGTAGTAGAATCCCTGGAAGTGGTGGGGAGAGCTATCGCCTTTTTGGCGGATGCGGCAGTAGAGACAGTAAGGACGACTGCTAAGTCAGCGGCATTACTGAACTCAGCCAGGAGGGCCCTTTGGGTTAAGACTTGGGACGGAGACTTCACTTCTAAGTCCCGACTCTGTGGTATTCCCTTTGAGGGCTCCCTACTCTTTGGTTCGGGTCTGGAACAGGTCCTTTCCCGATCCACAGAAAAAGGTAAGAAATTTCCCACCAAACCCAAGAAGGAAAAGGGGAGGACATTTTTTCGTGGCCCCCCTGCAAAAGGTCAGTTCAAGGGCAAGGGGGGACAAAGGAAGAAATGGGGGATTGGAAAGGGCAAGGAAAAGGGTGGAATCCTTTTTTCCGGGTCCAGACCGCCCAGCAAAGATTCTAAATGACGCCAGCATAAAAGTGGGCGCAAGGCTCTCATGGTTCCTTCCCCAGTGGGAGAGGATCTCAGAGAGCCCTTATATTTTAGACCTGATAAAACTAGGTTACAAGCTGGAATATCGGTCACTCCCACCTCAAAATTTTTTGGTTACTTACCTTCCCAAAGATTCTCTAAAAGCAAAGGGCTTGCTAGACAGTGTTCGCATGCTCGCAGAACAGGAAGTAATTATCCCGGTCCCAGTGACTCAGAGGGCTTTCGGTTTTTATTCCCACATTTTTGTGGTCCCGAAGCCATCGGGCAAGTTTCGGTTGATTATCAATCTACGGAAACTGAACCACTACCTGTTGTACAAGAGATTCAGAATGGAGAGCATCTACACGGTCAGAAAACACCTCCAGAAGGGAGTTTTCATGATCACGTTAGATCTCAAAGATGCTTACCTGCACGTACCCATTGCCCCGGATCATCAGAAGTACTTGCGTTTCGCAGTACGGACAGAACAGGGGGTGCAGCATTGGCAGTTCAGGGCACTCCCCTTCGGCCTTGTGGCCAGTCCAAGGATCTTTACCAAGGTCCTGGCAGAGGTGGTATCTTTCCTACACCTTCAGGGTGTAGCTCTGATACCATACCTCGACGATCTGTTGATCTACAGTCCATCCAGAGACCAGCTCCTGAGGGATCGAGAGCTGGTCTTGTCGACCCTGGATTCTCTAGGTTGGATGGTGAGTCAGGAGAAGTCCTCCCTGGATCCCTCACAGTCAAAGGTGTACTTGGGGTACCAGTTAGACTCAGTGGCCCAGAAAGTTTTTCTTCCTCCCGAAAAGGTCGAAAAAATTCGGGGCGCAGTGACAATGTGTCTCGAAGCCCCAGAGGTATCTTTGAGAAACATCATGAGGGTGCTGGGCCTGATGGCCTCTTGCATCCCGGCGGTTCCCTGGGCTCAGCTCCACTCCCGCGTCCTCCAGGGCTTCCTTCTCTCCTCTTGGGACGGGAGAAGAGAAACCCTGGAGGAGAAAGTTCCTCTGGTAGAGGAGGTAAGAAGCTCCCTAGATTGGTGGCTCGATCCTGTCAACCTATCTGGAGGTCGGACGTGGACACAGCTAGACCCAATAGGCATTACAACAGACGCAAGTGCCTGGGGTTGGGGGACTCATTTAGGAGACCGCTACGCCCAAGGTCCCTGGGATCAGAGTGAGAGCAGAGCTTCCTCAAATTTCAGAGAGCTTCTGGCGGTCGGGAAGGCATTATGTGTCTTCCGGGACTTGATCCAAGGAAGGGAAGTCCACATTTTCTCGGACAACCGGGTGGCGGTATCCTATTTGAACCGTCAAGGGGGAACAAGGTCAGTCAGTTTAAGGGCACTGACCCAAGATTTCCTGGGAGAGGCAGAGAAGAACATTCTCTCGATCTCTGCAGTCCACATGAAAGGATCTCTCAATATACAAGCAGACTTCCTCAGCAGACAGCCCATTCGTCAGGGAGAATGGGAGCTGAACGAAGAAGTTTTCGCTCTGGTAAGTCGTCATTTCGGAATACCAGAGATAGATTTATTTGCTTGTCAAAAGAACGCAAAGGTGCAGAGATTCTTCTCTCTCATGAGAGAACAGAGATCCTTGGGGGTAGACGCCCTCGCTCAGAACTGGGACTTCAGTCTGGCATATGCCTTTCCTCCCCTGGTACTCATCCCACGAGTGCTTCAAAAGCTGTCACAGTCGGATGGAGACCTTATCCTGATTGCACCCTGGTGGCCGAAGCGGGTCTGGTTCCCCACCATGTGGAGGTGGTCAATTGTGCCTCCGCTGCATCTCCCGATCAGGCGGGATCTTCTCTGCCAGGGCCCAGTGCTTCATCCCAACCCGGGGTTTCTGTCCCTGACGGCCTGGCTCTTGAAAGGGAGATCCTCAGGAACAGGGGATGCTCGGAGAAGGTAATTGACACTCTTCTCCTTAGTAGGAAGAAGGTTACCAGACAAATTTATGCAAAGGTCTGGAAGGTCTTCTCCAGATGGGCTCAAGCAAAACAGAGAACTATCCAAATGATTCCAACCGTTTTGGATTTTCTCCAGGAAGGGGTAGACCAGGGGTTAGCGGTCAGTACCCTTAGGGTCCAGGTAGCAGCCCTGTCAGTGTTCTTTGACACTAGGTTAGCTCAAGACCCTCTTGTTAAGAGATTTTTGCTAGCCAGGGAAAGGTTAACCCCGGTAAGGACAGTTAGGTTCCCTCCGTGGGATTTGTCCCTGGTTCTGGACGCCCTAACGAAAGGGCCATTTGAGCCGTTGGATCAAATTTCATTTAATTTTCTTTCTCTTAAGATGGCCTTTCTTCTAGCCATTACCACAGCTAGAAGAGTAGGTGACCTACAGGCCCTGACAATAAAAGAGCCTTTTTTGTTGATCCTAGAGGACAGGGTAATCCTTAGACAGGATCCTCTTTATTTACCAAAAGTGACCTCTGGGTTCCACAGGTCACAAGAGATTATTCTTCCATCATTCTGCCAGAATCCTAAGAATGATAAGGAAGAAAGGTTGCACCTTTTTAGATGTTAGACGTTGTCTTTTAGTCTATCTAGAAAGGGCAAGAGAGTTTAGGAGATCAAATCATCTTCTAGTTACTTTTGGTGGCCAAAGAAAGGGTCTTCAGGCCTCAAAACCTACGATAGCCAGGTGGATTAAGCAGGCAATAGCATTAGCCTATAAACACTCGGATAAACCGGTTCCATCCCACCTTAAGGCTCATTCAACCAGATCTCTGGCGACCTCCTGGGCAGAAAGGGCAGGTGCTTCCATAGATCAAATCTGCAAGGCAGCAACATGGACGAGCCATAATACCTTCCTGAGGCATTACAGAGTGGAGCTGTTGTCCCCTCAGGACTTGGCTTTTGGCAGGAAGGTCCTACAGGCGGTGGTCCCACCCTAAGGTAGGCCTGAACTTCTTGCTCATCGTCTCAGGTGTGCCGTCCTGGAAGATGACTGGAGAAAAATACCAGTTACACTTACCGGTAACGGATTTTCTAGGAAATCTTCCAGGACGGCAGGCCTACTTCCCTACCCTTAACTGTTGGTGATGTTTTATTCTTCACAGAATGTACCCTCTGACACTGGTGTGGGTGTTTACTTTGTCATAACTGAGGGTCAGAGGGAGGGGTGGGGCTTTTTAAACTTTGTTAATTGTGTTTCCTGCCAGGTGAGACCAGTCATCCTCTCAGGTGTGCCGTCCTGGAAGATTTCCTAGAAAATCCGTTACCGGTAAGTGTAACTGGTATTTTTTAAACCACTTAACACTGAATTGGAGAATAAATGGCCATCTTTTATTTATTTATGTAAAACCTTTATCTCAAAAGGAGAAAAAAAAACTGTTTGCTGTGACTAATTATAAAGTGAGAGCTGGAGATTGATTACATTTGTTAGTGTATCAAAATCTCCTAATACTTTTAACACTCCCCCCTGACTGACAATGCTGCTGTCTGATGTGCCTCCTGTGTTCCTTCATCCAGAGTTGGGGGCTGCTCTAATACAGGAGATGTGTTACTGGTCAGATCACCAGGTGAAAACAGAGGAAAAAGCCAAAGAAAAGAAAACCAATACAGCCACCACATCTAATGATTGCTAATCTGCAATAAACAGTATCGCACAAAAGTAAGTACACCCCTCACATTTCTGTAAATCTTTTCTTCTATCTTTTAATGTGACAACACTGAAGAAATGACACTTGTCTACAATGTAAAGTAGTGAGTGTACAGCTTGTATAACAGTGTAAATTTGCCGTCCCCTCAAAATAACTCAACACACAGCCATTAATGTCTAAACCGCTGGCAACAAAAGTCAGTACACCCCTAAGTGAAAATGTCCAAATTGGGCCCAAAGTGTCAATATTTTGTGTGGCACCATTATTTCCCAGCACTGCCTTAACCTTCTTGGGCATGGAGGTCACCAGAGCTTCACAGGTTGGCATTGGAGTCCTCTTCCCCTCCTCCAGTGGCGGTGCGTGCATAGAGGGCGCAGGAGCGCCGCCCCCCTCTCTCCTGCACCGCTCTATCACCAATAGATAGATTCATGCATTGCATGAATCTATCTATTGTCACCGCTGCCGCCCCCTATTCAGGTGTCCGGCCCCTGATCGGGCGCCGGGCATCTGAATTACAGTGGGGGGGGGGGGTTTTTCTGGAAGCGCCCCTATTAGAGCTGTAAGCTCTAATAGGGGACCTTATTAGAGCGGTGTGCTCTAATAGGCTTCCCTAAGTGTAAACAGCAGGCGCACTGCTGTGCGTTTTCGCTGATTACACAGTATTGTGTTAGAGAAGCGAATACATTGCTTCCCTAACACAGACCCGCCTGTCTCAGCCAATCAGGTTGCCAGGTCTGTTACCTGTCACCTGATTGGCTGAAGTCACAGGCGCTGTGATTGGACGCCGGGACAAGGTAAGTGCAGAGGGCAGGCAGGGGGCACAGTGGCAGCACTTGTAGGGGCACAGTGGCAGCGTTTGGAGCACAGTGGCAGCACTTGGGGCACACAGTGGCAGCACTTGGGGCACAATGGCAGAACTTGGGGCACAATGGCAGCACTTGGGGCACAGTGGCAGTACTTGGGGGCACAGTGGCAGCGTTTGATGGGGCACAGTGGCAGCACTTGGGGCACTGTGGCAGCGTATGATGGGCACAGTGGCAGCGTTTTAATGGGCACAGTGGCAGCGTTAATGGGCACAGTGGCAGCGTTTGGCACAGTGGCAGCGTTTGGCACAGTGAGGCTGTTTGTTTGCGCCCCCCCAAAAATTTTGAGCACCAGCCGCCGCTGCCCTCCTCCATGACGACATCACAGAGCTGGTGGATGTTAGAGACCTTGCGCTCCTCCACCTTCCGTTTGAGGATGTCCCACAGATGCTCAATAGGGTTTAGGTCTGGAGACATGCTTGTCCAGTCCATCACCTTTACCCTCAGCTTCTTTAGCAAGGCAGTGGTGGTCTTGGAGTTGTGTCTGGGGTGGTTATCATGTTGGAATACTGCCCTGCGGCCCAGTCTCTGAAGGGAGGGGATCATGCTCTGCTTCAGTATGTCACAGAACATGTTGGCATTCATGGTTCCCTCAATGATCTGTAGCCCCCCAGTGCCGGCAGCACTCATGCAGCCCCAGACCATGACACTCCCACCACAATGCTTGACTGTAGACAAGACACACTTGTCTTTGTCCTCCTCACCTGGTTGCCCCCACACACGCTTGTCACCATCTGACACCAAATACGTTTATCTTGGTCTCATCAGACCACAGGACGTGGTTCCAGTAATCCATGTCTTTAGTCTGCTTGTCTTCAGCAAACTGTAGACTTTCTTGTGCATCATCTTTAGAAGAGGCTTCCTTCTGGGACGACAGCCATGCAGACCAATTTGATGCAGTGTGTGGCGTATGGTCTGAGCACTGACAGGCTGACCCCCCACCCCTACAACCTCTGCAGCAATGCTGGCAGCACTCATACGTCTATTTCCCAAAGACAACCTCTGGCTATGACGCTGAGCACGTGACCTCAACTTCTTTGGTGGACCATGGTGAGGCCTGTTCTGAGCGGAACCTGTCCTGTTATACCGCTGTATGGTCTTGGCCACCGTGCTGCAGCTCAGTTCCAGGGTCTTGGCAATCTTCTTTAGCCTAGGCCATCTTTATGTAGAGCAATAATTCTTTTTTTCAGAGTTTCAGATCCTCAGAGAGTTCTTTGCCATGAGGTGCCATGTTGTACTTCCAGTGACCAGTATGAGGGAGTGAGAGCGATAACACCAAATTTATCACACCTGCTACCCATTCACACCTGAGACCTTGTAATACTAACAAGTCACATGACACCGGGGAGGGAAAATGGCTAATTGGGCCCAATTTGGACATTTTTACTTTGTACTCACTTTTGTTGCCAGCAGTTTAGACATTAAGGGCATTTTCACACTGGGGTGGGGGGCATCAGCAGTAAAGAGCAGCTATTTTTAGTGGCACTCTACCGTAGATTTAGCTGTACTTTTCCGCCGTTAGCGGGGCGCTTTTAACCCCCGCTAGTGGCCAATGAAGGGGTTAATAGTGCCCACAAACCACCACTGTTGAAGCGCTTTGCATGCGCTTCGGCGGCACTGCCCAGTGATTTCAATGGGCATGGGCGCTTTAGGAGCAGTGTATTGACCGCTCCTAAAGCGCCCCAAAGGTGCTGCTTGCAGGACTTTTTTTTAACGTCCCACAAGCGCACCGCTCCAGTGAGAAGCACTCAGACATTTACACTGGAGTGACAGGAGAGGCGCTTCACTACTTTACATTGTAGACAAGTGTCATTTCTTCAGTGTTGTCAGATGAAAAGATAGAAGAAAATAGTTACACAAATGTGAGGGGTGTACTTACTTTTGTGATATTCTGTATCATGTTTTGGGTTTAATTGCGGTTTAAATATTCAAGCATTTTATTTTCTTTGTAACCGATAACCTTTTACTCATTTGCTTCAAAGGTGATATATAGTATGCGTGCGAAGAAACAAGACAATATAATCTAATATATGTTGTTATCAGAGCTGGGATGTTATCATGGAGCATCCTGGATAAAGAGGACAAAGTGCACCCCACTCCCCAAACATTCCTTTCACTTCTCAGCATGAAGATTTCTCTACAAACCTCCTTCCTGCCACCAGAACTTGCTGTGAAAATCCTCAGCAGTAGAAGCTGTGGGTCCCTTTTTGCACCCCTCTCCTGTTGAAGTGCCCAAGGTGGGTTGTCTCTTCTGCCCCCCCCCCAGACCGGGGTGTCGGTGTGCGGAGTGATGGGAGGATTTCTGATTAAGAAGAACTAACACAGAGAGAAGATAAAGACCTGGAGAGGAGCCGGTAGTTCTAGTAAGTGAAGAGCAAATGTTTGTCTTTTTTGTCAGTTTTGAAGGCCATAAAATGCCAAGATGGCACAAACCCCCCCCCCCCCCCAAATGACCCCATTTTGGAAAGTAGACACCCCAAGCTATTTGCTGAGAGGCATGTTGAGCCCATTGAATATTGTTTTTTTAGTCCCAAGTGATTGAATAAAGACAAAAAAAAAAAAAACACAAATTTGTCACTAAGGCTGGTTTCACACTGGGGCGGTGCGGGGCAGCGACGGTAAAGCAGCGCTATATTTAGCGCTGCTTTACCATCGTTTTACCCGCGGTATGCGGCCGCTAGCGGGGTGGTTTTAACCCCCGCTAGCGGCCGCAAAAGGGTTAAAAACCTCCGCAAAACGCCGCTGCAGCGGCGGTTTGCGGGCGGTATCCCCGCGGTTTCCCATTGATTTCAATGGGAAGGAGCGGTATAGGAGCGGTAAATACACTGCTCCTTCACCGCTCCAAAGATGCAGCTAGCAGGACTTTTGTTGCGTCCTGCTAGCGCACCGCTCCAGTGTGAAAGCCCGCCGGCTTTCACACTGGAGTGAATGGGGCCGGTTTTTTCAGGCGGTGTACAGGCGCTATTTTTAGCGCTGTACCGCCTGAAAACCGCCCCAGTGTGAAAGGGGCTTAAATGATATATTGCTCACACATGCCATGGTTATATGTGGAATTTCTACTTTTTGTTATAAGAAAAATCTAATAAACTCAATTTTAGTCAAACATTTGGGCCAAAATGTATTCAGCCACATGTCTTTAGTAAAAAAAAAATGCCAATAAGCGTATATTTATTGGTTTGCGCAAAAGTTATAGCGTCTACAAACTAGAGTACATTTTCTGGAATTTACACAGCTTCTAATTTATTTCTTGAGGTGCTAAAATGGCAGAGCTGTATAAAACCCCCCCAAATGACCCCATTTTGGAAAGTAGACACCCCAAGCTATTTGCTGAGAGGCATGTTGAGCCCATTGAATATTGTTTTTTTTAGTCCCAAGTGATTGAATAAAGACAAAAAAAAAAAAAACAACAAAAAGTTGTCACTAAATGATATATTGCTCACACATGCCATGGTTATATGTTGAATTGCACCCCAAAATACACTCTGTTGCTTCTCCTGAGTACGGGGATACCACATGTGTGGCACTTTTTGGAAGTTTAGCCGCGTACGGCACCCCGAAAACCAATCACCACCTTCAGGATTTCTAAGGGTGCAAATTTTTGATTTCACTCCTCACTACCTATCACAGTTTCGAAGGCCATAAAATACCAAAATAGCACAAAACCCCCCCAAATGACCCAATTTTGGAAATTAGGCACCCCAAGCTGTTTGCTGAGAGGCATGTTGAGTCCATGGAATATTTAATATTTTGCCACAAGTTGCGGGAATATTACAAACTTTTTTTTTCTTTTGCCCAAAGTTGTCACTAAATGATATATTGCTCACACATGGCATGGGCATATGTGGAATTACACCCCAAAATACATTCTGTTGCTTCTCCTGAGTACGGGGATACCACATGTGTGGGACTTTATGGGAGCCTATCCGCATACGGGATTCCGAAAACCAATCACCGCCTTCAAGATTTCTAAGGGCATACATTTTTGATTTCACTCCTCACTACCTATCATAGTTTTGAAGGCCATAAAATTCCAAGATGGCACAACCCCCCCCCCCAAAATGACCCCATTTCGGAAAGTAGGCACCCCAAGCTATTGGCTGAGAGGCATGTTGAGCCCATTGAATTTTTTGATTGATTTGATTGAATAAAGACAACAAAAAAAAAATGTTTTACAAAAATTTGTCACTAAATGATATATTGCTCACACATGCCATGGTTATATGTGGAATTGCACCCCAAAATACATTCTGTTGCTTCTCCTGAGTACGGGGATACCACATGTGTGGGACTTTTCGGGAGCCTAGCCGCGTACGGGGCACAGAAAACCAATCACCGTCTTCAGGATTTCTAAGGGTGCAAATTTTTGATTTCACTCCTCACTACCTATCACAGTTTTGAAGGCCATAAAATGCCAAAATAGCACAAAACACCCCCAAATGACCCCATTTTGGAAAGTAGACACCCCAAGCTATTTGCTGAGAGGCATGGTGAGTATTTTGCAGCTCTCATTTGTTTTTGAAAATGAAGAAAGTAAAGAAAAAAATTAATTTTTTTTTTCAATTTTCAAAACTTTGTGACAAAAAGCGAGATCTGCAAAATACTCACCATACCTCTCAGCAAATAGCTTGGGGTGTCTACTTTTCAAAATGGGGTCATTTGGGGGGGGGGGGGGTTGTGCCATCTGGGCATTCCATGGCCTCCGAAACTGTGATTGGCAGTGAGGAGTGAAATAAAAAAATTACACCCTTAGAAAGCCTGAAGGCGGTGATTGGTTTTTGGGGTCCCGTACGCAGCTAGGCTCCCAAAGAGTCTCACACATGTGGTATCCCCGTACTCAGGAGAAGCAACAGAATGTATTTTGGGGTGTAATTCCACATATGCCCATGCCATGTGTGAGCAATATATCATTTAGTGACAACTTTGGGCAAAAGAAAAAAAAAGTTTGTAATATTCCCGCAACTTGTGGCAAAATATTAAATATTCCATGGACTCAACATGCCTTTTTTTTTTTTTTTTTTTTTGTCATTATTCAATCTCTTGGGACAAAAAAATATATTCAATGGGCTCAACATGCCTCTCAGCAAATAGCTTGGGGTGTCTACTTTCCAAAACTGTCCTGGCATTTTCTGCACAACATTTAGAAGCTTATGTCACACATCACCCACTCTTCTAACCACCTGAAGACAAAGCCCTTTCTGACACTTTTTTGTTTACATGAAAATATATATTTTTTTTTTTTTGCAAGAAAATTACGTTGAACCCCCAAACACTATATATTTTGTTAAAGCAAAGGCCCTACAGATGAAAATGGTGGGTGTTGCATTTTTTTTTTCCACACAGTATTTGCGCAGCGATTTTTCAAACGCATTTTTTTGGGGAAAAAAATGCACTTTTTTTTATTTTAATGCACTATATTGCCCAAATTTTTGATGAAATAAAAAAGATGATCTTAGGCCGAGTACATGGATACCAAACAACATGACATGCTTTAAAATTGAGCACAAACGCGCAGTGGCTACAAACTACATACATTTTTGAAAGCTTTTACAGGTTACCACATTAGATTTACGGAGGAGGTCTACTACTAAAATTACTGCCCTCGATCTGACCTTTGCGGTGATACCTCACATGCATGGTGCAATTGCTGTTTACATATGACGCCAGACCAACGCTTGTGTTCGCCTTGCGCAAGAGAAGGGGGGGACAGACAGGGGTGCTTTTTTTTTTTTTTTTCTTTCATGTAAATATCCTCTATGATAGCAATAGGCAGTGACAGGTACTCCTTTTTTTGGAAAAAAATTGGGTCTATTAGACCCTAGATCTTTCCTCTGCCCTTAAAGCATCTTACCACACCAAGATCGGTGTGATAAAACGCTTTCCCAATTTCCCAATGGCGCGGTTTATATCCGGGAGGGAGGGGGGACATTCCCTCCCTCTGCTTGTAAAAGCAGTCTAGAGGCTAATTAGCCGCTAGAATTGCTTTTACATGAAAGCCGTTCACTGGATAAAAAGAATGATACCAAGATGATACCTAAACCTGCAGACATCATTCTGGTATAACCATCCAAAATCCAGCAACATACTGGACATATATTGTAATCTTTTTTTTTTTTTCATGCAGCCTGTTGGCTGAACGAAAAAAAGAGATTGATTGGTGGGTATGCCCACCATTAGAATACCTCCCTTTATCCACCCACTTCTAATGATGGGCATACATGCACCATTTATATATGCCGAAGCATGGGGGCATCCTCCCGCAAAAAAGTTATGCCGCGTACACATGGTCGGACTTTTCCATGAGCAAGCCTCCTTCGGAATTTCGACCGTATGTACGTGGCATTAGGAGCCAATCGCTCCTCCGCCCCTGCTGCCCCCATGGTTCGGCATATATGCTCTTTTTTTTAACTGTGGTGGTGAAATCACCTCCTACAGCACTGGAGTCACGGCTTTATGTATCGTGGGAGCAAACGCTGTTGCGGTCAAGATAGATAAATCCGCGCTGCAGCTAAATGGCGTACCTGAAAACAAAAAAATGGTTAACAATAAAACACAGTAAACAGTATAACAAAATTACATACCTGAAAAGAAAGCATGATAAAACATAATAAAAACATTGCAGAATAGAATACAGTAAAAAAGAGCAACAATAGAGAGAGAATAGAGAGAGAGAGAGAGAGAGAACAATAAAACAACAACTATTTTTGTTTTTTTGGGGGGGTTTGTGCGTTTTTTTTTTTTTGTAACTGTAATTTTAACTGTAACGGTTTGGGTCTCAAAATGCGATGGCATCTTGGGAGACCCTGTGAAAGTGTATCCTAGCCTGTGAAATGCTGTACCCTACGCTAATACTTCACTAGTGTGTGGTAGCGTTCAAAACATTCACCAATGCAAAGACCAGGATTGTCAGGACAGCGTGGACAATAATAACGGGTGTCACGCCTAAATCCGCGCTTGCTACAGACACAACATCTTTTTTGGGGGCTCGTTGGGTAGGGGTACTCGGGAGGACATAAGGAAAATGCCTCTCATGCAGCCGGCTAACTGCATTTGGTTGGGAATGGTGAGGTGCAGAACCGTCTGGATACAGAAGGTCTGTGACAATCTCTTCCTGGAATGTAAGGAAGGATAAAGTCCCGCCTGAAGCTCCGTATAGCACATGAGCGTTCAGCAAAGCCAATTGGAATAAGTAAACAGACACTTTTTTGTACCGGCGTCTGGCCTTACGGGCAACTAGATACGGCGCCAACAACTGGTCGTTGAGGTCCACCCCTCCCATATTTTGGTTATATTCATGGACACAGAGGGGTTTCTCAACACCAGTCGCGGTACGAATTTGGACTGTCGTGTCTGCATGAAGGGAGGTAAGAACGAAAACATTCTTATTATCCCTCCACTTCATAGTGAGCAAGTTATTACACTGCAAGCAGGCTCTCTCCCCCAGCCTAAGACGGGAATCTACAAGCCGCTGGGGAAAGCCCCGGCGATTAGGTCGCACGGTGCCACATGCTCCAATCTGCTGATCAAACAAGTGACTAAACAGTGGCACGCTCGTGTAATAATTGTCCACGTACAAGTGATACCCCTTTCCGAATAAGGGTGACACCAAGTTCCACACTATCTTGCCAGCGCTCCCTATGTAATCGGGGCAGTTCTCCGGCTCTACGTAACTATCTTTGCCCTCATAAACCGTAAAGCTCCATACATAGCCTGTTGCCCTGTCATCTGGCACGCTTGCTGGGAAGGTACTGTTTGAAAGACAAGCGGCCAGAAAATGTAATCAGGGACTCATCAACGCAGACAACTTGATCGGGAGTATATAAGGCTGCAAAACGTTGGTTGAAATGGTTTATGAGGGGCCGAATTTTGTAGAGCCAATCGTATTCAGGGTCTCCACGAGGACGACATAGTTCATTGTCGTTAAAGTGCATGAACCGCAAGATCTGCCGCATCGTTTCCTAGACATGGAGCCAGAGAACACGGGCATATGGTGGACTGGCAGGGTGGACCAATAAGTCCGCAGAGTCGGGAATTTATGTATGCCCATGTTGAGGGAAAGGCCCAGAAAGGTCTTAAATTCGGAAACCGTAATTGGTTTCCAATCCCTGGCAAGAAAAGGCAACTGGGGATTAGCGGCGATGTATTGACCAGCATATAAATTACTTTGGTCCACAATAGATCTATAGAGATCTTCTGTGAAAAACTGCGAAAAAAAATCGGGTGGCTTAAAATCAGCTGTTTCCATCTGAATACCGGGTTGGCCAGTGAATGGGGGAAGTACGGGTTCTGCAGAAGTGGTGGGCACCCAATCAGGATTGGCAAATTCCGCAGGAAGGACACTATGGGCACGACGGGCCTGCCTTTGTCTTCTTCTTGGTGGCAGCGGGACACTACTTGTGCTTGCCACCTCGCCAGCTTGAACTGCACTTATGGGACTCGCCATGTTACCACGTGATACTCCAGTGCTGGATGTACGTCCAGGGTGTACTAGGCTGCTGGTGCTTGCCAGTTCACCAGAAGGAATAGCGGCGCTAGTACTTCTCTGCTCCATACGAGGGACCTGCGGTTCTTGCATCTCAACAACAGCAGAAGATTGGGATCGGGTACACCTGACCTTAGCAGGGACCTCACCTCTGTCGTCAGAGCTATCTGTCATGGAGCCGCTGTCCTCTACAGGATCGTATTCTGAGCCTGATTCTGACAGATGAGTGACCTCCTCTTCACTATCTGTCATGCTCAGAAACGTGTAGGCCTCTTTACTAGTGTACTTTTCGATTTGCCATTTTGGGCTCTAAATTTAGTAGTACACTAGTGAGATTCACAGGCAGTGGCGTAACTAGAACCCTCAGGGCCCCGATGCAAGAAACCATGGAGCCCCCCCCCGACCTCCGGACAAAGTTCTTTACTCCGAGCCCGATGTTGGAACACTAGGGCCCAGTCACAAGTGGGTGGCTGCATATAAAGGAACCAATTTCTTCATTTTTATATAAAAACACACACATATATATATCTAAACCAGTGACAGCTGGTGCTCAAAATTTTTAGGGGGACGCAAGCAAACTGAAAAATTCAGAAATAAAAACATCAATTGCAGCCACTGTAGCATCAAATGTCGCCACTGTGCCCATCAAACTCTGCCGCTGTGCCATCAAATGCCGCCGGTGTGCCCATCAAATGCCGCCGGTGTGCCCATCAAATGCCGCCGGTGTGCCCATCAAATGCCGCCAGTGTGCCAAATGCGGCCAGTGTGCCAAATGCTGCCACTGTGAATCCCCACCACCCACTCGCGCACACACACACACATATGCATGCACACCCCCACACACATGCATGCACTCCCCCCACACACACACACACATGCATGCACTCCCCCCCACACACACACATGCATGCACTCCTCCCCCCACACACACGCATGCACACACCCCACACACACACACACACACACACACACACACATGAATGCACACCCACACACATGCATGCACACCCCCCCCACACACACACACACATGCATGCACACCCCCCCCACACATGCATGCACACCCCCACACATGCATGCACACCCCCACACACACACATGCATGCACTCCTCCCCCCACACACACATGCATGCACCCCCCCCACACACACACATGCATGCATGCACACCCCCACACATGCATGCACACCCCCACACACATGCATGCACACCCGCACACATGCATGCACACCCCCCCACACACACAAATGCATGCACACGCCCACACACATGCACACCCCCACACACGCATGCATGCACACCCCCCACACACATGCACACCCCCCCCCACACACACACACACATGCATGCATGCACACTCATATAAACACACATACAGTAGATAGTCTTATAAAAAGAACGGCAGACATTTACCTTCTTTCTGCCGGGTACTGCACTGTAGGGGGAGACAAAGAGCACAGCACAGCACTGCTTTCACTTTAGGTATGTGAGGAGCTCCCTGCACCGATTACAGTTCGGCTGATGATCGGGGAGCTCCTCTCAGCCTCCCCTCCTATCAAAGAGTACAGGGGGCCCTCAAAGGCCCCCTGCAGCAAGGGGCCCGGTCGCCATGGCGATCTCGGCGACCCCTATAATTCCGCCACTGTTCACAGGTAAAAAAGCTCCTGACTGTTAGCGACTGAATCAAAACACTACCAAAAAAAAAACTGTTAGCGATCGCAGGGATCAGGCCTGACTCTGAGAACGCTGCAGTTATGTGTTTAGTGTTTTGTAAGTGACAGTGATCGATCGATACTGCACTTGGGTGGGCTGGGCTGGGCTGGGCGGAGGGGGAAAACGCAGGTGCTAGCAGGGCTGATCCCGCTAACAATGCGTTTTTTGGAACCCTAAACTGCTGGGACGCTAGTATAGATCTGATCAGATATTGATCTGTTCAGATACTATACCAGTAAGGGAGGTGTATGCTTTGCGCTTGAGTGTTTGCGGTACTGGCACTAACCTGGGGTGACGCAGACCTTATTTGACCCGAAAACCTAATTGATATCACCCGCCGGGCGATCAGGGGTTAAACCTTTATTGGGTAATAAATGGCGGGTGCCCTGACACTATAAAAAACAAACTAACCAGCGTCACCCGTAACAGTTATAAGGTGATCACTGGTGAAAGGGTTAACTAGGGGCAATCAGGGGTTAAAACCTTTATTAGGTAATATATGGGTGTACCTGACGCTATATAAAAACCTGACGGGGAACCTAAATAACTAACTGGCTAACCAGCGTCACCAGTGACACTTGTACAGTGATCGCTGGTGAAAGAGTTAACTCTAGGGGCAATCAGGGGGTTAAAACCTTTATTTAGGTTGTATATGGGGGTTAAACCTTTGCAATGCGGATCCAGTCAGTGTCCATACAATCTCAGCTCCCAGGCTCCCAGCTCCCAGGCTCTTACCGAGCAGCCAGCTTCTGGGTCCTCCCCTGGTCACTTGTACGAGTTGTTGTGTCTCTCCAATGCTGAGAGCTCACCGGGACACTTCAGAATCCTCCTTCAGTTAATCTGGGCCTCGAACTAGCCAGTTCCGAGGCTCGGGAACAGACGGATCCCCACCCCAGACCATAAGGGCCTCTGGAGCTGGTCAGGGTGACCAGGCTTGCGGGACGGCAGACACTCCTGGGTCCAGGACCCCTCACGGGGTTGGTCCGGACCAGAACCAGGAATCAGAAGAGCAAGCCGAACCCTGAACACGTGACTTCAGCATCTTAAGTACCCCTCCCCAGAATGCACAGCGGGGCCAGACGTGCCCGCTGATTGGGTCAGAGAAATGGGTACCCAACACGTCCAACCAGACTGCGTTCTCAGCCTGTCACAGGTGCCTCACTTCACTTATGACCAGGCAGAACTCCAGTACAGCCCAGCCAAACTGACGCCAAAGTAAATGACCTAAACAATTAACCCCCAGAACTCCGTTACAGTTCTGGAAAAACTAAATTTACACTATAGCGCACACTTTAGACAACCCTAAGCAGTATTTTTTACCCACTATTGCTGGTGGATCTCCCATTTGGTGGTTATTGCCCAGATCCAGGGCCAACATTGCTTCACAGAACCAGCTGCGGGACACCAGTGATCTGTATTCACTGTCTGGAAGGATTATCTTCTGACCACCACTGTAAGGAGGGCTTCCAAAAAAATAAACTGGAGCCCAGAGAATGTGGGGCAGCTGTGCATGGGAACCAATCAGCTGTCACACAGGCTGTCCAATCGGGTCCACCTGTCAGTTTTTTAGGTGGACCTGATTGGACCCTCCAGTCTCCTCTATGAAGTGGTGGATGTCAGCGCCGACACCCGCTGCCATCCGATCCGATCATGTCCTCCAAAAACAGATGGATGGTGCGCCTATTCCCCATCCATCTGGCGGATCGGATCGGATGTTGGTCCGTTTACACCTGATTGCCTCATAGAGGAGAGGGGGACTGTGTCCATATCTGCTCTGCATAGCGGAGTGGACACGGACCTGTCATCCGCCTGTTTTGCGGGGATCAGCAGAGAGATCCCCCCCACTGAGTAAGCAGATTCCACTTAGCAGAGGCGCCTGTGTGAAAGCGGCATAAATCAACCAGCTGATTGGTTCGTATGAACATCTGCACCAAGTTCTCTGGTACTTTCACACGGGGGTGTAGAGCGCGCTGGCGGTAAAGTGGCGCTATATTTTGCGCCGCTTTACCGTCAATATCCGGCCGCTAGCGGGGGTTAAAACTGCAAAAGGAGGTAAATACACCGCCCCTACAGCGCTCCAAATATGCGTCTTGCAGGACATTTTTGACCGTCCTGCAAGCGCACCGCTCCAGTGTGAGCCCTCGGGGCTTTCACATTGGAGTGCATTGAGCGGCTCTTTCAGGGCGCTTTGCAGGCGCTATTTTTAGCACTTTAGCGCCTGCAAAGCGCCCCGGTGTGAAAGCAGCCTTAGTAAATCTCCCCCAACGGCTGTTATCTGGCAAGACAAAACAGCCGTGTTCATCTTGGCAGCAAATTTCCATTTAGTTTTAGTCTTAGGGCTAAAGGTCCTAGTCTTCTGCAATTTGTTTAGTTTTAGTCGTATTTAGTGGACTTAAATCAAATGTGTTTAGTTAAATTGTAATGCATTATTTAAGCATTTCTCTACAATTTCCAAACTTATTATATACTCCTGTAGTGAAAAATCCAATATGTTATTATTTATGGTATTTAGGTATGAACGTGTACTACAGACCAGTGTTCATTTTGGAGGTCAAATTTCATTTTTCTTCTGTTGACTAAAATGCCATTTTAGTCTTAGTTGTATTTTAATCTTCTCAATTGTTTTAGTCGTATTTTAGTAGAATAAAATAGTATTAATTTAGTCGACAAAATTAACACTGCAAAACAGACCCGTATAAAGCAATGACTTCACCAAATATCACAATAAAAATTACTTCAAAGTATAACTAAAGGCAAAACTTTATTTATTTTTTTTTTTCATTTTGGATAGTGTAATGGGGTGTTAGAACCCCCAACAGTTTTTATTGCGCCATCTGTGTTCCATTGGGGAGAGTTCCCTTCTGTATTCTGATGTCCATCCAAAATGTGGGAATTGCTCTCCCTATCACATAAAAGTTTAAAAAAGCATGTAAGTCCTGCCAGCAGGCTATGTACCCGACATGTTTCGTAACAAAGTACTTCAATGCCCCAGTTGCGGGTCCCGGGACCGCAGATAGGTAACCAGAGCCAGGGATACATAGTGGGGGGTGAGCACGCACAGGGGGAGGGGTGGGCACTTTAGCGGGATGTGTTAAAGCAAGCAAAGCCCCCCAAATGCTTCCACCTGACAAGCCCTGCTGCATAAATGTTAAAAAACCCGCTCAGCTGCCATAACTGCAAGTCCCGGTTGTCAGGCGATAGGAATTGCACATCCCTGTAGAGGTAAATGTACTCTTCTGTCTGTTTACATCAGACGACCTCCGATCCATCACATTCCTTAGTAAAAGTAGCACACAGTTTACACAAAAACACCGGCTAGGCACACATGTAACCCTTTGATTGCCCATGATGTTTAACTCCTTCCTAGCCAGTATCATTAGTACAGTGACAGTGTATATTTTTAGCACTGATTTCTGTATTAGTGTCACCGGTACCCACAAAGTGTCAGTTAGGTGTCGGATTGTCCGCCCCAATATTAAAGTCCGTCTATAAGTCGGTGATCTCGGCCATTACTAGTATAAAATAAGAAATAAATATTCCACTATATTGTATATCCCGAGGTTTGTAGACGCCATAACTTCTGTGTAAACCAGTCAATCAATTAATCAATATGCTCTTCTTGGGGGTTTATCAAAAATATGTAGCAGAAAACATATCGGCCTAAATTGATGAAGACATTTTATTTTTTTACATTTTTTTTTAATTGGATGTTTTATGGCAGAAAATAAAAATTTTTTTTTTTTTTTCAAAATTTTCTTTTTTTGTTTGTTTATAGAGGAAAAAAAACGCAGAAAGAAAGCTCTATTTGTAAGAAAAAAAAAGGACATACATTTTATCTGTGTTCAGTGTTGCACGACTGCGCAATTGGCGCAAAAGTAGCAGAGTGTCATATCACAAAAAAAATGGCCTGGTCATGAAGGGGATAAATCTTCTGGGGCTGAAGTGGTTAAACCCAAAAGCATCTTACCAATTCTTAAATGCGATGGCTGCATTTGTTTTAGGCTCTCTTTTTTTTTCTATTTCCATCTGCTGATGCTGCCAGTAAGTCTGTTTGTTTTTCAAAAGAACAAGCTGTCCTGCAGATCTAGAGACAAACCAATACCACTGACAGGAGTGATTACAATGATTAGATTTTTTTTTCAAAAGTCTTTATCCCAAAAGAAAAAGAAATGCTCGGCTGGTGCTGCTTTAAAAGCTGGAGTTTGGCTCCAATTTGTTAGTGTATGTAAATCTGCCAGTCCATTTAAGGCCCCTTTCACATGACAAGCCCGCTGGGATCTCCCTGTCGGTTTTTCAGCCGTCCATTGACTCCTATGGGGAGACGGATGTCAGCGGAGATGTGTTCGCCGACACCTGCCTGCCATCCGATTTGCTAGAATCAGATGTATGGCGATACGTTCGCCCCTCCCTCTGGAGGATCGGATGAGATCTGATGGACATGATGTTTATTTTCATCCGATCTCTCCATAGGAATCGGCGGCTCTCTGACAGGCCCCTCCCCCTCTCAGTGATCAGAGACGGTCCGCTAAATGGATCCGCCTCGTGTGGAAGGGGCCCAACGCTCCTCTCCCCCTAGACTGACAATGCTGCTGTCCAAAGGTGCCTCCTGTGCTCCTTCATTCAGAGTGGCGGCACTCTAAGTAAAGGATCACACTTATGTGGTGTGGGAAACACAGAGATCTGTGTGCTTTTTCCACACCGCATGCAAATCGCAATATTATTATTATTATTATTATTACAGGATTTATATAGCGCCAAAAGTTTACACAGCGCTTTACAATATAAAAGGGAGACAATACGGTTATAATACAATAAAATACAAGAGGATTAAGAGGGCCCTACTCAGAAGAGCTTACAATCTAATACCCATGAGATCAGCAGAGGGTGTCAATACAAAGTTACCAACACCCCAAACACAGGTCACATAGACACTGCCTTTGCCTGCATTGGATTGCATTGTACAAAACGGATGGGATGTGGTTGAGTGTGGCTCATAAAAGGTGCCTGCACTTCTTTGGTGCAATGTGGTGCGATTCACATGCAGTTCATAGTGCGGATTGAGGCTTTTACAGGAGGGGTGTTACTGGCCAGATAAGCTAAAAAAAGCCATAAAAAGAAAAGGAATGCAGCCGCCACATCCAATGATTGGAGCTGCACATAGGCGTGTGCACAGGGTGTGCCAGGTGTGCCTGGGCACACCCTAATCACTCTGTGCTGTGCAGATTCCCCTTGCTGCTTGGCTGCAGAGAAAGGGACTGGGAAATCTCTGTCCTCAGTCCCTTTCTGTCTCACATGTGAGACATCGGGGGGTCTGTTTGGACGTGTGATATTTCACCAAAGCCCCCCAATGGGGCTCGCAAAAAATAAACATAAAATAATAAAAAAATATTTTAAAACAAATAATGTAGCAAATAATAAAAAAATAATAAAAATATAAATGACTGACACAAACCTACCGACATTGTGCAGAGCAAAAGGTCACCAATGTAAGAAGAAAAACGCCCAAATCTGCCCGATTCGAGTGACAAAAAAGGGTCTGGAACTTGTTTGAGCTTCAGGCGTTTTGGAGTGGAGTTGTGAACCATCTCCATAGAGAATAATGTATTTTTTCCCCTCTAGCATTTTGTAGCTTCAGGCTTCAGACGCCAAAACGCTCAGGTGTGAATGCAGCCTAAATGCAGCATGAGGGAGAGAGCCGCTACAGACAGGCACAGTGCTGGATCGAGTGATGGCTCAGGTAAGTATAAGGGGTTAAAGCGGGATTCCAACCTAAAGTGGAACTCCCGCTTTTCGGAGCCCTCCCCCCCCTCCGGTGTCACATTTGGCACCTTTCAGGGGGGAGGGGGTGCAGATACCTGTCTAAGACAGATATCTGCACCCACTTCCGGCATAAACTCCCACGGGAGTTTACGCAGCTTCCTGTCCCGACACACACGTGTCCCGGCAGACAGCGCTGAAGATTCTCATTGCCCCGCGCGACTCGCGCATGCGCAGTAGGGAATCGGGAAGTGAAGCCACTTCCTGATTCCCTCACTGAGAATGGCGCCGGCTACAGCAGAGAGCCGAGCGATCGATCGGCCTCTGCTGCCGACATCGCTGGAACTGGGAGACGGGTAAGTGTCCATTTTTTTAAAAGTCAGCAGCTGCAGTATTTGTAGCTGCTGGCTTTTAAAAAAAAAAATTTCAGTACAGTCCCGCTTTAAGGAGGCGATAGTGCCGCTTGAATAATTTCTACCTTAATGCAGCGAAACATTAGGATGTTTAGGCTTTAGAATCACTTTAATTTGTTATTGTATATATTGGCTGGGACTGCCAGTTCGTTTGAAGGATTTAACGGGTTAGTTCACCTTTACCCCCAACAAAAACTGCAGATTATGCAGATAAGGGGCGTCTGTGAGGGGGGCAGGGAACATCCAGCCGGTCATGTAATATTTAGTTCTATGGGTGTTCATTATTACCATAGGTGGTATCTTAGTTTTATCTCATTACCTTTTTTATTTTTGCTATTTTGTGTAAATGTCACTGCTGTATATTGCTGCAGACAAGAACTGGGCTCATTCGAGCCGTTACAACAGTTTTTAATCTCTATTTGTATAGAGCTCTGTTTGTAAGCCTAGTGCCCCGCCCCTTCCCGTCCTCCTTCCCGATTTGTAGCTCCTCTCCCTGTCACTACATATGCAGGTGGCACAGCTGTGGCCAATCAGCTTTGAGAAAGGAGCTGTGGGCAGCTCTGAAATTGCTGCCCCCATCGCTGGGGTCACGCTCAGCCAAGACTCGGCCATCTGTGTTCACTGCCTTGTGGAGTTCTGGGCTTCAGCGTCCACACCGGCTGGACGCTCCCTGCCCCACTCACCACCTGGTGTGGATCAACCTGACTCCACATGGTCCTTCAGTGTCACAGCTTCACTGACCTCTAGTGGGTCTGACATGCGCATTATTGTTCATCCTCATGTAAGTTGCCATTTGTCTAAATAAATAGACTAATTTTTCTTTGCATACTGCACTTAGAGTGGCGCTCCTTTTGTTTTTGATTTTATGCTGTATAGAGATTCCTTCATCTCCTGGGAGCTGCCAGACTGAGACAGAAGTGCAGTAAAAATCACACTATTTAAAGTGGAGGGCCACCCTAAAAAAAAAATAGCATTAATATTCTTAAATGTAAAAAAAAAAAATTTGAAAAACAAAAATTGATTTACCAGAAACCCCTGTTGCTAGGCAGTCTTCCTAATCTGCCTCTTCCTACTCTGCATTGATCTTCAGTCTTCTCTCCTCCTCGCGTTGTCTTCTGGGGAAGGTGGTGCGGTGTGTTCTGGGAACTGTGTGTGTCCCAGAACACAGCGTGCCCCATTCACAAAGCGCTGCACGCCTGGCGCATGCAGTAGGAAATGGGCAGCGGCGCCGGGACACGATACGAGGGACGTATCAACCTTGGGGGGGGCGACATCGCAGGCGCCCTGGACAGGTAAGTGTCCTTATTAAAATTTAAAAGTCAGCAGCTACAGTGTTTGTAGCTGCTGAATTTAAAAAAAAATATTCCATTGGAATACCCCTTTAATAAAAAATTTAATAAAATAAAATGGTAAAATGGTATAAACAGAGCAAACGTAGTCAAAACATAGCCAGAGTTCAGTAACCAGGATGGGTAGTCAGAACAAGAGTCCAGAGATCAGTGAAGTCGGGTGCAGCAAACAGGATCAGGAACCAGAAGGGAAGTCAGCCAAGAAAAAGTCTCACAGGAAACCACAGCAGAGAGAGTCCAGATATGTTGACCAAGGCAAAGGCACAGAAGATCTGATCCAAGGAACTTATATAACCTGCAGCTCTAGCTGACGAGCAGGAAATGAAGACCAGGTGAGTCACTGTGGAAGGAAGAGTCTTTGGCAATTAACTGACAGCTGAGCACAGAGCTCTGAGAAGGAAGGGCTGAGCCCAGCCCCGACACGCCTTCTATCCATGGCCATCTTGTATCCAGTCTGTTGTTTCTCCAGCATCATCACCACTCAGGCCGTCACTTTGGATCCTGTGTCTCATTCACCTGGGCACCATCTATTTTTTATTTCATTTTATTTCAATGAATGATGGGCCTGTGTGGGTGGAGCCAAGCTGATTTCAAAAAGTGACAGTTAGTATGGGGAACTAGGAGGAAAATGGGTGGAACATGTCACATGTTCCCAAAAGGTGAACTTATCCTTGAACAGATTGCAGGAGGATAATACCAGGGCAGATTCAGGTACTTGCTCTGCTTTTATAAAAAATACATTCAATCATGTATTCATTTTGAAAGAGTTGCAATAATTTGCATCAATTATATATGTATGGAGTTAGATAAAAGCCGCCTATCTGGCTCTAGGTCTTAGATTTGGAAATATTGTTATAAAAAATAAAGAAATCTGGACAACATAGTAACCATTAGTGACAATGTATCTCTGTGTCTAGGTGTTCCGTGACATGACTGGGATTCAGATATAGAAGAACTAAGACCGAGCAAAGAGATGGCGGAGAGGTTGTCAAAATCCTTCAAAGGATTGTTTAAGAGAAAGAAAAGTAAAGAGAAAGAGAAAAAGAAAGAAAGGATCCCCGGTAATCACTTTTTGTCTTTTATTTCTCTGATCGGTTTTAATGAAATATGAAATTTTTATGAAGCCTCAAATACTGAATACATCTATTCATCCATTTATGAACTTGTTATATATTTCCTGCAAGGTAATCTATATTTTTCCATTGAGATATATATATATAGTTTACATAGATTATATCTACAGGGGTGCAATGAAGTTTTAAAAAAAAAAAACATGATTTGAAGCCAGTATAGAACAGGCCAAACACAAGAGTACCGGGACTTTAAATATGTCTTTGAGAACTAAACCAACACTAGAACTTGTATAATAAAATGAAACATTTTATTACATTAAATATATAAGACATAAACACTTCATTAGGTATACCATACAGTATAGAATTACAAGGATACAATTGGTACAGAGCTGGAGTTCAGTTGATCAGCAATTACATAGTAAGTTTATTTGGTCTACATGTTTCACGGGAGCTCCGCTTCTTCAGGACCTGTAACTAGGGATCCACCGATATTGTTTTTTTTTCAGTGTCGATACAATACCGATATTTCGGCCTCCTCTCCTGCCAATAGCCAATATTATTTGCCAATTTTTTGTACATTCAAACTTTTCAAAAATAACACAAATTTTATGCACAAATCTGGAATAAATGGAACATGGTAATGTTTATTAAAAATTAAACATTAAGACCTCGTTCTTCACGCCATACCTGCATGATAACTGATGGGAGAAAAACAGTGAAACACACACAGATTTCAAAACAGACATTCCCTGTCTGCAGTGCACCATGGTGTGATGGGTAGCTGCTGGCTGGCCTGGCTGGCACCTTGCTGTGGGTGGCTGCTGACTGGCCTGGCTGGCACCTTGCTGTGGGTGGGTGGCTGCTGGCCTGTCTGGCACCTTGCTGGGCGTGGGTGGCTGCTGGCCTGGCTGGCACCTTGCTGGGCGTGGGTGGCTGCTGGCCTGGCTGGCACCTTGCTGGGCGTGGGTGGCTGCTGGCCTGGCTGGCACCTTGCTGGGCGTGGGTGGCTGCTGGCCTGGCTGGCACCTTGCTGGGCGTGGGTGGCTGACTGGCCTGGCTGGCACCTTGCTGTGGGTGGCTGCTGGCTGGCCTCAGTGGCCTGGCACCTTACTGTGGGTGTGTGGTTGGCTGGCCAGCTGACAAGTATGTCTATCCGAGTGTCGAGGCAAAGGAAGCCTGTCAGACTCAGGTGCGCAGGCATAATGACATTGTGTGCGTGTCCTGCACGCCCATACACACTGGTTCTGCACTCTACAGGCTTCTGGACCCCAAAAAGATGGCTGTGACCCGCAGAGACCAATATTGGTATAATTGGTCCAGTTTGCAACTGATACAGATTTTCTTGAAAATGCTGATATCGGCCTGCAATAATCGGCCATACCGATAATCAGTTGATCCCTACATGTAACATGAATATTATATATGTAATTCACAAGCTATAGCAGTTCTCTGGAAAAAAAAAAACAACAAAGTCCAATGGTAATAATATGCCCTCTAAAGAGCAAGTCCAAAGTGCATCAGGTGATCCTAAAGGTATTCATATGGTGATTTTCCAAAGAATAAGAAACCTTCACCGCACCACGTGAGACCGCTCCCCTCAAAAAACGCACCAGAACAATGTTATAATATGCTTACATCAAATAAAAAGGGAATTGGATATTCGTATAATTTGCAGCCTATAACGATACTCGCTCACCAGAATATTATGAGATGCTATTTTACTTTTTATTTGATGTAAGGATATTTCTTAAAAGGGGGGATTGTCTCTTTTTAAAAAAAATATATATCAAAACTGTTGTATGCTATGAGGATTCCTTCTCTGTTTCCTTATGGTTTGTGATAAACGAGACAACAAATGAACACTCCGCTCTGAATGAGTAGTCCTTGTTGTATGCTGATTGAAGACGCAGACTTGCTACAGGCTAATGACACATCATTGTAACAAGGCGTCTTTATAACATTGTTCTGGTGCATTTTTTTGAAAGGAGCCGTCTCACGTGGTGCGGTGAAGGTTTCTTATTCTTTGGGAAAACACCATATGAATACCTTTAGCATCACCTGATGCACTTTGGACTTGCTCTTCAGAGGGCATATTATCACCATTGGACTTTGTTGTTTTTATTTCCAGAGCACTGCTATAGCTTGTGAATTAGTCCCCATTCACACGGGGCAGATCCGCTCAGCAGAGTTCACCAGCACAGCAGGAGATCTCTCCATTGATCTCCGCTGAGCCGGCGGGTGACAGGTCCGACTCTGCTCACTGAGCGGGGGAGGGGCCTGTCAGAGCGCCACTGATTCCTATGGAGGGATCAGATGAAAATGGACAGCATCCGATCCGCCAGGACGGATATGTCTGATTTTAGCGGATCGGATGTCAGTGGACATGGTCGCCGCTGACATACATCGCTCCATAGACCTGCATGGAGCGTCCGTTCAGTTCCGCCTAAAAAAGTGACACCAGATCCACAGTTTCTTTAGCTAGACTACTAGCATTTGTGTATACGCCTCTTAGCGTTGTATTAGTGCATATTGTTTTCACCCTTTGTTTCTCCTGGCTTTGTTTTTGAATTGCCCACTCACTTACCCTGTGATTGGACTTCCTGTCCAAG
Source organism: Lithobates sylvaticus (assembly GCA_028564925.1). Classification (NCBI taxonomy): domain Eukaryota; kingdom Metazoa; phylum Chordata; class Amphibia; order Anura; family Ranidae; genus Lithobates; species Lithobates sylvaticus. The sequence continues at coordinate 4,764,468 of CM053038.1, forward strand.
GGACCCCAAGTCATTAGAAAAGGAAGTTTAAAAAGTGTAGTAAATAGGGACACAGAGAGCAATGATCAGACGGTGATAAAAACCTGACAGAGGTCCTAACACTTCTGTTGGGGTGAAACCTGAAGGTCTTCCCAACAGGGACACAATAGGTTAAATTTTCAAAACTAAAACACCCAGATAAGTAGATTTATTTTCTTAAAAGCGAGTTATTTATTTATTTTTATTTTTTAACGTAAAGTTTATTTATTTTAGAAAAACAAACAATAAAACAACCAGTACAATGGTACATCTTCAATGTTATACATAGAAATCGGAGATAGTTTTACAAGTAGCTTAGCTATATTCCTAGAGTAACCTTTTTATTACAAGTCAAACCATCACATACATCTTACCGCAGTTGGTGACCTAAGGTCAACTCATCAAGCATTCAGGGGCATTGTACAGTGTAAGAGGAGGCATTTATCACGAATGAAGGACTAGAAGAGGGGGGGTGACATTCCCTTCCTATCGACACCATCCACATATCAGATCCCAGGGCTATGGTACGGGGGGTGCAAATTTAATCTAAATTCAGGTTCCTCTGATCCACCCAGGCCCCCCAGATTTTATCAAACTTTTGGGGGCAATTACGTCCCGCATACGTGAGTTTGTACAGGGGGAGGGCCATGTCTACTAAGGACCTCCATTGTTGAACAGTGGGGGGGGGGGGAAGAATCTTTCCACTTTAGCAATATCGCCTTCCTAGCATAGAAAGCCAAGTAGAATACAAACAGTTTCTTGGACTGCTTTGCTGCCAAAGTATCGACAATACCTAGGAGTAGTGGAATTGGGTCCCGTGGGACATGTAGCTTACCAATCCTATTGATATCGTTCAGGACTTCCCCCCAAAAAGCCTGGATGAGGTGGCAGGACCACGTGACATGTATAAAGGAGCCTATCTCAGTGGTACACTTAGGGCAGAGCGGACTATGAGAGGGGTATATTTTGGCCAGCCTTTCCGGGGTATAGTACACCCTGTGGATGAATTTAAGTTGGATGAACCTGTCCCTCGCTGAGACCACGAGAGGAAGGTATTGCTGGATCCCCTCCTCCCAGTCGTCGCCCGCCAGGGAGGGCACATCCATCTGCCATTTATCAAACAGCTGAGATACCTTTAGAGGTATCCATCCCAGCTAGTGCACAATAAAGCGTTGACATCGTTTTCTTGTCCTCCCCTCTAAGTAGTATTTTTTCTATCCCATTGGTCACTAGTGTAATTATAGGAAAGGGAAAAAGCAGCGCCCAAACGTGTGAACAGGAAGCTGCCGACACTACAATATGACAAAATTGTGAAAAGTATAAATGTGTAACAGTGTAGCGCTAAAAAATGTCTCTGTACAACAAGGGTTGTAGACTAGGAAGAACGACAACCACCAAATTGCTGTTCAGAGTGTTAGTGTTAAAATAACAAATTGAGGGTCAAAATAGCTGGTGACCACCAGGTCCTCAAGGTTAATGAGAACGTGATGTCTTAACAGACTAGATGGACCCCAAGTGTGGATACACAACCAAGTGGTCCACACTCGCCTAAAGTGAATAAAGAGTGGAGAGTCGTTCCACAGTTGATGTATGGACAGTCTAGTATGTACTATTAGTCCAAACAAACATACATCCAAACAAAAATGCTATGTAAATAGTGCAACTCAATGTTTAAAAATTCTTCAAAAATAAACATGTATATAAAAAGATCAATCGAACTATGTCTCAGATAATAACACCCTAAAGAACCGTGGATAATATAATAGAGTGCCTGAAATCATACAGATGTTAGGTACAAGTGTGTTGAAATGTCAATGACACCACTACCCAAAGAACATGATATGTATAGGGTGCTGCAATTACAGAAGGGCTGTGATAAACGGGTGTATCAGGGATGACTATATGTTTCTCAGAGACCTGGATGACCCCGCCTCCTAACTAGCAAACCCAAACAAACAATGATGATAAATCACAGTGTGGATCAGTAACACATAATAAGAGTAGTGTTTTCTCAAAACCCCTCAGTAAACAGTCTTGATAAATCACAGTGTGGATCAGTAACACATAATAAGAGTAGTGTTTTTCTCAAAACCCCTCAGTAAACAGTCCTGTTATCGAAAATGGATGAGCAAGGCTCAATGAATCAAACTATATTTCGAATAGGGAAACTGTTCCATAAACTCCAGAGAAGTATAACTGGGAGTGATGATAGTGAAGCTGTTCAAAATGCAACATAAACACTGATGATGTTATGGTTCAAATGCTGGATCCTCTCAAACAAGGGCAACAATGTAACCAGAAAGATGCATTCATAGGCGCTTACCATGTGCGGTGGACCAACTCACCAATAGTGAAAGGTCAGATACAGCTTGTGAGGCTACCTCCAGGTGCCAAAAAGGATTAGATGGGAGATTGAGAGCGTTAGTTGGAGCTTCTCCGGGTCCTTTAGCAAATACTCACCGACCGAATGAGTGGCTGTTGAATCACTGTAGTAGGATCAGTGCTCGTCGGTCAAAAATTTGCCATAGATAGGAAAAAAGAACAAAAGAGGGACTCCTCCTCGTGTAAAAACCCACAAGACAAGGGTTCACTTTATTTTAAAAAAGAACATGCATCCAAAATTGAAAGCAAACAAATGGAGCTGTTCTGCTAAAAACAAGTAAAAAAACGCAGTAGGCGGTAAAGCTTGGAGACCCGACGCGTTTCGTCTAAACAGACTTCTGCTGGGGTCTGTTTAGACGAAACGCGTCGGGTCTCCAAGCTTTACCGCCTACTGCGTTTTTTTACTTGTTTTTAGCAGAACAGCTCCATTTGTTTGCTTTCAATTTTGGATGCATGTTCTTTTTTAAAATAAAGTGAACCCTTGTCTTGTGGGTATTTACACGAGGAGGAGTCCCTCTTTTGTTCTTTTTTCCTATCTATGGCAAATTTTTGACCGACGAGCACTGATCCCACTACAGTGATTCAACAGCCACTCATTCGGTCGGTGAGTATTTGCTAAAGGACCCGGAGAAGCTCCAACCAACGCTCTCAATCTCCCATTTAATCCTTTTTGGCACTTGGAGGTAGCCTCACAAGCTGTATCTGACCTTTCACTATTGGTGAGTTGGTCCACCGCACATGGTAAGCGCCTATGAATGCATCTTTCTGGTTACATTGTTGCCCTTGTTTGAGAGGATCCAGCATTTGAACCATAACATCATCAGTGTTTATGTTGCATTTTGAACAGCTTCACTATCATCACTCCCAGTTATACTTCTCTGGAGTTTATGGAACAGTTTCCCTATTCGAAATATAGTTTGATTCATTGAGCCTTGCTCATCCATTTTCGATAACAGGACTGTTTACTGAGGGGTTTTGAGAAAAACACTACTCTTATTATGTGTTACTGATCCACACTGTGATTTATCATGACTGTTTACTGAGGGGTTTTGAGAAAACACTACTCTTATTATGCGTTACCGATCCACACTGTGATTTATCATCATTGTTTGTTTGGGTTTGCTAGTTAGGAGGCGGGGTCATCCAGGTCTCTGAGAAACATATAGTCATCCCTGATACACCCTTTTATCACAGCCCTTCTGTAATTGCAGCACCCTATACATATCATGTTCTTTGGGTAGTGGTGTCATTGACATTTCAACACACTTGTACCTAACATCTGTATGATTTCAGGCACTCTACTATATTATCCACGGTTCTTTAGGGTGTTATTATCTGAGACATAGTTTGATTGATCTTTTTATATACATGTTTATTTTTAAAGAATTTTTAAACATTGAGTTGCACTATTTACATAGCATTTTTTGGATGTATGTTTGTTTGGACTAATAGTACATACTAGACTGTCCATACATTAGCTGTGGAACAACTCTCCACTCTTTATTCACTTTAGGTGAGTGTGGACCACTTGGTTGTGTATCCACACTTGGGGTCCATCTAGTCTGTTAAGACATCACGTTCTCATTAACCTTGAGGACCTGGTGGTCACCAGCTATTTTGACCCTCAATTTGTTATTTTAACACTAACACTCTGAACAGCAATTTGGTGGTTGTCGTTCTTCCTAGTCTACAACCCTTGTTGTACAGAGACATTTTTTAGCGCTACACTGTTACACATCTGTGCCTTTGCCAGGCATAAACCCCGTTTGGTCCTCGTGTACCACTGACTGTATAACCAGGTTAAGGCGCTTGGCCAAGATTTTTGTAAGGACCTTGGCGTCTGCATTAAGCAGGGAAATAGGCCTGTAGGAGGCACACATCTCGGGGTCCTTGCCCGGTTTGGGTATAACTACAATTACTGCGTCCGCCATAGATGAGGGTAACTTCTGTTCCTTCAGAGATTTGGTCAGGGTTTCGTGTAGTTTGGGCGTCAACAGGTCGCTATACTGTTTGTAAAACTCCAGGGGGATACCGTCCACCCCTGGGGTCTTTCCCACCTGCATTTCTCCCACCGCCTGTTGGACTTCTTCTAGGGTTATAGTGCTGTCCAATTGTTCACGGGCATTGTCGGTAAGTGCGGGGAAGTCAAGGGTGTCAAGAAAGGAGACCAGCTCCTCGGTTGAGTAGTTGGCTCTCGAGGAGTATAACTCCCGATAATATGTAGCAAATCGGGTATTGATGGCAGTAGGGTCTGTGATTACTGTCCTGTCCACGTCCCGTATCCGTGCAATGGAGGTAATAGGTTGTTGCTCTTTAGCTAACCAGGCCAGCAATCTCCCAGTTTTTTCCCCCTGCTCGAAAATACGCTGAGTCTGTGCTAACTGGCATTTTTTAGCCTTCGCTACCCTGAGAAGTATTACCTCCCTGTAGGCAGATTGCATGTCTAGGTAAGTGATTGGGTTGCGGGTACTAACATAGTCGGTTTCTAGTTCTAATGCCCTGGACTCGGCCTTCTCTATAGTGATGGCAGCGTTCCTTCGTGCTCGGGAAATAGAGGTCTGGTAGCAGCCCCGGAAATAAGCCTTGAAGGCATCCCAGGTAGTGTCCAGCGGGGCAGTGCCCACGTTAGTCCGCCAGAATTCCACCATATGTATAGGAATCTCCGCCTCAATAAGTGGGTCCGCTATCCAGTATCTAGAAAACCTCCAGAGTCTATCAGAGGGGGGGGGGGTCTGGGTTTTGAAGCTACATACAACAGGCGCATGATCCGATATACCTCTGGGTAGAATCTCAACCGATTGCACTCTCGATAGCAACCCTCCACTAACGTACATCAGATCAATGCGTGACATAGCTCTATAAGATGTGGAGTGGCAAGTGTATGTTCTATCCACAGGGTGTCTCCACCTCCAAACGTCAGTTAGGCCATATAGGGATGCCCATTGCGAAAGGGGGGAGTCCGCGCTAGTCCCATGAGACAGTCTATCCATAGAGGGGTCGGGGACCATGTTGAAGTCACCCGCTATTACTACATTGTCGGTGGGGTACGTAGAGAGGAGGGGGGTCAGGTGTCTCAAGAGGGCCACCGTGGCTGGTGGTGGTATGTAGATTCCCAGGATTACCATTTCAACCGTGTCAATAACAACATGTAATAAGACATACCTCCCTTCCGGGTCTATTTTCACCTCTAGCAGCTCGTACGTAAGAGATTTGTGTATTAAAACACTCACCCCCCTGGCATAGCATGAATGTGTGGCATGATAGGAGTATCCCACCCATGGCTTCTTTAAGCCCAGCACTTTACTACCCACCAAGTGGGTCTCCTGTAGTATGCAAATGTGGGGTGAGTGTTTTTTTAATATATGCATGAACAAGAGAGCGCTTAATCTTGTCGTTGAGTCCCCGGACGTTCCAGGACATTAGTTTAACCTGCGCCATAAAGGGTAATCAGTTGCATGAGCGTCAGGGGAGCCAACCACGGTGAACAAAGCAGACCCGGAGGCAGATTTAAACTTTCCCAGGAGCATAGCAGGCCTGACCTGCAAGAAAAGGTCACATAATCACATGTAGGTATAGCAGGTATGAGCCATTGGAGAATGTCACTGTACATAGCCATAAAACTGAGGAAACAATAAGAAATCAAAAAACAAAAACCACGCAGCCCACAACCTGCGGCTGCTTGAAACCTCCCCCCACCCCTCCCCCACCCGCTCCACCATTGGGGAACTCGGAGTGCCCATTTCCCAGAACCAGAAACAAGGAAAAACCACTAGGATTGTCTCCTATGGACTTGGAGAAAACACTAGCGACCTGGGGACGCTGCTACAGAGTAATGCAGTCTTTTCTGACCCAGTGCAGCCGCTCCCAACCTGAGTATTATAAAGGAGGAAAGAGACATTCAGGATGTCAAGGGTGATATGCTTATAGTCATAGTTCACTTGGGGTGACCAAGGGCACAGGCTTAGACTTTTTTGAACGTTACAAACCAGTATTTAGTTAACGTGGACCCACTCCAACACATGACCCCTCCTGCAACACAAGTTGGGGGCACCTAGTGTACCCTCCCGTCCCGGGAGTCAGCAGGAGTATTCAGAAGGATATAGGCAGCCGCCTCTGTGCGGTCGGATATATTCACCCTGTCCAGGTAGGCCGTAGGCAGATCAGGATCAAATGTTCCAGGGACAGCTCGAGAACCCTGTGACAGATCCACAGAGGGGCAAGATAATCCACGATGGCTCCACAGCGCATGTCTGCAAGGGGCACCATCAGATGCATATCCTCAGCCCAACACTCCTATATATCAACAGCGTTGCACAGCCATAGAGCGGATCAGCCCATAGCCCCCCCCCCCGCGGTGATCGTGGCGGCGGGAAGACAGGTGAGCCCCCAATGCGCCTGGCATATTCTCCCCCTACAGGGTGGCATGACACCGGTGACAAAATAGAAGGGGGGGGAGAAGGCACAGCATAAGCTCTCATGTCACAGCAGCCACCGTCACCCAGCAATGGCGGATCAGTAGTGTGCAGATCAATCCGGGGCAGATGAGACGCCAGTCAAGTGGGGGGGAAACAACAAAAAACAGGGCTGCAGTACTTTACCGATCCCTGGGGAGAGTGTCCAACCAGTGTGAGGCATCATCTGGCGAGGTGAAGTAGCGGGCTGTTTCCCCATCTACCACCCGGAGGCGGGCGGGGAACAGCATGCTGTACTTTAACCCCTTGTTGCGGAGTTGGGCCTTGACGCCATCAAAGGTCCTCCGGAGCCTCTGGGTATCCAAAGAATAGTCGGGAAACAACATGATTTTGGCGTTTTCAAATCTCAGCTCCGCCACTTTTCTTGCCTCACGGAGTACCAGGTCTCTGTCTCTGAAATTCAGCAGTCTGAAGATAAAGGTGCGGGGGGGGGCTCCGGGTTGTCCACGCACAGGAGGCATCCTGTGCGCCCGTTCCACCGCAAAATGAGGGGAGAAAGCAGCCCCGGGTAGAAGGTTCCTCAGTAGCTGCTCGGTGAACACCACCGTGTCCTGACCCTCAGCCCCTTCAGGCAGTCCCACCATCCGGAGATTGTTTCTCCTGCTCCTGTTCTCACTATCTTCTGCACGTGATTCTAGGGCTTTCACACGTACCTGGAGGGTATGGAGTGTAGCCCGGTGGTCCCTTATGCAGTCCTCCGTGTCTCCAACCCGTCGTTCCGCTTCCCCGATTCTTTCACGGATTATATCCATGTCTCGTCTCAGAAGTCCAAAATCTGTTTGTAGCACATAAATTTTTTCCGTCAGGGCCGTTTTACAGCCCGCTATGGCTTGCATAAGGGCTTGGAAGCGGTCCTCCTCCACCGCCGCCGGATCCATTGGCGGGGTTTGAGTCGCCATGTGCTCTCCGGAGTTGCGGCCTAGCCTCTGTGGCGCCGCCGGGGGGCCTTGGAAGTGGTGGTATTCTTCCGTCCCGGGCCCGATTTCCCCTTTTTCATGCCCAGTGGCCACCCAGGATCTGCTGCCTTCCGTTATTTATGTTTCTCGCCGTCAGCGTGTAGCAATTGCTGGATTAAAGGCTCAGGCGAGAGCGGAGCTCCTAGCGCACACATCTGCTCAGGCCGCCAGCTTGACCACGCCCCCCCAAAAGCGAGTTATTTTTAGCTGAGTCCACGGCTATAAATGAGAGCTTTATCCTTGTGTTCGCGCTTTGTGAATTGAGTCTAATGCATGATAAATTCCTGACTGGGGATCGAATTCTCTCCCATTGTAAAACATATAGGGATATACAATACATTACATTTTGATGGGAGGCTTTAATAGAGGGACCCTGCATGGAAAGTAATGTTATGCCCCGTACACACGTTCAGACTTTGTCCGCCGGACCCAGTCCGCCGGGACTTCCCCACACACGCCCGGACTTCCGAGCGTGTGACTTGCCCACACACGCGCAGACTTCTCCGGCGGACAATCCGCTGGACAAAGTCCACGGGACTTTTGAAAATGAACGGACTTGCCCATACACGGAGCAGTCCGTTCATTTAGAACGTAACTGCAGGTAGACGGAGCTAGCAAAGGCAGTGAATGCCGCCGCGCTAGCCCCGTCACCTGGCATGGATTTAAAGGGAATCCCCACGCCGAGTCCCCCCCAAATACATCTCATATCCTTATCCGAGCATGCAGACGGCCGGCCAGGAAAGGGGTGGGGACGAGCGAGCGCCCCCCCTCCTGAGCCGTACCAGGCCGCGTGCCCTCAACATGGGGGGTGCCCCATCCCCAAAGCACCTTGTCCCCATGTTGATGAGGACAAGGGCCTCTTCCCGACAACCCTGGCCGTTGGTTGTCGGGGTCTGCGGGCGGGGGCTTATCGGAATCTGGGAGCCCCCTTTTCTAAGGGGGCCCTCAGATCCCGGCCCCCCACCCTATGTGAATGAGTCTGGGGTACGATGTACCCCTACCCATTCACCTAAGGTGTAAAATGTAAAGTAAAAAAACACACACTTTTGAAAAAATATTTTATTGCACAGCTCCGGGGGTCTTCTTCCGTCTTGGGGGTCTTCTCGCCGGACTCCTCCGCCATTTACCTAGCTCTTTTACCGAGCGGAGAAGTCCGGCTACCTTCTTCGTCGTCGCCGCCGTCGTCTGGGGGTCTCGATCCGCCTTCGGGGGTCTTCCGGGGTCTCTTCTGTTCTGCCGCGGTCGTCGTTTTCCGCCTTCTTCTTCTTCTTCTTCTTCCGATGTTGACCCGTCGCTCTCTCTGGCCGGAATGGCAGAGATGCGCTGTGCTGGGACTTATATGGGACAAGGGGACAGGGTCACATGCTCATGTCACACGGGGCCCCCCTGTGATGTCACAGTCCCAGCATCCTCCGGGACTGTGACATCACAAGGGGGCGGGGTCACCATGTGACATGAGCATGTGACCCTGTCCCCTTGTCCCTATATAAGTCCCAGCACAGCGCGGTTCTGCCATCCCGGCCAGAGAGAGCGACGGGTCAACATCGGAAGAAGAAGAAGAAGACGCGGAAAACGACGACCGCGGCAAGAACAGAAGAGACCCGGGAGACCCCCGAAGGCGGATCGAGACCCCCAGACGGCGGCGACGACAAATAAGGTAGCCGGACTTCTCCGCTCGGTAAAAGAGCTAGGTAAATGGCGGAGGAGTCCGGCGAGAAGACCCCCAAGACGGAAGAAGACCCCCGGAGCTGTGCAATAAAATATTTTTTTTTTCAAAAGTGTGTGTTTTTTTACTTTACATTTTACACCTTAGGTGAATGGGTAGGGGTACATCGTACCCCATACTCATTCACATAGGGTGGGGGGCCGGGATCTGAGGGCCCCCTTAGAAAAAGGGGCTCCCAGATTCCGATAAGCCCCCGCCCGCAGACCCCGACAACCAACGGCCAGGGTTGTCGGGAAGAGGCCCTTGTCCTCATCAACATGGGGACAAGGTGCTTTGGGGTGGGGGGGCCGCACGGCCCCCCTTTCCCCAGGGCACCCCCCATGTTGAGGGCACGCGGCCTGGTACGGCTCAGGAGGGGGGGGCGCTCGCTCGTCCCCACCCCTTTCCTGGCCGGCCGGGCTGCGTGCTCGGATAAGGGTCTGAGATGGATTTGGGGGGGACCCCCACGCCGTTTTTTCGGCATGGGGATTCCCTTTAAATCCATGCCAGGTGACGGGGCTAGCGCGGCGGCATTCACTGCCTTCGCTAGCTCCGTCTACCTGAAGTCACGTGCTAAATGAACGAACTTTCCGATGAGCGGCAAGTCCGTTCATTTCAAAAGTCCGGCGGACTAGCCTACTAACGGCGGGATTGTCCGCCGGACCGGCGGACTATGCAGTCCGGCGGACTAGGTTTTAAAACAAAACTTAAAACCTAGTCTGCCGGACTTTTGGCGCCAAAAAGTCCGCCGGCGCCCACACACGAGGGGATTGTCCGGTGGACTTGAGTCCAGCGGATAATCCCGTGGGATAGTCCCTTCCTGTGTACGCGGCATTAGATTATAATTTAAAGTAAATCCATAGGCATGCACAGGGGGTGTGTAAGGTGTGCCTGGGCACACCCTAATTACTCTGTGCAATGCTGATTTCCCTTACTGCCTGGGCTTCCCCCTGTGTTGCCCCACCTGCAGTTCTGCTCGCTTCCCTCCTCTCCTCCACACAGCAGCAAATTTATAAACAGGAATGTGACCGGCTTTCAATGAGGCCAGTTCACACATGGGCGGGGCGGCCATGGTGCGGGTTTGAAAAGGGATCCTGTGCGTTCTTGGGTACGGTTCAGGTGCGAATTCAGGGAAAATTTTGCACCTGAACCAGTGAACAGAAGAGCACTAAACTCAAGACTGCAAACCACAGCCGCATGTATGTGAACCCGGCCTTAAACGTAGAATGCAAAGTTATTAAAACATTTCCTTATATCCATCAGAGTAATAAAACTTAAAGCCTAATTCAACCCCCTAACTTACTCTGCACGCCCCGTGGATATCACTTTTATTTTTAAAATAATTTATATACATTTTTCCCGGGGTCTATGGTCCAGTCCTGGTCTTCTTCTGTCCTCAGTGGTGGACAGGTTCTGAATTAAGGAGAGAGCTCCCTGCAGCATTCTCATAAAAGTACACAGGGAGTCCTATGTCACTCCCCAGGGGGCGGGTCCTTGGATGAATGACAATGGGCATCTTAACCACTTCAGACCCGAAGGATTTGCACCCTTAATGACAAGGCCATTTGTTTGCGATACACCACTGCGTCGCTTTAACTGACAATTGCGTGGTTGTGCGACGTTGTGCCCAAACAAAATTTCTGGCCTTTTCTCCCCACAAATAGAGCTTTCTGTTGGTGATATTTGATCACCTCTGCGGTTTTTACTTTTTGCGCTATAAACAAAAAAAGAGCGACCATTTTGAAAAAACACACTATTTTCTATGATAAATATCCCCAAAAATAATAAAAGAAAAAATTTCTTCATCGGTTTAGGCCGATATATAGTCTACATATTTTTTGGTAAATTTTGATTGGTTTGCGCAAAAGTTTATAGCTTCTACAAAATAGGGAATAGATTTATGTCATTTTTATTATTATTTTTTTTACTAGTAAAGTAATGGCGGCGATCTGCGATTTATTTATTTTTTTTTATTTATTTTTTTTATCAGGACTGCGACATTGGGGCGGAAAGATCGGACACTTTTGATGGGGTTAAATGTGTGTTCCCTAGGTGTGTTCTAACTGTGAGGGGATAGGACTGAGTGGGGAGGAGACATATTGTTGTTCCTACTTAGTAGGAACACACAATCTGTCTCTACTCCCCTGACAGAACCGGGATTTGTGTGTTTACACACACACACACACATTTTCGTTCTGTCAGAAGCGATCTTGGGTGCCCGACACGTGCATCAGCTTCAGGGACATGCTGCGTATGCACGCGCCTGCTATAGCATCTTAAAGAGCCGATGTATAGCTACAGCGATTTGCGCAGCCGTGCCAACCTGCCTCCGTATAACTGAGTCGGCAAGTGGATAAACACTGGGAGAGTAGCATCATCTAGTGGTCAAAAGGAAATATTGCAGGGATTTCTGGATATAGTTTGAATATTGCAGCCAGAACTGTGTTTTTTAGTTTAACCACTTGCCGAGCGGCTCACTCCGATATACGTCGGCAGAATGGCTCTGCTGGGCGAAACCCTGTATGGGTAAGTTTTTCCCATTTAAGAGCCGCCAGGGGGACCCGATGCATGTGGCCAGTGGGCACAATCGCCACCACCTACCTGCGATTGTGAGCATGAGTGCCAGCACCAGGATTTGTGTGTGCAAACACACAAATCCCTGTTCTGTCAGGGGAGAGGAGACATATCTTTTGGTCCTAATAAATAGGAGCAGCAATATGTCTCCTCCCTCAGTCAGTCCCCTCCCCCACAGTTAGAAACAATAACTAGGGAACACAGTTAACCCCTTAATCATCCCCTAGTTAACCCCTTCCCTGCCAGTGACATTTATACAGTAATCAGTGCATTTTTATAACACTGATCACTGTATAAATGTCAATGGTCCCAAAAATGTGTGAAGTGTCTGACCTGTCCGCCGCAATGTCACAGTACCGCTAAAAATCACAGATCACCGCCATTACTAGTAAAAAAAACTAAATAATAAAAATGCCATAAAAAAAGCCATAAATCTTTCCCATAGTTTGTAGACGCTATAACTTTTGTGCAAACCAATCAGTATACGCTTATTGTGATTTTTATTTTTTTTTTACCAAAAATATGTAGAAGAATATATATTGGCCTAAACTGATGAAGAAATTTGTTTAACCACTTCTGGACCGCCCACCGTCATTATATCCTTGAAGAGGAATATCGTTGTTATGGCAGCAGCTAGCTTCTATAACCCAGTATCCTCTTCTTCAGCGGGCGGTCCGGTTTAGATAAAAGTTGAGTCTGTGGTGGTTTTGCCACAAGATCACTTTTATTGGCGACAGGAGAGGGCCCCCCCCCACACTCCCGCCATGTCCTTTTTGGTATGGAGATGAGTGAGGGGAAGATGGTCCCCCAACCAGCTCCATACCAATGCAGGGCGGAAGCGACGTCAAAACATCACTTCTGCCCATAGCTCTTAAAGCAAAATGTTTTATTTAATTTTTTTCAAACAACATTTTATTTAAATTATTTATTGCATTTTTTTGACCCCAGGTCTCATATTTAAGAGGCCCTGTCATGCTTTTTTCTATTACAAGGGATGTTTACATTCCTTGTAATAGGAATAAAAGTGACACGTTTTTTTTTTAAAGAACAGTGTAAAAATAAAAATAAAAGGTAAAATAAATAAGAAAAAAAAATAAAAATGTTTAAACGTGCCCCATCCTGCTGAGCTTGCGTGCAGAAGCAGACGCATACGTGAGTAGCGCCTCCATATGAAAACAGTGTTCAAACCACACATGTGAGTTATCGCTGCGATTGTTGGAGCGAGAGCAATAATTCTAGCACTAGACCTTCTCTGTAACTCAAAACATGCAACATGTACAATATTTTAACGTCGCATATGGAGAAAGGGTGAAAGTTTGTTGCAACTTTGAAGCGTGACATGTTGGGTATCAATTTACTCGACGTAACATTTTCTTTCACAATATAAAAAAAAGTTGGGCCAACTTGTCTTAATTTTTAATTAAAAAAAGTGTATTTTTTTCCAAAAAAGTGCGCTTGTAAGACCACTGCACAAATGCAGTGTGACAGAAAGTATTGAAACCGCCATTTTATTCTCCAGGGTGTTAAGACAAATATTTTGGGGTTCTAAGTAATTTTCTAGCAAAAAATAAATTATTTTAACTTGTAAACAACAAGCTTCAAAAATAGGCCCGGTCTTAAAGTGGTTAAAAACATTTTTGGGGATATTTATTATAGCAAAAAGTAAAAAATATTGATTTATTTTTTTCAAAATTGTCACTCTTTTGTTTGCTAGTAACCCCTTAACAATTATGTGTTTGTCGTTCTATTCAAAATTCCTCCTATGACTCATCTTTAAACAATATCCCTTGAAATGCAATTAAAAGCTTTAAACCCTTCCAAAAGATGGCCGCTGCTCTACTTCCGGCGACCAGTCTGAAGGAAAACACGGCCGCTGAACGGATGTTTACATCCGAGCGCCTAGAAACTACCATTAAAATGTTCGCCGACCGATTTCCGGCGACAGAACCCATCAAAAAATGGCTGCCGGAGCACTTCCGGTTTTACGCGGCTTCAGGAAAATGGCCGCTAATGATAGGAATCAACACACAGATATAAGGACACCTCCAGTATCTCAAATTATCCCCTGATGAAGTCACGTGACCGTGACGAACACGCGTCGGGACACCACTGGGATACCGGAAGTGAGGTACGAGCTCGGCGCTCGTTGTTATATGCATTTAAACTGAATTTAAATTTGTGTGTTTTTACTTATATATTTACAAATAAACTGATTTTATTGAAAATACTACACTATCGAGCATTCCCTTTACCCATCCTGCGAGGTACACACACCAGCACCAGGTCACAGAGGGGACGCCCACTAGGAGACACTGCGACCCACTAGGAGACACTGCTACCAGGATCCCAAGAGAGCCCTAATCTGGGGGACGCCACCCAGGAAAAGCAGAGGCCCATTGGGAGCCTATACATCCATATACGCTGTTACCTTACAGCGGTAAGGTAAGGGGACACCTATATCATAACTCACGGAGGAACAGAAGTCACTGAATCACCGAGTTCACTACTCCTTTGGAAAATAAACCTTATCGCACCACCAACATCACCACCTGATCCACCTGCAATGTTTATACCTATGACACCAAAGTCACATTACTTTGCACTTTAGGTCAAGGATCTAGCTCACGGACTTATAGCACTTTTATTTATTTTTTTTTACCACCATTGATTATGTCACCATTGCCAAAGTTTACTGCATATTAGGATCTATAATTGTTACTCTATTTTATGCAAATATTCTTTTATTATGCGTTTTATGTCACTTTATGCAATTTTACCGAAAAATCTGCATACTATGAATTCTATGCGATTTTATGCGATTTTACTGGAATAATCAGCATATTATGAACTATATATATATATATATATATATATATATATATATATATATATATATATATATATATATATACGAAGATCCTTAATAACAGCATACTGCATATTTTATTTGAAACAGTACTCTTATTAAGCTATTTCACATGAGATTTGAATTTTAGATTTGGATTTTATATTAAGTTATTATTTATGCACATGAAGCACTTATAGTCACTTTTGACACTGTACAATCATTTTCACCCTCAAGCCTATGTTGTTCCTTTAAGCACTTTATATTTATTGCACTTATATATTGAATTTCTAATATACAGCGCAGCACTACCCCTTTTCCTTAACTCTTTTGTTTATAGCGCAAAAAAAACACAGAGATGATCAAATACCATAAAAAGAAAGCTCTATTTGTGTAAAAAAAAAAGATGAAAATTTTGTTTGGGTACAGTATTGCATAACCGCGTAATTGTCAGTTAAAGCGCCAAATTTGTAAAAAGTGCTCTGGTCAGGAAGGGGTAAAATCTTCTGGGGCTGAAGTGGTTAACTTTAGACATTTTGACTTTGTTTTCCTTTTCTTATTAAACCGTAGGTAGGCTTGTTCTCAACAAAAAGTGGAACTTCCGCTTTAAGCACTCCTTCGGGGGGGATGGGTGACTAGTTTTGAGTGGGACTTCCTGTCCCACTTCCTACTTCTGACTACGGGCCGCCTAGGCGACTCCTCCTCTCCCCCTAGGCAGCCCCTCCCTCTCAGAAATCTTCTGGGACACATCACAGGTCCCAGAAGATTACCTGTCCACCCGGAGAGCACAGTGCGACTCGCGCATGCGCAGTACGCGCCCGGCTGTGAAGTCGCAAGCTGTCACGGCCGGGTGCCCAAATTTTTTTTTTTTTGTATAATCTTTATTTAATTTTATAAAGAGACATATAACAAGGCATGTCCAACATTTTGCATAGGATGAAATTATTGACCCAACCGGGTCTTACATGCTTTACCAGTATGGATGAACAAGCTGGACAGAGAAACATGTACAACAACAAAAGCAATGTTTATGGGTATTGAGTGAGAAGACCTGGAGGCCTTCTCCCATTGGCAGGTTATGGAAGGCATCTTGGAGGTGGTAATATGAACGCTGTGGAAGCGTAAAAGGTAGGTAGGGTATATCGGCCTTCCCGTATGACAACCCCTCCCCTGGTGATGAGCCGGGAGGCTGTCCATAACAGCGTAATGAAAATATGGTTCCATGACCTGCAGCCGGGGCAGAGGGGGGCCCAATAGCTTCCATCAAACCACCCTCTACCCCCTGCATACAGCACGGGCACCAAAAAGCAACTGTACACACACACAGACAAGACGCTCAGTGCCCCTGGTAAGTCAGGGGCCCATCTCATGGGCGTAAAGGCTCTATGCAATTATGTCCATCAGCAGAATGTCGTTTAGACATTTAACCTGCATCACTATAGTAAAAGAAGCGTATAACTTTCGAGGCATACAGAAAAAAGAAGAAAAAAGGGGAGAAAAGAGATAGAAGGAAGGGGAGGGAGCGTTTATGGGGGACTGTATCAAATGCATATATTCTTGTAGGAAGCCATGTTCGTGGCCACACCGAGCACGTCACCTCCGGATAGGGCCATCAGTTTAGATGAATTCTTTTTTTTTTTTTTTAAAAACATTTTTATTTGTTTTCGTTACATAACAAACAAAGAACAATACATACATGTATATAGAGTGAACGCCACTCAAACCAATATCATATACAGCAAAAGGGTATACATTTGATGGGTATATCACAACCTTGCCCTTATATCTTTGTTCTGTTTTAATAAAATCCTTTAGTGATCAATAGTTTCCGATATTCATTGTGACAGACCTAGCCGGGATAGAGGCTGTTGGAGGGGACGTAATGCAAGCCTCTTGCCTTGCGATTATGGGCCCTGGCATTTGGGGGAACGGTGCTGTTTATGAGCTGGTTTTACTTGGATTCAGGTTCATGCTGCCCCCCCCCCCCAAGACACATAGACTCTGGATATGTATATGCTGTATATATGTATATATAATGTGTGTTGTCCCATGCTGTTGGGACACACACTGTCAGATGCTAATATCATCAACTCTGTGTTTTTTTTTTTTGGCAGAGATGAAGACAATTGGTGTGAAATCAAAAAAGATTTTATTTTTGTAAATCGTAAAAACGACAAACTTGAAAATGTATATAGAGTATTAAAAATGCGAACTCTGGTTTACAAATAGCAATAGTTACAATAGGTACAGGCACATACATACAGAAAAATATGCAACAATGTAGTATACTTGCAAAATTGATAAAAAAAAGTACACATTTCATAAAGGATTCGAGCAATTCTGAAGGGGAAGTTTTGATGGGGCAATGATGGTGGCAGTATGATGGGGCAATTTGATGGGGCAGTATGATGGGGCAATTTTGATGGGGGCAGTATGATGGGGCAATTTTGATGCGGAAGTTTTGTTGGGGCAGTATGATGGGGCAATTTTGATGGGGCAGTTTTGATGGTGGCAGTATGCTGGGGGATATTTGATGGGGCAGTTTTGATGGGGCAATTTTGATGGTGGCAGTATGATAGGGCAATTTGATTTGGCAGTTTTGATGGGGGCAATTTTGATGGTGGCAGTATGATGGGGCAATTTGATTTGGCAATTTTGATGGGGGCGGTATGATTGGGCAATTTTTATGGGGGCAGTTTTGATGGGGCAGTATGATGGGGTACTATGATGGGGCAATTTTATTGGGGCAGTTTTGATGGTGACAGTATGATGTGGCACTTTTGATGGTGGCAGTATGATGGGTCAGTTTTGATGGGGGTAGTTTTGATGGGGGCAGTATGATGGGGCAGTTTTTATGGGGTAGTTTTGATGGGGGCAGTATGATGGGGCAGTTTTGATGTGGTCAATTCTGATGGTGGCAGTATGATGTGGCAGTTTTGATGTGGTCAATTTTGATGGTGCCAGTATGATTGTGCAGTTTTGATGGGGCAATTTGGAGCAGCTCCTGCAAAAGGTAATTACTTTTTTAAAAGATGCCAATTGTAAATCATATCCCTTGTTTCTGTGAAGATTTATATATATATATATTGTGACATTGGGGGTGTTTAGCTCAAGTGGATAGATGCGTTTTGGTGCAGCGAGTCCACATCAGACAGGCATTTATATTTAAGGGCCTGGTAGCCCACGTTTATTAAAGGGAAAAAAACAAAACAAAAGTCCATCCAGGAATCCCACGCAGGGGTCCAAGCTTCAATTAAATATATAAAATCCAAATGAAAATGCTAGCCCACCTGGCTACTCTTCAACAGTACTGCTGCTATGGGTACTTGCCTCTCAAACGAGCTGCTTGGATGCACACAGTCATAGGCTCCTTGGCCGCACACAGCTTCAAGCCCTTCAATGCACACAGCTTTGAGCTTCTTAAAGGGGTGTTTCCGCTGTAAAAACATTTTTTTAAGAGCCCTTACACAGAGGGCGTTTTGCAGGCGCTATAGCGTTAGAAATAGCGCCTGCAATCCACCCTCAAACTGCTGCACCATTGTCTGCAGTGTGAAAGCCCGAGGACTTTCACACTGCAGCGGTGCGCTGGCAGGACGTCACAAAAAGTCCTTCCAGCAGCTTCTTTGGAGCGGTGAACTCACCGCTCCTCCACCGCTGCTCCCCATTGAAATCAATGGGGCAGCGCTGTAATACCGCCGGCAAATGCCGCCTTTGCAACGTTTTGCCGGGGGTTTTAACTCTTTCTCGGCTGCTAGTGGGGGTAAAAGCGCCCCGTTAACGCCCGAAATGTGCCGCAAATCCGACAGTAAAATGCTGCTAAAAATAGCGGCATTTTACCGCCGACGCTATGGGCGGTGTGGTGTGAAAGGGGTCTAAAAGTCAGCAGCTAAAAATGTAAAAAAGTAGCTGCTGACATTTAATAAGTGCACTTACCCTCCCAGGGTGCCTGCGATGTCGGCCGCCGAGGCCGACATGTCCCTCAGCGCTCCGGTCCCAGCGCCGCCATCCTCACTAAGGGAAACAGGCAGTGGAGCCTTACGGCTTCGTTCCCCATTTCCTACTGTGCATGCGTGAGTCACACAGCGCTTTGTGAATGGGACGCGCTGCTAGGGAACACACAGTTCCCAGAACACAGTGCGCCCCAATAGCCAGAAGACAACGCGGAGGAAGACAGAAGACCGAAGATCACCGAACATCACCGCGGAGTAGGAAGGAGGCAGATTAGGAAGACTGCATAGCAACAGGGATTTCGGATAAGGTAAACATTTTTTTTTTTCAAATGTTTTTTTTTTAAAGAAAATGAATGCTCTTTTTTTTTAGGGTGGTCCTCCACTTTACTGCACAGCATCTATCCTCACACAGAGACACTTACTAGTAGCCAATGCTCCAACTCCTCCTTCCTTCCCCTCGTTATATGGGCTGTGTGCACCTGGGCACAGCCTGCTGGCTGTCCACAAGACCCGGACACAGGATTGGAGATCCCGTCCCACCCAAGACTCTGAAGGATCTCCAAACTACAGAACCCCTTCCAGAAATAGCAAGATCTGGAGAAAACTGCCAGAACAGTTTTCTCTGTTTCAAATTTATGCTCTGCAATCCGCTGATATGCAGACTCTGTGTCCACTTTATCCCCATTTTCATAGGGACAGAGCCTTGCTCAGCCACTATATATATATATATATATATATAATATATATATATATATATATATATATATATACATATACACACACATAACAAGATATTTTATCTATCTATCTACCTACATCTATATCTGCACAGAAACAAGGGATATCATTTACAATTAGCATCTTTAAAAAGTAATTACCTTTTGCAGGAGATTTATAATCTGTGTAAATGTAGATAAACCTCCTGTTTCCTGGAGGGGGAGGGGAGGTTTCCATAGCTAAGGGGCGGCAACTTCCTCTGGCACTACTGTTGCTATGGAAACCCGAAATACAACCTGATACACTGCTTGTGCTGCTCTGAGCATGTGCGAGATCTGGAGGTGCATTATGGGTAGCCATGGAATACAGGAAGAGATACAGTCTGGCTTCAGATGCCCACACATGAGATGGCCGCGGCCTGCTGGGACTTACAAAAGTCAGAAATCAATGGTGCAAAAATACAAAATGGACCTTCGTTTACAGCAAACCTTTACTAGAATACATTAAGTATGAGGATTATAGGAGGATTTATATCTAAAAAGTAAAATTTCAGCCGGAACCCCACTTTAAGTACAGTGATATGTACACTTTAACCCTTTCACTGCCAAGTCTGTGTGCCATACGGACCTACAAAAGGGCCTGCAGGTGGCCGGGTCCGTACGGGGGTACTGACCTCTTTTCTCCCTCTCCTATAAGCTTATGGACACTTCAATGACTATAAGCTTATATCAAAATTGTTGAGCAGACTCTGCTGAACAATTCTATAACTCTGATCAGCGGATTACAACCTGCTGATCAGAGTTATTAATCCCTAATGTGACACCCCCCTCTCTATGCTACCGCTTCCCTGTCCCCAGCCTCTCTACCTCCCGCACCTCCCTTCCACCTAAAACTACTCCCCCACTCTCCTCTCCCCCTCAACCCCCTTCTCCCCTCCCCAGCACTGACCCCCCACTCGATCCAACCCCCCCAAATTTGATCACCCGCAGCCACCATCATAAGCCAGCATCCCTCCTCTGCCACTCCAGCCAGCTTCAGGTGCTACTAGGGGGCTTGGGGGGGGTCCAGATGTGTCCCCCCATCACTCAGCCCCCAATACCGCCCCCCACACCCCTGATCCATTCCTGCTCTGGCGGCATCTCTCCCTCCTTCTGCTCTGGTAAGCGGACAGCCTGGGGATCGCGGCAGGGGAGGGGGGATGATTTGGGCTTAGGGGGCTTGATAAACATGTGCGCAATGACTTATATTGGCACTGGGCGTGGTCACTGGTTGATGTCATATAGTGACCCCGACCCTTGCGACGTCAATGTCCCATCATGCCCTGGGTGGTGACGTCATAAGGGGGTGGGGTCACCGGGTGGCATCACCCGGTGACCACGCCCAGTGCCAATATAAGTCATTGTGCTCTACGCACACGGCATTACAGCGGGAGAGAGCATTGAGTCAACATCAGAAGAAGATAATGGAGAAGACCGGGCCACCGCTAGCAAAAGAGTGGGCAAAATAGCAGAAGAGCCTGGCAGAAGACACCGAGGTGAAGAACCGAAGAAACAGCGGAGAAGTCAGAAGAGACCCCCGGAGCTGCCTAATAAATGTATTGTTTTAATGTATAAATGTAGTGTTTTATTTTTGACACTTTACTTCCAGGTGAATGGGTAGGGGTACGATGTACCCCATACTCATTCACATAGGGTGGGGGCCAGGATCTGGGGGCCCCCTTATTAAAGGGGCTCCCAAATTCTGATACGACCCCGACAACCAATGGCCAGGGTTGTCGGGAAGAGGCCCTTGTCCTCATCAACATGGGGACAAGGTGCTTTGGGGTGGGGGGCCAAGCGCCCCCCGAAGCACCTACCCCCATGTTGAGGGCATGCGGCCTAGTACGGTCCAAGAGGGGGGGGGTGCTCGCTCGTCCCCACTCCCTTTCCTGACTGGCTGGGCTGCGTGCTCGGATAAGGGTTTGGTATGGATTTTGGGGGGCCCCCACGCCGTTTTTTTGCTGAAGGGGTTCCCCTTGGTATCGTCCGAGGGGGGAACCCCACGCCAATTTTTTTTTCATTTTGGCAAGGGGTTCCCCTTCATCCTCAGCACACAAGATGCACCGCAATTTGAATCATGATAATCCGACTTCTGGTGCGACTTCTATTCAAATCAATGGGCTCCCATAGGGAACCATTGATTTTGAATAGAGGCAGAGAAATGCAGAACAAGGCGTAATGCTCTTTTTACAGCATTAACCCTCGTTTAACACCTTTTACTGGTGTCTGGCGTCTCCAGTACTGCTCTTGAACGCAATTTTTTTGGCGTTCAGAAAACAGCCCATAAACTCCACTGCTGATAAACGTCCAAAAACGTCCATGTGTGCATGAACACATAGGGTGGAGTTTATGGGCTTTAAAAAAAATGCCCAAACTCCAAAAAACAGCCGTTTATGAGCTCCATTGTGCATGGAGCCTAAGTGTGGCACCCTGGGTGCATGCAGCGATCACTGTAATCGCTCCTATATGCCCACTGACATCTGATAATAGTAACCGCGAGAGTTACTATGTATCAGACTGTCAGTTTATGAATGAATGGAATCTCTATACAGATTCCATTCATTCAAGTAAAGCGATACAGAGAAAAGGAATATCTTCAGTCCCTTTCTCTGTCTCAAAAAAAGAGATATGGGGGTCTGTGTAGACCTCTGCTATCTTACCAAAGACCCCCCCAAAAAAATATATAAAATGACAAAAATAAATAAAAATTTAAAAAGTAAAAATGTTTAAAAAACAAACAAACACAGTAAGACCCCCAGGTCCGCCCACATTCACCCCTCCATGGTAATGCCCCCTCTCCACACTCATCCCTCCACAGATACCTCAGCTTCTCCTCCTGGCCAACCTAATCCATCCTGATTGGCCAGGAGGAGAAGCCGGAAGACGAGTGGGTGGGTTCAGGGTTCAATGCTCTGTGTTCTGAGCCCAACCTTTTTCAATTAGCCAATTAGAGCCTCAGGCTCTAATCATGTGGCTTGAAAAAAAATTGTATGAGTCCGGCGCCCTGCAGAGGGGTGGCGCCCCTGCAGCCCTATGGACTGGCCGCTCTTGAACATGGAGCGGGCACTGTCAGCGGAGCGGACGCTGTCTGCTGATCCCCGTTAGCAGGTGGATGACAGGTCGGTGTCCGCTGATGCAGAGGAGACACGGACACAGCCCACTGTTCTCTATGGGGCGGCCTGTCCATTTCAATTGGATACCATCCGATCTGATCCGCTAGATGGATGGGAAATGGAACCCCCATCTCTATGTTTTTAATAGCGGACTGGATCGGATGCAGGCGGGTGTAAACAGACACATATGTCTCTCCATAGAGAACAATGGGTGGTCTGAATTAGTACTAATTTAGCAGGAATTTTGTAAGTTACATTGTGTTTATGTGCAATATTAATGATTTTAGTGTATTTTTAGTGAAAATAGGTATATTATGAACATTTGTGCAATTATTGCAGGGCCCAAAAAAACTGTAGCCTTTCTACGGGTCATGTGCTTTTAGAAAATGTCTAGTTTGAGGGGTCTTTTCAAATTCTGAAAGCTGTAAGTGAAAAATGAAAACCTCCAGATTTTTTTAAGAAATTTCTGGGTACGTTCGATTTTCACCATTTTGCAAATAGGGGCAATTTAAAATGTACTAATATTTGTTATTTAATAACTCCATACAGGTTAAGCTTTTATATTTGGTAGGGATTTAGCAAGAATTTTGTAAAATTAGCTGTGTTTTTATCTGCTAATAATGTTTTTAGTGTATTGTTTGCCAATATATTGGTTTGATAAACATTTGCGGTAATGCGGCGGGATCTAAACAATTTGTAGCATCTTTTTTATTCTAGAGGTCATATGCTTTCAGAAAATATATGGTTTTGGGGGTCTTTCACAAATTCTGAAAGCTGTAAGGGAAAAATTATTAGATTTATTGAGAAATTTGGATATTTACACTTTTGTGTCTGTTCAATTTTCACCATTTCGCAAAAAGGCGCAATTTAAAAACTAAAAAAAGTTTGTTATTTATTAACCCAATACAGGTTAAGCTTTTATATTTAGTAGGAATTTTGTAAAATTTGCTGTGTTTTTTATCTGCTAATATAGGTTTTAGTGTATTTTTTGCAAATATATTGCTTTGATAAACATTTACACAAATACTGCGGGGTCTAAAAAAATCAGTAGCACCTTCCTTTTATTCTACTGATCATGTGCTTTCAGAAAATATATGGTTTGGGGGTCTTTCACAAATTCTGAAAGCTATAAGTGAAAAATAAAAAAGCAAAGGAAAAAGTGCAAAAATGGTCTGGCCCCACCTGAGTATATAAAATGGAGCCCAGGGCCTGGCAGTGAAAGGGTTAAAGTGACCTTGTCCTTAACTGAATCACATAATGTATGTTTCCTGCAAAAAATAATATTCTACCTTTCCACACTGTCAGATGGGTAAAGAGAAATTGCCCCTGTAGACTGCAGCAGGGGAGGACTGGGCAAGGGGCATTTCTGACCAATCCAGGGCTAATGAGATATGATGGGCTGGTGGACCAAAGACTTTATACAAATGATCACAAGTAGTTGACTTTGAACCAGACTGGCTCCTTGCCACATTGAATGCAAGGAAAAGGGGGGAAACAGTTTTAAGCCCCCCTTGCCTCATGGGATTGCGGCAGCCGTGGTTTCTAGTCTCCCCTCAGAGCTAAATTGAGGGAAGTGTTCCCATTGGCTCCCCGACCTCTGTAAATAGGTCTAGTTGTATCCAGGTAGTGACAGGTTCTCCTAGGCTATTATTGGGTAACCCCCTCAGGTCTGGAAAAGTGTGGGCAGCTGAGGAGTTTTTGTTATGAATATTATCAAATAAAAGGGGGATTCAGAGCCCTGGAGGCTTAATCGTCTCAGTAACATCCGCTGTGGTGTTTATAGGATTTTATCCTCAGAGCTACTGAGGTGGAAGAAGATGTCTCTCCTGAGGCACCTCATTGAAAGAGCCAGAGAAGACAATGGAGAAGATTGGATCCGTAGATGCCTCGACCTACCTCTGTCTGCGGGTCAAGATACACCGACAGCTCCAGGATCCAACAGCAGCAGGACCGCCTCAGCCTTTGTCACCTCAGACACAATCATCTCAGCTGGCACTGTCTCCGCCATGGCTGGGGCTCCTGTTGGCCACAATAGAGCTTCCAAGGCTCTAGAAGTAGGATAGATCTGGAGTAAGGGGACAGCTTTGGAGGCAGAGAACGTTTGTCAGGAGTTAGCAGCTCCGGGTCAGAGGTCAGCCCAGCAAATGGTTCCCTTCCAACACGGGGGCCGGCGAAGAGGCGGCACTACAGGAACCGATACTCCCCCTCACCGCCCCACACCGTTTCTTCCCGCACCGCCGGAGGGCCTCCTCAGCATAAAGCCTCCATGACTGTAAGTGGGGTCAGGGAGCGTAGCAAGATAGGAAAGAGCACAGCGAAGAGAGCGCTGCCTGTATCGTTAGGGGCATGGGAAAATGGCAGATCAAGACCAGCATGTCCTGTACCTTCGGTGGTCTGTCAGTTTCTAAATGGACTTCCTACCCCGGTGGCCGGTGTTCTGACAAGAACAGTCCGGCTATCACCAAGTGTCCGCTGTGTACTGCACATGCGCAGCGCATGCGCAGTACGGAGCAGAAGGATTTTCGGAAAGATGAACAGCGCCTGCGCCGTGAGTCGATGTGTAAGCCCCACCATCCAAGCGGACATAGGGCTACACAAACTTAGAGGGCCCCTCGCGGACTCGCTTCGCTCGCCACGCTTCGGGCACGGCCTCGCTGCGCTCGAGTCTTTTATATTCTAACTCTATGTCCACTTGGATGGTGGGGCTTGAAAGTGGACTCAAGGCGCAGGCGCCGTTCATCTTCGTCAATTTTCGGAATCTGGTAGTGCTGTGTACTGCGCATGCGCAGTACACAGCGGACACTTTCTGATGGGGGACAGAAAGTGATAGTACACCGGCTCTCCTGGGGAACAACAGGCAGGTGCTGTTTCTGCCATACCTGGCCAGGGTGAGTTTACCCCTCAATTGTTAAATTTATTTTCCTCTGTCTCAGTTAGAACTGTCAGGGAATTAAACACTGTCAGAGAGCACAGAAATGGTTTTACCTGTTCCTGGTTTGAGTGAGACTGCCCCTTTGGCTGCTGTGTCATCTGGCTGTGAATAAAATGTAGCCTCCGTTTGGGGGCCATCTAGTGGCCTTTCTGCTAACTCCCAAGATTTTTCTCAAACACATGCTCAGCCTTTCCCTACAGTGGAGTCTAATCCTTTACAAAAAGAAATAGCGAGTGTTCCTGAAATTTGTAGGAAAGAAGCATTGCCTTGTACCTCGTCTCCAGTGGGTTTTCATTTATCCACTAGTATAGAGGGGGGAATTTCTGGATTTATTATCTATACTCCCGTCTTCTAAAGAGTTTATTCAGAAGGCCAGTGGAATAGATGATAAAACTGGAGTGGATAGAGGATGCCCAATAAATAAAAAAATTAATAATTGGTTACAAACATTTTTGATATTTACCAGGGTGTTATGCGAAAGGCATCCGGAGAAAAGTACGGGGCTTTTCCAGCATTTAGACCTAATCCTAGAGGCTTACAAGAACTTTGGGGTTGTTTATGATGAATCATTTCTTCAGAAATTGGCAGTTTATCCAATCTTGCAGTGGGGTACTAAGGATATTGGCCTATGGCTAAACCTTTTTCTTCCCCAAAGGAATATGTTTAGTAGACAAGCCGCCCCCCCAAACCAAAACACAAGCAAGGAATATCCAGACACACTGACGGCACAGCTTCTGTTTAAAGTTTTTTTTTATAGAAAAGGGGTCTGTTTTAATTTTTAACGAAAACCACTGTAGATGGCCTGCCTCCTGTAAGTATAGAAAAGGGGTCTGTTTTAATTTTTAACGAAAACCACTGTAGATGGCCTGCCTCCTGTAAGTATAGACACAAATGTGCATTCTGTTCAGGTACTCATCCCATCTCCAAGTGCTTTAAGAAATTGTCCTCGGCTAACCAGTCAGCAGGTAAGGACCCCTTTTCTAAAGGTGGAGTCCCCAGTGAAAATGCATGTAATGGTCCCCTTGGCTCAAGGAATATCCAGACACACTGACGGCACAGCTTCTGTTTAAAGTTTTCTTTTTATGGTTTTCAATCACCAAGTTTTTAAGGTTCAGGTTGTCAGATACATAACAATTTAAAATCACTCTGCGGTTTAGCAACTATAGTTGTAGAAAAAATAACTAACAACATTTTTTTGGGTAGGGTTGCTGGCCCATTTAAAGCCCCCCCCCCCCCATTTTAAAATTTTAGGATTTCCCCTCTGGGAATTGTGTCCAAGGAGGTACCAAACTCTTATCGGCCCTTAATGACCAAATCCAGGGCCAGATTTTGCCCGTATCCTTTGCCTCATTTGAGGATGCTATGGTACTTTTGCAGGCATTGGGGCCGGGAGCATTGCTGGCTAAAGCAGATGTGAAGGCTGCGTTCAGGTTACTGCCCATAATCCCTGCAGCATTCAATTCATAATTTTTATTTTGACAAATGCCGACCTATACCTTGTCATGTTTTTATTTTGAAACCTTTGCCTCTTTCATCGAAAGGGTAGCGGGTGTGTCCTCACTGATCCATTATTTGGACAATTTCCTTTTCCTAGGCCCTCCCAATTCAATTACATTTAAGCATATATATAGCAACAATTTGCTGCTAAACCTTTTTTTCAGTCTGTGAGACGTTTGGGGTCCCACTTGCAAAGGAAAATACTTTTTTCCATCTGTTTCTTTGGATTTCCTGGGTATCACAATAGATACGGTAAATATGGAATTTAGGTTACCCACACAGAAAATAAGCAGACTTACGGTATGTATTATTTTGTTGACCAAAAAAGGAAAGTTACACTTAACCACTTAAGCCCCGGACCAATTGTCAGCCTAAGGACCAGAGGTCTTTTTACAATTTGGCACTGCACTGCTTTAACTGGTAATTGCGCGGTCATGCAATGTTGTACCCAAATGAAATTTGCGTCATTTTCTTCCCACAAATAGAGCTTTCTTTTGATGGTTTTTAATTCTATCTGTGTTTTTTATTTTTTGCGATATAAATGGAAAAAGACCAACATTTTTTTTTAAAAAAATATATTTGCTACTTTTTGTTATAAGAAAAATCTAATAAACTCAATTTTAGTCAAACATTTGGGCCAAAATGTATTCAGCCACATGTCTTTAGTAATAAAAATGTCAATAAGCTAATTTATTGGTTTTCGCGAAAGTTATAGCGTCCACAAACTAGAGCACATTTTCTGGAATTTACACAGCTTTTAGTTTATGACTGCCTATCTCATTTCCTGAGGTGCTAAAATGTCAGGGCAGTACAACCCCCCCCCCCCCCCCCCAAATGACCCCATTTTGGAAAGTAGACACCCCAAGCTATTTGCTGAGAGGCATGTTGAGCCCATTGAATATTTTTTTTTTGTCCCAAGTGATTGAATAAAGACAAATTTTTTTTTTTTTTTTACAAAAAGTTGTCACTAAATGATATACAGCTCACACATGCCATGGTTATATGTGGAATTGCACACTAAAATACATTCTGCTGCTTCTCCTGAGTACAGGGATACCACATGTGTGGCACTTTTTGGGAGCCTATCCGCGTACAGGGCCCCGAAAACCAATCACCGCCTTCAGGATTTCTAAGGGCATACATTTTTGATTTCACTCCTCACTGCTCATCACAGTTTTGAAGGCCATAAAATGCCAAGATGGCACAACCCCCCCCCCCCTCAAATGACCCCATTTTGGAAAGTAGACACCCCAAGCTAATTGCTGAGAGGCATGTTAAGCCCATTGAATTTTTTTTTTTTTTTTTGTCCCAAGTGATTGAATAATGATAAAAAAAAAAAAATTTTTTGAAAAAAAGTTGTCAGTAAATTATATATAGCTCACACATGCCATGGTTATATGTGGAATTGCACCCCAAAATACATTTAGCTGCTTCTCCTGAGTACAGGGATACCACATGTGTGGTACTTTTTGGGAGCCTAGCCGCGTACGGGCCCCCGAAAACCAATCACCGCCTTCAGGATTTCTAAGGGCGCAAATTTTTGATTTCACTCCTCACTACCCATCATAGTTTTGAAGGCCATAAAATGCCAAAATAGCACAAAACACCCCCAAATGACCGCATTTTGGAAAGTAGACACCCCAAGCTATTTGCTGAGAGGCATGGTGAGTATTTTGCAGCTCTCATTTGTTTTTGAAAATGAAGAAAGTAAAGAAAAAAACATTTTTTTTCTTTTTTCAATTTTCAAAACTTTGTGACAAAAAGCGAGATCTGCAAAATACTCACCATATCTCTCAGCAAATAGCTTGGGGTGTTTACTTTCCAAAATAGGGTCATTTGGGGGGATGTGCCATCTGGGCATTCCATGGCCTCCGAAACTGTGATTGGCAGTGAGGAGTGAAATAAAAAAAAAATTACACCCTTAGAAAGCCTGAAGGCGGTGATTGGTTTTTGGGGTCCCGTACGCAGCTAGGCTCCCAAAAAGTCCCACACATGTCGTATCCCCGTACTCAGGAGAAGCAACAGAATGTATTTTGGGGTGTATCTCCACATATGCCCATGGCATGTTTGAGCAATATATCATTTAGTGACAACTTTTGGTAATTTATTTTTTTTTGTCATTCAATCTCTTGGGACAAAAAAAAAATAAAAATATTCAATGGGCTCAACATGCTTCTCAGCAAATAGCTTGGGCTGTCTACTTTCCAAAATGGGGTAATTTTGGGGAGTTTTTGAACTGTCCTGGCATTTTATGCACAACATTTAGAAGCTTAAAATATTTATTGGGCAAGTGAGTGGTGGCAAGTTGGTCTATCGCTTCTCACATAGAAAAATTAGCAAATTTGTGAGGCCTAGTGTGCATTAACACGGCCTATACCCCAAAGAGAAGCTTAAACAGATAGACATAAGAAGTATATGCATGTGGAACATAAAGTATTTTATTAAGGGCTTCAGGCCCAAAGATAAATCAATGAATAGGTGGGTAAACATATAATTATACAAGACAGTATGTATACATGGTAATCATGTGTATCCATAGGCATGTACAAAAATGCATCAATTGCACAACAACTTGCGATAATATCGGGGTCTTTCAGGAAAATGCCGACATGTTTCGGACGGACGTCCTTTTTCAAGGCAATATCTGTTCCTGTATTTGCTCAATAGTACTGTATAAGACAGAGTAGAGTCATTAATATACAACATAATGTGTTGATAAGTATAAACCTGTGAATTGAACCACTCAATGGTAATGGTACTCACTTGCAGGATTTAAAGGGCTAAAATAAGTCCGATGGTCTTGGGGTACAGAGATATGGTGTCAGTATGTCCACCTAGTATACAGTGGGTCTTGTGCTGTTAAAAGCAAACGGCTGCTAAACATTTGAAAGGCTGCAAGATCTCCAAGCCATGCATTGGGAAGTTGCAATGGCTATTGGTGCCTGGGCCTGAGGTGATATAAGGCTCTAAAGTAAGAAGGAGTAAGTGGGGTAATATTAGTATCTCTTGAAAGTAAAGAGGAGTAGGCTGGTGCAAAATAGATTGCATAGAGTAAGATATTGATATTACCTGGTAGAGGGAGAGCTTGTGCTGCAGTATAGCGAAACGCCGGCAGGAAAGTGTGATACCTGGTCCCGCCATTGTAAAGGCTAATATAGTGTGTGATGATAGGTGTCAGCTGTGCAAGCCATGGTGGAAGGTAATTGCACTGAGCTGTGTTATAATTGAAGACCAGGTGTGGGGATGGTGGCTGGGAGGCCACAATGTAGTATCCCCAGTGTTGAGATCTCAGATGCGGCGGCGCCGCGCGTCGACACGTCCTGAGGGGGCGTGGCCTCGTGCGGCGTCGGAGCGTCACCGACGCGGGCAGACTAACCCCTCCCCGCGTGCTGGAACGCAAGCGGGGGGGGGCGCGTGTGATGGCAGAACGTGCGCCTCAATGGGTATGTGTAGCGCATGCGCCGTATGGAATACGCGCATGCGCACATGGTCTTACCCGCGCCGGGCAGCCAGTGCATCAAATGGAAGCAGGAAAGCCGGAATATGTACTAAATGGGTGTGTAAAAGTATAGCAATGTAAATACATTTCGATACGTTTAATGTATTAAACGTTTGATAATTCAGCGAGTGAGTCACAGTGCCATAGAGATGGATAGAGGGCCCCCTAGTGGACAGAGACAGAAAATGCATTTAGAATAGCAAAAACAGCAATATTCACATATTTGCAAAAATAGTAAAGACATATGTATATATACAGTATATTTGTATCGTTAGATTTGAATGAATATAAAACATTACAAACATTGCGGTAAGGTCAACATGGTATAAACATATTTATAGAACATTACAGCGGGTACATTTGTATTGGAACAGAGCACAGTAACCATGATGTAAATATATAGTTGAACCAGGTGGAGAAGGGGTTCCAGGGTACAAAATACTCGGGAAGCCCATCTCAATTCCTGTGAGAATTATAAATCAAGTTCACATACCCCTGATTCAAAGCCCTCAAGATAGGGCTTGAAATTGAATGCCTCGTTGAGGCCAGGGGGGGATGTGGCGTTGAGGTGAAAAATCCATTTAAGCTCACTTTGAAGTAAGGATTTGTTGTAATCACCCCCTCTGTTAGGTGGGGGAATGTGGTCAAGTGCTCTGAATGTGATCTGAGGGGTTGAGTCCTGGTGCACAATTGCACAGTGTCGCCCTAGGGGGAGGTCAGGGTCTTTTTGGTTGATGCTAAGGGTGTGTCGATAAATGCGTTTCCAAAAGGGAAGTTTGGTTTTCCCAACATAAAAACACCCACACTCGCACTCTAGTAGATAAACAATGCCGACTGAGCGGCAATTGACAAAATGTTGGGGGAAAAAAGGTTGTCCATTGGGTAAGGTGTTGGATCTGTTGGATTTAGATAGATACTTGCAATATCTGCATTTCCCACAGGGGAATGTCCCCTTGGTTTGTTTATGTAAATAACTGACAGGGGTGTATTCACTTCTGATTAGTTTGTCACGGAGAGAGGGAGCTCGTCTATAGGTAAGTAGGGGGTGTGTAGGTACAAATGGAGACAATGAGTGATCTGTAGTTAGAATATGCCAATGTTTCTCTAAAATCTGAGTAATAGAAGAGTGTTGTTCACAAAAGTTGGTAATAGTTCGCAATGGAGTATTGGTGGCTTGTGGTTTGGGAGGGAAAAGTAAAGAGTTACGTGTTTTGGATTTCGCTTTTTTGTATGCGATTTTCAAAATTTTGGGTGGGTATCCTCGTTCTAACAGCCTAGTTCGTAAGACCGAGGCCTCGTTTTCAAAGGAGGCCTCGGTTGAACAGTTACGGCGGGCACGAAGGTATTGGGCATATGGAATAGAATTGAGGAGAGGTTCCGGGTGGAAACTGGAGGCAGCCAAAATGGTGTTGCCTGCAGTAGGTTTACGATATAGGTGGCTTTGGATATGGCCTTCCGAGTCCTTTATGAGGGTCAGATCTAGAAAACAAATGGAAGTTGGACTAAAGGTCATGGTAAATCTCAAATTTAGCCGATTAGTGGTATTCAAATAAATCAAAAAGTCTTGTAAGATTTGGCTAGGTCCCTGCCAAACAATAAGGATATCGTCGATGTATCGACGAAAGGTGACAATATGTTTGGTGTACATATTGGCAGAGGGGTCTAGGAATAAGAGGCGTTCCCACTCCCCCAAGTACAGATTGGCGTAGGCCGGTGCGCAACAAGTGCCCATGGCCACGCCCTGTACTTGGAGGTAGTGGGAACCGTCAAAAGAAAAAAAGTTGTTGAGAATAAAGTTTAGAGCATTTATGATAAATGTGGAAAGGTCAGTGGAGTATAAAGAGGAAGTAGTGAGTATATGTCGGATGGCAGAGAGTCCTAAAGTGTGAGGAATCGAGCTGTATAATGCCTCGACATCAATCGTGACAAGTAAGGTGTCGGGACCAATAGTTAGAGAGGACAGACTTTGTAAGAGATGGGTGGTGTCTCTTATGTAAGAAGGGAGTTGAATAACTAGGGGTTGCAATAATTTATCGATATAACGACTGAGGTTATCTGTAAGAGAGCCTCTTCCGGAGACTATAGGCCTGCCTGGTGGTCTGGGTAGGTTTTTATGCACCTTGGGGAGTGCATAGAACGTAGCTATACGTGGGAATTTAGTTCTAACATAGTCACTAGTGTTTTTGTCCAATACCCCTTGTGTAGTGGCGGAATCTATGAGTGTATACTCAAATGTGCCATGATATCCTTCAGAACAAGGAATGGTACATAAAGATCCCCATATCTTTCATTTCCTCAGCACAACAACAACTATATACACTCATAGATTCCGCCACTACACAAGGGGTATTGGACAAAAACACTAGTGACTATGTTAGAACTAAATTCCCACGTATAGCTACGTTCTATGCACTCCCCAAGGTGCATAAAAACCTACCCAGACCACCAGGCAGGCCTATAGTCTCCGGAAGAGGCTCTCTTACAGATAACCTCAGTCGTTATATCGATAAATTATTGCAACCCCTAGTTATTCAACTCCCTTCTTACATAAGAGACACCACCCATCTCTTACAAAGTCTGTCCTCTCTAACTATTGGTCCCGACACCTTACTTGTCACGATTGATGTCGAGGCATTATACAGCTCGATTCCTCACACTTTAGGACTCTCTGCCATCCGACATATACTCACTACTTCCTCTTTATACTCCACTGACCTTTCCACATTTATCATAAATGCTCTAAACTTTATTCTCAACAACAACTTTTTTTCTTTTGACGGTTCCCACTACCTCCAAGTACAGGGCGTGGCCATGGGCACTTGTTGCGCACCGGCCTACGCCAATCTGTACTTGGGGGAGTGGGAACGCCTCTTATTCCTAGACCCCTCTGCCAATATGTACACCAAACATATTGTCACCTTTCGTCGATACATCGACGATATCCTTATTGTTTGGCAGGGACCTAGCCAAATCTTACAAGACTTTTTGATTTATTTGAATACCACTAATCGGCTAAATTTGAGATTTACCATGACCTTTAGTCCAACTTCCATTTGTTTTCTAGATCTGACCCTCATAAAGGACTCGGAAGGCCATATCCAAAGCCACCTATATCGTAAACCTACTGCAGGCAACACCATTTTGGCTGCCTCCAGTTTCCACCCGGAACCTCTCCTCAATTCTATTCCATATGCCCAATACCTTCGTGCCCGCCGTAACTGTTCAACCGAGGCCTCCTTTGAAAACGAGGCCTCGGTCTTACGAACTAGGCTGTTAGAACGAGGATACCCACCCAAAATTTTGAAAATCGCATACAAAAAAGCGAAATCCAAAACACGTAACTCTTTACTTTTCCCTCCCAAACCACAAGCCACCAATACTCCATTGCGAACTATTACCAACTTTTGTGAACAACACTCTTCTATTACTCAGATTTTAGAGAAACATTGGCATATTCTAACTACAGATCACTCATTGTCTCCATTTGTACCTACACACCCCCTACTTACCTATAGACGAGCTCCCTCTCTCCGTGACAAACTAATCAGAAGTGAATACACCCCTGTCAGTTATTTACATAAACAAACCAAGGGGACATTCCCCTGTGGGAAATGCAGATATTGCAAGTATCTATCTAAATCCAACAGATCCAACACCTTACCCAATGGACAACCTTTTTTCCCCCAACATTTTGTCAATTGCCGCTCAGTCGGCATTGTTTATCTACTAGAGTGCGAGTGTGGGTGTTTTTATGTTGGGAAAACCAAACTTCCCTTTTGGAAACGCATTTATCGACACACCCTTAGCATCAACCAAAAAGACCCTGACCTCCCCCTAGGGCGACACTGTGCAATTGTGCACCAGGACTCAACCCCTCAGATCACATTCAGAGCACTTGACCACATTCCCCCACCTAACAGAGGGGGTGATTACAACAAATCCTTACTTCAAAGTGAGCTTAAATGGATTTTTCACCTCAACGCCACATCCCCCCCTGGCCTCAACGAGGCATTCAATTTCAAGCCCTATCTTGAGGGCTTTGAATCAGGGGTATGTGAACTTGATTTATAATTCTCACAGGAATTGAGATGGGCTTCCCGAGTATTTTGTACCCTGGAACCCCTTCTCCACCTGGTTCAACTATATATTTACATCATGGTTACTGTGCTCTGTTCCAATACAAATGTACCCGCTGTAATGTTCTATAAATATGTTTATACCATGTTGACCTTACCGCAATGTTTGTAATGTTTTATATTCATTCAAATCTAACGATACAAATATACTGTATATATACATATGTCTTTACTATTTTTGCAAATATGTGAATATTGCTGTTTTTGCTATTCTAAATGCATTTTCTGTCTCTGTCCACTAGGGGGCCCTCTATCCATCTCTATGGCACTGTGACTCACTCGCTGAATTATCAAACGTTTAATACATTAAACGTATCGAAATGTATTTACATTGCTATACTTTTACACACCCATTTAGTACATATTCCGGCTTTCCTGCTTCCATTTGATGCACTGGCTGCCCGGCGCGGGTAAGACCATGTGCGCATGCGCGTATTCCATACGGCGCATGCGCTACACATACCCATTGAGGCGCACGTTCTGCCATCACACGCGCCCCCCCCGCTTGCGTTCCAGCACGCGGGGAGGGGTTAGTCTGCCCGCGTCGGTGACGCTCCGACGCCGCACGAGGCCACGCCCCCTCAGGACGTGTCGACGCGCGGCGCCGCCGCATCTGAGATCTCAACACTGGGGATACTACATTGTGGCCTCCCAGCCACCATCCCCACACCTGGTCTTCAATTATAACACAGCTCAGTGCAATTACCTTCCACCATGGCTTGCACAGCTGACACCTATCATCACACACTATATTAGCCTTTACAATGGCGGGACCAGGTATCACACTTTCCTGCCGGCGTTTCGCTATACTGCAGCACAAGCTCTCCCTCTACCAGGTAATATCAATATCTTACTCTATGCAATCTATTTTGCACCAGCCTACTCCTCTTTACTTTCAAGAGATACTAATATTACCCCACTTACTCCTTCTTACTTTAGAGCCTTATATCACCTCAGGCCCAGGCACCAATAGCCATTGCAACTTCCCAATGCATGGCTTGGAGATCTTGCAGCCTTTCAAATGTTTAGCAGCCGTTTGCTTTTAACAGCACAAGACCCACTGTATACTAGGTGGACATACTGACACCATATCTCTGTACCCCAAGACCATCGGACTTATTTTAGCCCTTTAAATCCTGCAAGTGAGTACCATTACCATTGAGTGGTTCAATTCACAGGTTTATACTTATCAACACATTATGTTGTATATTAATGACTCTACTCTGTCTTATACAGTACTATTGAGCAAATACAGGAACAGATATTGCCTTGAAAAAGGACGTCCGTCCGAAACATGTCGGCATTTTCCTGAAAGACCCCGATATTATCGCAAGTTGTTGTGCAATTGATGCATTTTTGTACATGCCTATGGATACACATGATTACCATGTATACATACTGTCTTGTATAATTATATGTTTACCCACCTATTCATTGATTTATCTTTGGGCCTGAAGCCCTTAATAAAATACTTTATGTTCCACATGCATATACTTCTTATGTCTATCTGTTTAAGCTTCTCTTTGGGGTATAGGCCGTGTTAATGCACACTAGGCCTCACAAATTTGCTCATTTAGAAGCTTATGTCACATATCACCCACTCTTCTAACCACTTGAAGACAAAGCCCTTACTGACACTTTTTGTTTACATGAAAAACAATTTTTTTTTGCAAGAAAATTACGTTGAACCCCTAAACACTATATATATATATATTTTTTAAAGCAAAGGCCCTACAGATTAAAAAGGTGGGTGTTGCATTTTTTTTTTCACACAGTATTTGTGCAGCGATTTTTCAAACGCATTTTTTGGGGAAAAAATACACTTTTTTTATTTTAATGCACTAAAACTATATTGCCCAAATTTTTGATGAAATAAAAAAGATGATCTTAGGCCGAGTACATGGATACCAAACACGACATGCTTTAAAATTGCACACAAACACGCAGTGGCAACAAACTACATACATTTTTAAAAGCCTTTAAAAGCCTTTACATAATACCACATTAGATTCACGGAGGAGGCCTACTGCTAAAATTACTGCCCTCGATCTGACCTTTGCGGTGATACCTCACATGCATGGTGCAATTGCTGTTTACATATGAAGCCAGACCGACGCTTGCGTTCACCTTTGCGCAAGAGAAGGGGGGGGGGCAGGGGTGCTTTTTTTATTTCTTTTTTTTTTTTTTTAAACAGTTCCTTCCATTTTTTTTTTATAATTTCTTCTTTTATCTCAGGGAATGTAAATATCCCCTACGATAGCAATAGGTAGTGACAGGTACTCTTTTTTTTAAAAAAAAAAAATTGGGGTCTATTAGACTCTAGATCTTTCCTCTGCCCTCAAAGCATCTGACCACACCAAGATCGGTGTGATAAAACGCTTTCCCAATTTCCCAATGGCGCTGTTTATATCCGGGAGGGGGGACTGATACCAAGATGATACCTAAACCTGCAGGCATCATTCTGATATAACCATTCAAAGTCCAGCAACATACTGGACATATATTGTAATCTTTTTTTTTTTCATGCAGCCTGTTGGCTGAACGAAAAAAAGAGATTGATCGGTGGGTATGCCCACCATTAGAATACCTCCCTTCATCCACCCACTTCTAATGATGGGCATACATGCACCATTTATATATGCCGAAGCATGGGGGCATCCTCCCGCAAAAAAGTTATGTTGTGTACACGCGGTCAGACTTTTCCACGGGCAAGCCTCCGTCGGAATTTTGACCGTATGTACGCAGCATTAGGAGCCAATCGCTCCTCCGCCCCTGCTGCCCCCCATGCTTCGGCATATAAGCTCTTTTTTTTAACTGTGGTGGTGAAATCCCCTCCTACAGCACTGGAGTCACGGCTTTATATATCGTGGGAGCAAACGCTGTTGCTGTCAAGATAAATAAATCCGCGCTGAAGCTGAATGGCGCACCTGAAAACAAGAAAATGGTTAACAATAAAACACAGTAAACAGTAAAGTATAACAAAATTACATACCTGAAAAGCAAGCATGATAAAACATAATAAAACATTGCAGAATAGAATACAGTAAAAAAGAGCAACAATAGAGAGAGAATAGAGAGAGAACAATAAAACAAAAACTATTTTTGCTTTTTTTTTATTTTATATTTTTTTGGGGGGGTTTTTGTAAGTTTTTTTTATTATTTATTTTTATTTACACTTTTTTTTTTGTAACTGTAATTTTAACAACTGTAACGGTTTGGGTCTCAAAATGCGATGGCATCTTGGGAGACCCTGTGTAAGTGTATCCTAGCCTGTGAAATGCTGTACCCTACGCTAAAACTTCACTAGTGTGTGGTAGCGTTCAAAACATTCACCAATGCAAAGACCAGGATTTTCAGGACAGCGTGGACAATAATAACGGGTGTCACGCCTAGATCCGCGCTTGCTACAGACATGAAATCTTTTTAGGGGGGCTCAGTGGGTAGGGGTACGCGGGAGGACATAAGGAAAATGCCTCTCATGCAGCCGGCTTACTGCATTTGGTTGGGAATGGTGAGG
Source organism: Lithobates sylvaticus (assembly GCA_028564925.1). Taxonomy (NCBI): domain Eukaryota; kingdom Metazoa; phylum Chordata; class Amphibia; order Anura; family Ranidae; genus Lithobates; species Lithobates sylvaticus. Next base: position 4,802,819 of record CM053038.1, read on the forward strand.
TGCAGAACCGTCTGGATACAGGAGGTCTGTGACAATCTCTTCCTGGAATGTAAGGAAGGATAAAGTCCCGCCTGAAGCTCCGTATAGCACATGAGCGTTCAGCAAAGCCAATTAGAATAAGTAAACAGACACTTTTTTGTACCGGCGTCTGGCCTTACGGGCAACTAGATACGTCGCCAACAACTGGTCGTTGAGGTCCACCCCTCCCATATTTTGGTTATATTCGTGGACACAGAGGGGTTTCTCCACAACACCAGCCGCCGTACGAATTTGGACTGTCATGTCTGCATGAAGGGAGGTAAGAACGAAAACATTCTTATTATCCCTCCACTTCATAGCAAGCAAGTTATTACACTGCAAGCAGGCTCTCTCCCCCAGCCTAAGACGGGAATCTACAAGCTGCTGGGGAAAGCCCCGGCGATTAGGTCGCACGGTGCCACATGCTCCAATCTGCTGATCAAACAAATGACTAAACAGTGGCACGCTCGTGTAATAATTGTTCACGTACAAGTGGTACCCCTTTCCGAATAAGGGTGACACCAAGTTCCACACTATCTTGCCAGCGCTCCCTATGTAATTGGGGCAGTTCTCCGGCTCTACGTAACTATCTTTGCCCTCATAAACCGTAAAGCTCCATACATAGCCTGTTGCCCTGTCACAGAACTTATAGAGCTTGATCCCGTATCTGGCACGCTTGCTGGGAAGGTACTGTTTGAAAGACAAGCGGCCAGAAAATGTAATCAGGGACTCATCAACGCAGACAACTTGATTGGGAGTAAATAAGGCTGCAAAACGTTGGTTGAAATGGTTTATGAGGGGCCGAATTTTGTAGAGCCAATCATATTCAAGGTCTCCACGAGGACGACAAAGTTCATTGTCATTAAAGTGCATGAACCGCAAAATCATCTCGTATCGTTTCCTGGACATGGAGCCAGAGAACACGGGCATATGGTGGACTGGCAGGGTGGACCAATAAGTCCTCAGAGTCGGGAATTTATGTATGCCCATGTTGAGGGAAAGGCCCAGAAAGGTCTTAAATTCGGAAACCGTAATTGGTTTCCAATCTCTGGCAAGGGAAGGCAACTGGGGACTAGCGGCGACGTGTTGACCAGCATATAAATTACTTTGGTCCAAAATAGATCTATAGAGATCTTCCGTGAAAAACAGTGAATAAAAATCAAGTGGCTTAAAATCAGCTGTTTCCACCTGAATACCGGGTTGGCCAGTGAATGGGGGGAAGTACGGGTTCTGCAGAAGTGGTGGGCACCCAATCAGGATTGGCAAATTCTGCAGGAAGGACACTATGGGCACGATGGGCCTGCCTTTGTCTTCTTCTTGGTGGCAGCGGGACACTACTTGTGCTTGCCACCTCGCCAGCTTGAACTGCACTTATGGGACTCGCCACGTCACCACGTGTTACTGCAGTGCTGGATGTACGTCCAGGGTGTACTAGGCCGCTGGTGCTTGCCAGTTCACCAGAAGGAATAGCGGCGCTAGTACTTCTCTGCTCCATACGAGGGACCTGCGGTTCTTGCACCTGAACAACAGCAGAAGATCAGGATCGGGTACGCCTGACCTTAGCAGGGACCTCACCTTCGTCGTCAGAGCTATCTGTCATGGAGCCGCTGTCGTCTACAGGATCGTATTCTGAGCCTGAATCTGACAGATGAGTGACCTCCTCTTCACTATCTGTCATGCTCAGAAACGTGTAGGCCTCTTCACTAGTGTACTTTCGATTTGCCATTTTGGGCTCTAAATTTAGTGGTACAGTAGTGAGACTCACAGGTAAAAAAGCTCTTAGGCTGTCAGCGACTGAATCAAAACGCTACCAAAAAAACTGTTAGCGATCGCAAGGATCAGGCCTGACTCAGCGAATGCTGCAGTTATGTGTTTAGTGTTTTGTAAGTGACAGTGATCGATCGATACTGCACTTGGGTGGGCTGGGCTGGGCGGAGGGGGAAAACGCAGGTGCTAGCAGGTATCTGGGCTGATCCCGCTAACAATGCGTTTTTTGGAAACCTAAACTGCTGGGATACTAGTATAGATCTGATCAGATCAGATATTGATCTGTTCAGATACTATACCACTAAGGGAGGTGTATGCTTTGCGCGTGGGTGTTTGCTGTACTGGCACTAACCTGGGGCGACGCAGACCTTATCTGACCCTAAAACCTAATTGATATCACCCGCCGGGCGATCAGGGGGTTAAACCTTTATGGGGTAATAAATGGCGGGTGCCCTGACACTATAAAAAACAAAACTAACCAGCTTCACCCGTAACAGTTGTACAGTGATCACTGGTGAAAGGGTTAACTAGGGGCAATCAGGGGGTTAAAACCTTTATAAGGTAATATATGGGGGTACCTGACGCTATATAAAAACCTGACGGGGAACCTAAATAACTTAATAACTAACTGGCTAACCAGCGTCACCAGTGACACTTATACAGTGATCACTGGTGAAAGAGTTAACTCTAGGGGCAATCAGGGGGTTAAAACCTTTATTTAGGTTGTATATGGGGGTACCTGACCTACAAACCTATTTATAAACCTATATAAACCTGGCGATTAACAAAAAAAAAAATAACTGGTTACCTAGCGGCACCAGTGACACTAATGCAGCGATCAGAAAAACGATTGCTTAGTGACACTGGCAAAAGGGGGTGAAAGGGTTACCTGGGGGGCAATCAAGGGGTTAAACCTTTATTAGGGGGGGTAGGGGGCTACCTTGGACCTAAAGGGGCCTAAAGCTAACTGCCCTGACACTTTTTACAGTCACAAATGACACTAAATGCAGTGATCAGTAAATAAATGACCACTGCAATAAGTGACACTGTGACTGGGGAGAAGGGGGTGATCTGGGGGGTGATTGGCAGGTGACTGGGGGGTGAAAAGTGTGCCTATGTGTACCTGGTGTCAGTGTACTGTTGGTGCACTTACTTGTATGTCTTCACTCGCTCGCGTCCCGGTCAGAAAGACCGTCACGAGGAGTGTGACATCACTTCCTACTGCCTGCGTTTACAGTTCACAGGCAGGGGAAGCCTCTCATTCCCCAGGAGCAATTGCGAGGGGGTGGCCAGAAATCAATGGCCGCCCCCTCATCTCGGATCGCTCCTGAAGCGAAACGGACCATCTCCACCAGCGTATCGGACCCCCCACCCGCTGGAAGGCCGGCACGTACAGGTACGTGGATGTGCCTGTACGTGCCATTCTGCCGACGTATATCTACAGGAGACGGTCCTTATGTGGTTAACGAGGTTCAGTCACTGCTGGGCCAATTGGCATTTGCCACACGTATAATGCCTGTGGGGAGGCTTTTTTCCTGACGGCTTTATATGGCAATAGCCAGAGATCCCGGTTCTCACTCTGTCATGAGTGATTGCGGGTGCCCGGAGGTCATCGTGCCCGCCGGACACTCGTATTGGTTTTGGGCACACGCTGCGGGCACGCCCCTAGTGGCCGTAGTCGCTGTCGACTAAGAGCAGAGCTAGCAGTCTGTGTGCTCTTGCTGGTCAAACTGGGGTGACATGACTGTTGACAGAAGATCTCCACATGAAAATATCCCCGGAAAAAAATAGGAAAGCTATAAGATCACAAGTCCCAGCATAAAACAATACATCCATACTCCTGGCACTAGGCACAATGACTGGAGGCCTATAGTAGAGAAGGGGTTTTAAGTCCAGGGAAGACTGTCCATAGGAGGTGCCAATGTTTTTTTCTGCCTGGTGTTCTACTCCTGTAGGTGTTGCTATATAACCCTGTTTGGTCATGGATAAAGAGGCTGTGTCCATCAATGAACATAAGAGAAATCTTCCTTTATCGTCACAGAATGTAAGAAGGTAAACAAAATATTCAGCCTTTAGAACCACTTTATGTGATATTACAGATGAGAACTAGGAATGTACATCTTTGTATGTTTCTGATTATTAAGTGACAACCAAATCTCCTCTATCATTCAGGAACAAATCATCAGATTCCCAGTCCTGTGATCACTATGAAATCTCTGACATGGTGATCATATAGTATTATTCACAAACACATCTGTTGGGTTATGATGTCACAATACCTCACACAGATAGAAGCATTCTGACATCGGAAGTTGGCAGGCTACAGTTTAAGGGTGATACAGTTGTCCATTGGTGAGAACACATTTTATAGATCCATTTCCTGCAATGAGCTTCTGGCCGTGGAATAAAATGGAATACAATTTAGTGTTCAAGAACTATGAACCTGGTAAGAGAAGACAGACCCCAGATCCAGTATAATCGGTGTCCATAGATCATCATTATAATTTCTAAAGATTCAGATCTAGAAGTCCTCAGTGGAGTAGATGGTACAAATGAAGTGTAATTATTCCAACACCATCTCCGCACCTTACACAAAGTGATTCCTGTGATAGATACACTACGGGTTTTATTTACCTCTCAGCTCCGGAGTCAGGGAATGTCCGAGTTCATCCAGCAGAATCTGATCCGGCAGACCCTCACCTATAGAGAGGAATATAAGATGATGGCTCTGAGTCTGATTGAAGCTGACCTTTCACATACACCAAACTACACATTACAATTATGTCCAAGCAGCAGAATATAACAAATCCTATGTTACATGTAACATGTCAGAGTAAAGTTCTCCATATTCTGACCATATATAGATATACAGAAGTGATCTGATTAAGATTGTGATCTGAATAAGTGTATGGAATGGAGTTGGAGTGTGATATTTGGGTGGAGAGAGATAGAAAAGGGATCTGTTCATTGCTGTAGAGTGAAAATAGTGATAGTGTAGTGCAGGGGTGTCCACACTTTTTTCAAAGAGGGCCAGATTTCATGAAGTGAACATGCATGAGGGCCATTTTGCCTGACATTCTTTGAACCAATAAAATTCGGTCTAAGTGTGTTGGTCCGAGCACTAATACACTGCCCAACAAGAATTATCTTGCTTTTGTGTCTGTGTGTGGTGAAGAGATGAGCTTGGGCGTGTTATTTGGATATACTGTATTTATTGATGTATAACACGCACCTTCACTTTAAAAGGGAAGTTTCAGGAAAAAAAATTACATTTTAAATAAAGAACTGTGAAGCAAAATAAGGGTCAGTGCCCATCAAAGCAGCCTCACCATTGCCATGATTGCAGCCTCAAATGCAGCCTCACCATTGCATGAATGCAGCCTCACCATTGCATGAATGCAGCCTCACCATTGCATGAATGCAGCCTCACCATTGCATGAATGCAGCCCCACCATTGCATGAATGCAGCCTCACCATTGCATGAATGCAGCCTCACCATTGCCTCACCATTGCATGAATGCAGCCCCACCATTGCCATGAATGCAGCCTCACCATTGCTATGAATGCAGCAGCCCCACCATTGCCATGAATGCAGCCCCACCATTGCATGAATGCAGCCTCACCATTGCATGAATGCAGCCCCACCATTGCATGAATGCAGCCTCAATATTGCATGAATGCAGCCTCAATATTGCATGAATGCAGCCTCACCATTGCATGAATGCAATCTCACCATTGCCATGAATGCAGCCTCAAATGCAGCCTCACCATTGCATGAATGCAGCCTTACCATTGCCATCAGTGCAGCCTGATCGATGCCTATCTGCAGCCTCGGAGGGGACAGGGAGGGGGCGGGACGATCGCCTCCAGTACGCCGGCATGTTCATAGTTAATGGGGAATTGCGCTGTGTTACAGGCGCAAATGCTTCGTAAATACGAAAACGTCTGTTGCGCATCGGCGTGCGCCGCAACTCATGGCGCAAACCGTTTGTAAATCAGCCCCATGGTGTTCATATCTCACAGACAGAATGAACTGCTGTTTATTCTATGTACCTTGTTTATACAGTGCTTCATGCGGGTGTATCTGTTAGTGTAGGAAATGGTTTGGTTGGACCAGCTTGGCCCAAATCAACTAGTTAAGGTGAAAGAAAGGCTAGAGATCAGCTTTAAAAGGTTAAAGCAGAGTTCCACCCAAAAGTGGAATTTCCGCTCATTGTACTCCCCCCCCCTCCGGTGCCACATTTGGCACCTTTCGGGGGGGGGGGGGTGGGCAGCATACCTGTCTTTCACAGGTATGCTTTCCCCACTTCAAGGAGCCTTAGTGTGGATGTTGATGTCACAGCTGGGGCTCCCTCCTCCCTCCTCCTCCTCCTCGCACTGCCGGGTTCCCTTACTTGCAATGGAGGTGGCTTTCACCCAACAGCTGATGGAAACATAAGCTGCAGTGCCGACATCACTGGACTCCAGAACAGGTAAGTGTCCGATTATTAAAAGTCAGCAGCTGCAGTATGTGTGCAGTATGTGTATAGTATGTGTGCAGTATATGTGCAGTATGTGTATAGTATGTGTGCAGTATATGTGCAGTATGTGTATAGTATGTGTATAGTATGTGTGCAGTATGTGTACAGTATGTGTAGTATGTGTGCAGTATGTGTATAGTATGTGTGCAGTATGTGTATAGTATGTGTGCAGTATGTGTATAGTATGTGTATAGTATGTGTGCAGTATGTGTATAGTATGTGTGCAGTATGTGTATAGTGTGTGCAGTATGTGTATAGTATGTGTACAGTATGTGTATAGTATGTGTGCAGTATGTGTATAGTATGTGTGCAGTATGTGTATAGTATGTGTGCAGTATGTGCAGTATGTGTATAGTATGTGCAGTATGTGTATAGTATGTGCAGTATGTGTATAGTATGTGTATAGTATGTTTATAGTATATGCAGCTGCTGGCTTTTACTTTTTGCAGCGGTGGGCGGACCTCCGCTTTAATTTCAAAGAAAAGAGAACAAGCCAATCTGGATTGTAAAGGGGCTTCAATATGGAACTCACAGCGGCATAGATACAAGAGACACGATTCCAATAATGTATGACTATCAGCCACAATAACACTTTTATTGTGACAACGTTGTCAGGATTGTTTAATATTGGTGAATGTTTTACTGTTATTGTGGCTGATAGTCATACATTATTGGAATTGTGTCTCTTGTATCTATGCCGCTGTGAGTTCCATAGTGAAGCCCCTTTACAATCCTGCTTGGCTTCTTCTCTTTTCTTTGCATATTCTATTTGGCTTTGGGAACCCCAACCTACTAAGTTGAGTCGGTAAAATGCATCCCATCTAACCTTTCATTGTTGATATTTTCCCTATTTTATCATGTAATTTTAAAGGTTAAGTTCACCTTTTCTAGAGAATAGTCTGGGCTGTCATGGGCTCCACTACATATTACAAGGCCTTGCAGCTTTGTAAAACATTTATTATAATTATTGTCCTTCCTGTAGGCCATTTGGATCCCTCCAGAAACTTTGCTGAATAACTTCCAGTTAGCAAACCCCACATCCTGGCTTGTTGCTGGGATGCCAAAACTGTTGGATTTCCTCCTGTAATGATATTATGATAATCATTTTTCACATCCTAACAACATAGCAGGATGTGGGGGTTGCTAACTGGGAGTTTTTCAGTGAAACCTCTGGGGGGACCCCAATGGGTTATTATAGACAATAAAGTTCATGAACATTTTATAAAGCTGCACAGTTTTATAATAACTACTGGGATCCCATGACTGCTTAGACTATATTATGGAAAATGGGAACTTAGCCCACTACAGAGAAGGGGGAGGAGTAATGTGGTCACATGGTTTACAGTCCACAGAAAAGACATTAGTAGAAATGACACATTCCAAACTGACAGGGAGGATTTGTATGGTAATGTATACAAGAGCAAATCTACCAATGAGAAAGAGATAATAATAGTGGAGAGGAGTGATATAAATATAAATTGTGTTTATCACTGATAATGGAATTACATTTGGGATAATTGGTGTCAATCATTATTTTATCACATTGTTGTCTGAAAACACAAAGTCCTGTTACCTGTCTGTCTGATCTCATCCAGAATGACCAATAAATTAGGATGAGGACGATCTTTCTGTAGTGCACAGAGACATTTCCAGAGTCCAATCACAGCTTCTCTTCCCACTTTCTCAATATCTTGTAACAAGGTGTGAGAGAAGGAAGACGGGTCTTTTTCCATTGATCGGTATTCCTGGAAAATATAACTTATTATTGTTTCATATCTGCTGTTAAAATGTAACTTCATTTTTTTTAGTTACATACATAAAAATCATTCTAGGTGCTTTGAACACTCCATTCAGAAAAGAAAACATTGTCACCAGGAAGTTATACTGAGTGCTGCTGACACATGCCTGAACTCTGCCTGACTTCTGTGTGCTTTTGCTTTTAGTAATAGGACACTACCAGAGCTGCAGGCAAGAGAAAGACGACAGATCTGATTTGTACTATTAACCATGGCTTCAATCTTTACAACTTTGGCATCCAGTGCAGACACTCCCACTGTCAGCCTGATCTAAAATATCATTTGGTGTGCGGGGGATGAGAGGAATTGAAAATAAAAGAGATTTATGTGTAATTTCACACAAGACATTTAAAAAAAATACTTTGATTTTCAATAAGTGATCTAATGAGAACTTTTACTGTATATCTGTCTAGTGCTCTTCTTGAAGAATATTCCTCTGAAGTACAGACTGTGAAGCACATGATTAGTTTCCTCCAGTGGTTCTTCACATGTTTATTTTTTTCACTTTTATACTGCAGATCTAATTCATGTTACTGCTGTTCACTTCTCTGAGACCCCCCTGTACATCAGAACTATACCTCTCCAATCTGTAGGGAGGGTGAGCTTTGGTGACTGGAGAGTTCTAGATATGACTCAGCATAGGCTATGCCTGACCTCTGCGGACATACCACTGCTTCCACACAGATTGCAGAGGTACTTGTCTGCAAAGAATGATTGTTGTAGAGGGGTAGACATGTGCAATTCGTTTCGTTTTTTTTGTTTTTTTTTTTGTTCGTTTTTTTCGTTCGTACGAATCCGAATAATGAACCGTTCGAACTGTACGAATCCGATTAACGAATCGTACGAATCCGAATAACGAATCGTTTGAATCAAACGAATCCGAAACGCAACGAAAATCCGAAACACCAAACAACGAAAATCCGAAAAACGAAAAAAGGAACAACGAAAATGAACAAAAAAAATTCGTACATTCGTAACTTTTTTTTTTGTTGAATTGGTCATTTTCCGTGTCCCTTACAATGGTGCTGCTTAACGTGCTTCGAATGGATTGAACAAAAAAATTCGTACATTCATAACTTTTTTTTTTTGATTCGTAATGAATGGATTGAACAAAAAAATTCGTACATTCGTAATATTTTTTTCGATTCGTAACTTTTTTTTATGAATTATGCTCCTATTACGAATCTACGAATGTACGAATAACTATGAATGCGTTTCCGAATTTCGACTAAACGAATGAACGAAAATGAAACTAACGAAAAAACGAATCAACGAAAAATAACTTACAAATGCACGAATCGTTATGAATACGAACAACGACGACTTACGAATGTACGAATCGTTACTAAAACGAACAGCGACGACTTACGAATGTACGAATCGTTACGAATCAACGGAAACAAAAAAAAACGAAACAAAAAAACAAATTTTTTTCGGAAACGAAAAAAACGAAACGAAAATAAACTAATTTTTTTGTTGTGCACATGTCTATAGAGGGGCTACATCTGCAGTATAAACAAATAAGAACAGTAAGGCTGTGCATACTTATACTTACAGAATTTAATAGGATGGTCCACCTCCTAATAGTCACTGATGGGTTTACTTCCTCTTTGTTTACCTGCAAAGGTAAAGCATAATGGACTACTATGCAGACCCCCACAACCACCAGCAAGGGTTGTGGGGAAGAGACCCTTTTCCTCATCAACATGGGGACATGGTGCTTTTAGGGGTCACAGACCCCCAAAGCATCCTCCCAATGTTGAGGGCATGTGGCCTTGTACGGTTCAGGAGGGGGAGGGTCGCTCACAGCACTGGAGCAGCAATACCCGGAAAGAAGATGTACGCTCCGTGGAAGAGGGGACAGCGGTGACATCATGTAAGTGACACATAACCCAGGCTTCCCCAGTGATGTAAGGGTGACCCCGCCCCCTCTGATGCAACGCAGGTTTCCGTTACATCAGAGGGGGCGTGGTCACCCGTACGTCACTGGGGAAGCCCAGCTTTTCCCTTGCGTTGCATCAGAGGGGGGCAGGGTCAAGTGACGGAGTGGCCCGCTCCTCCTCTGCTAAGAGGATTCCCTCAGTGTCTCCATGGAGACAGGACGTGCTGCACTGAACGTCGGAAGAGATCAGCCATCGCTGGACCCCGGAGCAGAGACCACACGTCACTGGATTGCAAGAGTGGATTACCACCGCTGGAATCTTTTTCTTATTTTTAATAAAGGACTTTTCCCAACGGTGTCTGTGTGTTTAACTATTTTTTACACTTTCTTTGTGAAATGGTAGGACCCCCACAAACATCGGCAAGGGTTGTGGGGAAGAGACCCTTCTCCTCATTAACATGGACTGATCTTTATTTGACATGTCACACAACTTTATAGAGCCAGATGACTAAGACCTAACTTAATTAGCATGAGCTAATTACCTTAATCAACACTGGGCTCCATCATTCAATTGCAGGGTTAATTAGCACATACAACAATAGGTGAAATATTCTTTAGAATTACACAAGGCAACAGACAGGCTGTCTGGAGTTGACGACATTAGCATCTGACAGTGTGTGGAATACACCTTACAAGCCAGACCAGCCTCATTTACACAATAGACAGGTGGCTTGAGTTCATGACATTGAATGGGACACAAGGTGTCAGATGCTAGTCTATTTCTAATGCCAAATGCATATACAGAGAGTGTATTTTGGGGGGCCCGTGATCAGCTGGCAGGAGGCTAGCATGTAGTCCTCTCAAAAAGCCTGTGTCCCGGCTAGGTCTGTCACATGGTGCTTTGAGGGGTCACAGACCCCCAAAGCATCCTCCCAATGTTGAGGGCATGTGGCCTGGTACGGTTAAGGAGGGGGGGCACTCTCTCGCCCCCCCTCTTTTCCTGCAGCCTGCCAGGTTGCATGCTCGGATAAGGGTCTGGTATGGATTTTGAGGGGGACCCCCACGCCATTTTTTTAAAAATTTGGCATGGAGTTCCCCTTAAAATCCATGCCAGACCTGAAGGTTCTGGTATGGATATTTAAAGGGAACCCCACGTCATTTTTTTTTTACTTTGACCCGGGGTTCCCCTTAATATCCATACCAGACCTGAAGGGCCTGGTAATTGAATTTGGGGGGAACCCCACGTTTTTTTTTTTTTTTTTATCAATGACTTTCAATGACTGTTCTCTGTATTACGGGAGCCGACAATTCATTATAGAGTGATTTTAAAGTGGGGGGACACCCTGAAAACAAAAATTGAAAAAAATGTTAGTAACCATTTAAAATGAATTTACGTACCAGAAATGGCTGTTGCTAGGCAGATCGTCCTAATCTGCCTCCTCCAGCTCCGCGGTGATCTTCTCTTCTTCCGTCTTCTGTTGAATGGGGCGCGATGTGTTATGGGAACTATGTCCCACAACACATCGCGTTCCCCATTCACAAATTAGAGTCGCGCATGCGCAGTAGGCCGCGCGCCGACTCGTGCATGCGCAGTCGGCCGCGCGCCGACTCGCGCATGCGCAGTAGGAAACGTGAAGCCGTGTCCCTTACCGAGGATGGCGGCGCTGGAACCGGATCGCCAAGGGACAGCTCGTCCTCCACGACGGACATCGCGGGCGCCCTGGGAGGGTAAGTGTACTTCTTAAAAGTCAGCAGCTACTTTTTTTTTAGCTGCTGACTTTTAAAAAAAAAATTTGTAAGGTGAAACCCCGCTTTAAATAGCTTTTTTTCCTGCAAAAATTACACTTTGTGCAGGGACAGTTCTAAGCACGGAAACATGCGCCCCTTCACAGGCATACTATACACACCCCCAGGTACGAAATTTAAAGGAATATTACACTTTTATTGTTTCACTTTAAGCATTATTAAAATCACTGCTCCTGAAAAAAAGGCCGTTTTTAAAACTTTTTTTTTGCATTGATACATGTCCCCTGGGGCAGGACCCGGGTCCCCAAACACTTTTTACGACAATAACTTGCATATTAGACTTTAAAATTAGCACTTTTGATTTTGAACGTTCGAGTCCTATAGACTTTAATAGGGTTCTAAAGTTCACACAAGCTTTAGGTCTGTTCGCAGGTTCTGGTGCGAACCGAACCGGGGGGGGGGGGGGTTCGGCTCATCCCTAATTTCTAATTATTATTATCTAATTCTTATTATCTTTAAATAAGGAAACAAGGACCAACGTTGGACAATTTCTGAAGAAGTAATTGAACTTAGGCAACATAACCATTTTAAGAAGATTTATCCGCCCCAACAGATTAAGGGGGAGGCTAGTCCAGGAGGAACATTTCTTCCTCAAGGTGGCCATCAGGGGAGAAGGTTCTCCTCCAGGTAGTTAGTTGGATTTTTGGTCACTATAACACCAAGGTAACAGAATTTGTCTACCCAGAGTAGAGGGGAGGGGGCGGCAGTTTTGGCAGCATTATCATCAATGGGGAACAGAACCGATTTGGACCAGTTCATTTTTATGCTTGAGAAGTTGCCAAAACTATCACAATCCGTAAAGCAGCCAACAGTGAGGTCCAGCATCATTTAGATATAGTAATGCATCGTCTGCATACAGGGACAGCCTCTCTTCCAGCTTTCCCAGCCGAAGGCCCAGGATATCCGGAGCCTCCCTGATCAAAATGGCCAGGGATTCCAGAGCCAGAACAAACAAACTGGGGGAGAGAGAAATATATTCCCCCTAGCCCAGGAGTTAAAGGAGTCCCACAGCACAGGTGGAGAGGCAGCGTCCTGGTTATCTGTCAAGTAGTTACAAATAGAAGCAGTTAGCGATTCCTGTAGGTGTTCATCATTCGCTCAAAATCTGGATAGTCTCCAAAGTCGGGATTCAAGAGGGTGTTCAGGTCAAGAGAGAGACACAGGGGGGCATGATCAGAGATACCCCTGGGAAGTACAGATATACCCCGGACATACTGCAGGGCAGCTTTAGATGCAAAAAACAGGTCTATTCTAGACTGGGTCTTATACGTGGCAGAGTGGCAAGTGAATTCTCTCAAATTCGGGTGCACATGTCTCCATACATCCGTGAGGGCAAAGGTATCAATCCACTGCCAATAGTCAGGAGAGTCATGACACAAAGTATGCAATCTATCCATAGCAAAGGAAGGGATCAAATTGAAATTACCCACAAAGATATAACTCATTGGTATCAAAGTGTATCACAAGTTGCATGATAAGCTGTAGAACCTGAACTGAGGACGGAGGTGGAACATAGATCCCCACTGGCACCACAGTCTTGTCATATATATATATATATATATATATAGAATCATATATATATATATATATGGGCATACAGAATCACATATCTACCAGCTGGGTCCATGTTGACCTCAATAAGTCTAAACGGCAACGTTTTTCTAACCACGATGCTGACCCCATGAGCATTGGTGGAGTATGTGGCGTGATAGTGGAGGCCCAACCATGATTTTTTAAAGCAGATCCCTGGAGATGTGTCTCCTGGAGGATACTAATATGTGGGTTATGCTTCTGGAGGATCTGGAACACCAGGGACAGTTTAACAGCAGAGTTCAGGCCCCAGACAGTCCAGGAAATCACAGTGAATTGAGACATCGGAAGCGTGGAATGATAAAACAGGGTGAAACACCAGCTCTCAAGGGTAGCAGCCCAGTCACTGAATTATGAGAGGCAAATATATAGCACACATTACACAGCATTACATACCCAAAGCCAAGTGGCATTATAATGTCAGTTCCACATACATAAAAACAGAATGAAAGCACCTTTAAAAACAGAAAACAAAAAACACCAAGAACAAAACATCCCAACCCTCCCCCTCCCTGCATCCCCCACCCCAACCAAGGAATAATTGTACCCTTAAACATATTACACCCAATGATAGGAGGCGTAGACCAGTGGGTTTAGTCTCGCAGTGGAGTTAGTCTGTCAACTCGGAGGAAATGGTAACTCCACTGTAGAAGCTTCGTAGCAATAAGAAAAAAAAAATGAAGGGCTTCTCCTGAAATTATAAGGGAAGAAATGAGAAAAGAGCAAAACAAAAAATAGAAAAAAATGAAGCCGTTGATGGGAAAGTTTCATCCAGGAGAACAAGATACCTTCTGGTGACCTACACCACTTCCGACGCCTACTCTGTCCTCCCCCACTGTCTTCTGTGAGGAACACAGGTCCCAGAACACAGCAGGGACCAGTGAGGACAAGCAGCGTGACTCGCACATGTGCAGTAGGGAACCAGAAGTGAAGCCTCAGGCTTCACTTCCTATTTCCTTACCAAGCAGCAGCCGAGAGCCAACGGACAGATCGGCTTTGGCTGCCGACATTGCGGGCACCCTAGACAGGTAAGTGTCCATATATTAAAAGTCAGCAGCTGCAGTATTTTTAGCTGCTGGCTTTTAATATATATATATTTTTTTTTTGGCGGACCTCCGCTTTAACCGCTTCCCGACCGCCTCATGTAGATATACGTCTACAGAATGGCACGGGCAGGCAAAAGCACGTACCTGTACGTCCCCTTTAAATGCCTGCCCGTGGGTCGCGCACGCCAGCGGCGCGCTCGCGACCCGGTCGGGAGCTCCGTGACCCCGGCCGCGGGACCAGCGGACCCGATCGCCGCTGGTGTCCCGCGATCGGGTTACGGAGCTGAAGAACGGGGAGAGGTATGTGTAAACAAACCCCCCCCCGCGCTTCCTACTCTGCCTGTCATTGATTGGCTGTTCCCGGTCATTGGGAAAGCCGATCAATGATGTCAGACGTCAGCCCGCCCCTAATGTAAAAAAAACACACACACACGTCAGAGCCCATAACCCCTTCCCTCCCCCTAGTGGTTAACTCTTTCACTACAACTGTCATTTATTACAGGAATCAATGCATTTAAATAGCATTGATTGCTGTATAAATGACAATGGTCCCAAAAATGTGTCAAAAATGTCCGATGTGTCCGCCATAATGTCGCAGTCACAAAAAAAAAAAAACAAAAAAAGAATCGCTGATCGCCGCCATTACTAGTAAAAAAAAAAAATATTAATAAAAATGCTATAAAACTATCCCCTATTTTGTAAACGCTATAACTTTTGCGCAAATCAATCAATAATCGCTAATTGCGATTTTTTTTACCAGAAATATGTAGAAGAATACGTATCGGCCTAAACTGAGAAAAAAAAATGTTTTTTTATATATTTTTTGGGGATAATTCTTATAGCAAAAAGCAAAAAATGTTGCATTTTTTTCAAAATTGTCGCTCTATTTTTGTTTATAGCGCAAAAAATAAAAACCGCAGGGGCGATCATATACCACCAAAAGAAAGCTCTATTTGTGGGAAAAAAAGGACGCCAATTTTGTTTGGGAGCCACGTCGCACGACCGCGCATTTGTCAGTTAAATCGACGCAGTGCCGAATCGCAAAAAGGGGCCTGGTCCTTTGGCTGCCAATTGGTCCGGTGCTGAAGTGGTTAAGTAAGCAGGACTGACGAACAGGATATCATCAACAGGTGAGTCACTGTGGAGAGATAGGACAATGCAATTAACCAACATCTCAGAGAAGGAAGGACTGAGCCCAGCCCTGACAGTACCCCCTCCTCAGTGACCCCCCCACCTCGCAGGACCACCAGCGTTGAGGGGAAAACATCTATCCATCCGAGGATGAGACCCAAGAGCATTCCTCCGGACTGAACCCTTTCTAATGCACCAAATTGTCAGATAAGTACTTACCGAGGCTGAAATGCCGAGAGTGGTTCACCCTTGCGACTTGGTGCACTCTGCCCCCTGGAAGGGATACAGGGAATGGATCCTGTGCCGAAGAGGCACAGGTCACCAGCAGATAGAATACAGTTGCGTTGAAATACCTTGAGAGGTGAGCAGCTGTGTGGAAACTGGTATCACAGAAGTCCAAGCAGGCCGAGGGTCAAACATTGAAGAAAGCAGGGTAGTCCGGTACACAGGCAAGAGGGTCAAACACTGGAGGTTAAGCAGAATCCGATAAACAAGTCGAGGGTTGGGTTCAGGAGAAGAGCAGCGTAGTCAGGGACGATCCGGGTCAAATCAGTTGATCAAGGAATACATGAACAGGAAGTAACTCCGACAGGAAGCTGAAGACAAACCAGCAACCTGTCTGATCATCTGAGTGTCTTTAAATAGGCCAGCCAAAGCGTCATGTTGGGCGTGCACTAATGCGAACACGTGCGCCTCGTTCCATCGGCCCGCAGATGCGCCGAAAGGTCGTTCCGACGCGCATGCGCGCGTGCCGAAATTCCATTCGGAAAATATTGCTGAATTGATTATGCCCCTGCACAGATACTGTATGTGCCCACTGAACCTACGGAAGTCAACAATGGACTTTACTTTATACTCATAGTTCTCATCCTGTACAGGGTGAGGACGTGGCACCGAGGTGGTAAAGCGGTTGCAGACCAAAGGTTTTAATAAGGAGACATGGAATACATTTGAGATACGCATATTAGAAGGAAGGTCTAAAAGCATAAGCCACTGGGTTAATCCTGTGGAGAATACGGAAAGGCCCAATAAACCGAGGTGCCAACTTCAGAGAGAGAACACAAAGTCGGAGGTTGCAATATGACAGCCAGACCTTGTCCCCAACCTGGTAGGAAGGCGCAGGCAGGCGCCTGTGGTCAGCATGGAGTCTGTACCTATCATTGGCATGTCGCAAAGCCTTCTGGACTTGTGCCCAAGTTGAACGAAGAGCACGGAGATGCTCCTCTAACTCAGGAATGCTCTGCGTAACAAATAAGTCAACAACATGGAAGGTTAAAAACCATAGTTCGCCATAAACGGGACAATCGGGAAGCAGAATTCAAGGCACTATTGTGAGCAAACTTCGCCCAAGGTAAGAGGTCTGACCAGTTATGGTGGTCAGAAATATAGCAATGTAGGAACTTCTCCTAGGACTGGGTGGCTCGTTCTGCGGCCCCATTAGACTGCGGGTGATATGCAGAGGAAAAAGCTGAATTCCTAACTGTGCACAAAAGGCTCACCATAACTGGGACACAAACTGACTACCCTTGTCCGAGACGATTACCTTGGGTAGCCCATGTAAGCGAAAGATCTCCCAAGCAAAAATGGAAGCCAGTTCCTTAGATGTGGGCAACTTCTTAGGTAGAATACAATGAGACATTTTCAAGAACCGGTAAACCACCATAAGGATAACTGTGTTGCCCTGGGAGTTGGGTAACTCCACAATGAAATCCATAGACAGGTGGGTCCAAGGCCTCTCCATTGGGTATGGGTTGTAGGAGACCCACTGGAAGGTGTCATGGAATTTTACTCTGAGCACACATGGAACATGCAGCTACAAAGGCGGCTAAATCAGCACGTAGACTAGGCCACCAGAATTGTTGAGAAATATCCCAAAAGAGTTGATTCATCCCAGGGTGACCAGCAGCCTTGAGAGAATGGTAAGTTTGGAGCACGGCAGTGTGAAGACTCTCAGGGACAAAGCAGCAGTCACAAGGTTTCTCAGAAAGAGCATGGACCTGAGCGGCAAGAATTTTGTCACCCAAAGGAGAAGTGAGACTGGTGCGAACCGTAGCCAGAATACGATCAGGAGGAATCACAGGAACCAGAGCTGACTCCATCTTGGAAGTAGAGGAAAATTGTTGCGACAAAGCATCAGCCCTTACATTCTTAGTACAGGGTAAGAATGAGACAATGTAATTGAAACTTGACAAGAAAAGAGCCCATCGGGTCCTTCTGGGAGAGAGGCGTTTAGCCTCAGACAAGAATGTGAGACTCTTATGGTCAGTAAGAATGAGAACCAGCACAGTGGTACCTTCGAGGAGATGTCTCCATTCTTTCAGGGCTAAAATGATCGCTAACAGTCCCCAATCTTGTAATTGCATTCCGCAATTGAATTCTTGGAAGAGTAGCCACAAGGATGCATAGCGCTCTCAGAAGTAGGACGTTGAGACAGAAGGGTGCCAACTCCAGTCTCAGAAGCATCAACCTCAAGGATAAAGGGTAACATAGGATCAGGATGTGCCAACACAGGAGCAGAAACAAAGGCAGCCTTGAGACTCGCAAAGGGTGGACTAAATTTCATAGTAGATAATGCCTCAGGCCTTGCTGCCCTCAGGGATAGGGGTATCCTAGCAATCAAAAAGGAAATAAAGAAAAAAAGGTCACACCAGCCGTGTGCATTATCCTTAGATAGTTTTTTATTTAACTTTTAATACAATATACTCACAAACATATGGAAGAAAACTTGTGATACAAATAATCTCCAGATGGCAATTGGTCTAAGTGACAACAGACTCCAGATGGTAACAGAGGAAATTTCAGGGGCCACTGCCATCTGGAGATTATTTTCAGCTCTTTTACTAACGGTCGCTCGGGCTTCTGTTGCCGTCGGCTTCTGTTGCCGTCGATGTCGCCGCCACCTTCTGCTTCTGCTTCTTGTTCTTCTTTCTTCATCCGATGTTGACACAACGCGGTCTCTGGCCGCAATGGCAGAGACACGTTGTGCTGTGACTTATATAGGGACAAGGGGCGGGGCCACCGGCTCATGTCACAAGGAGGATGCTGGGACTGTGACATCCTAAGGGGCGGTGTCACCATGTGACATGAGCCAGGCCACCGCTATTAAAAGAGCTGGAAGAAGAATGCGGAGGCCCGGCAAGAAGAACAGAAGAGCGGGACAAGACCCCCGAAGTCGGAACAAGACCCCCAGACGGTGGCGGCGACGAAGGAGAAAGCCGGGCTCCTTCACTAGTAAGAGAGCCAGCAGAAGATAGTGGAGGAGTCCGGCGAGAAGACCCCCAAGACGGAAGAAGACCCCCGGAGCTGTGTAATAAAGTATTTTAAAAACTTGTGTTGTGTTTATTTACACTTTTTTCACAAGGTGAATGGGTAGGGGTACATCGTACCCCATACTCATTCACATAGGGTAGTGGGCCGGAATCTGGGGGCCCCCTTATTGAAGGGGGCTCCGGGATTCCGATAAGCCCCCGCCCGCAGACCCCGACAACCAGCGGCCAGGGTTGTCGGGAAGAGGCCCTTGTCCTCATCAACATGGGGACAAGGTGCTTTGGGGTGGGGGGGGGCCGCACGGCCCCCTTTCCCCAGGGCACCCCCCATGTTGAGGGCACGCTGCCTGGTACGGCTCAGAAGGGGGGGCGCTCGCTCCTCCCCACCCCTTTCCTGACTGGCCGGGGTGCGTGCTCGGATAAGGGTCTGATATAGATTTGGGGGGAACCCCGTTTTTTTGGCGTAGGTATTGCCCTTTAAATCCATACCAGGTGACGGGGCTAGCGAGGTGTCAATCTCGCCGAGCGGGGCGGCGGCATTGACTTCCTTTGCTAGTCCTGTCTACCTGGAGTCACGTTCAAAATGAACGGACTTTACGACGTGTGTCGGCAAGTCCGTTCATTTCAAAAGTCTCGCCGACTAGCACACAGACTGCAGGATTGTCCGCAGTACTGCCGAGTCCGGCGGACAATTTTAAGTCAAAACTTCTAACCAAGTTCGCCGGACTTTTGGGAAGAAAAAGTCCCACATACGGTCGGATTGTCCGGCGGACAATCCCGCCGGAAAGTCTGATCGTGTGTACGTGGCATTCGAGAGAACAATCTCTACTGTAAACTGGAGAAGTGTGAGTTCCATCGTGAACTGGTTAGATTCCTGGGCTATGTCATTTCCCCTGCTGGTTTTTCAATGGACCCAGAGAAAATTTCGGCAGTTCTACAGTGGCCCCGGCCCGTGGGTTTACATCCTCTGCAGCGTTTCCTGGGCTTTGCCAACTATTATCAGAAGTTTATTCGTAACTTCTCATCTCTGGTCAAGTCCCTGACTGATATGACCAGAAAGGATGTTAACCCACAGAGTTGGTCTCCGGAGTCCATTAAGGCCTTTGAGAGTCTCAAGGCTGCTTTGGTTTCTGCTTTTGTTTTGGCACATCCTGATCCTACGTTACCTTTTATCCTTGAGCTTGATGCTTCTGAGACTGGTGTTGGCTACTTTTCCAAGAAATTGTCACCTGCGGAGTGCAATTATGAGATTGGTGACAGAGAGCTGTTGGCGATCATTTTAGCCCTGAAAGAATGGAGACATCTCCTTGAAGGTACCACTGTGCCGGTTCTCAATCTTACTGACCATAAGAATCTCAAATTCTTGTCTGAGGCTAAACGCCACTCTCCCAGAAGGGCGCGATGGGCTCTTTTCTTGTCAAGTTTCAATTAAATTGTCTCATTCTTACCCGATACTAAGAGTTTGTAATGTCACAACAATTTTCCTCCACTTGCAAGTTGGAGTCGGTTCCGGTTCCTTTGATTCCTCCTGATCGTATTTGTATTCTCACTTCACCTTTGAGTGACAAAATTCTTGCTGCTCAGGTGCATGTTTCTCCTGAAAAACCTTGTGACCGCTGCTTTGTCCCAGAGAGTCTCCGTACTGCTGTGCTCCAGACTTACCATTCTCCCAAGGCTGCTGGCCATCCTGGGAAGAATCAACTCTTTTGGGCCATTTCCCAACAATTCTGATGGCCAATTCTACGTGCTGATGTAATGGCCTTCGTAGCTGCCTGTTTCGTGTGTGCTCAGAGTAAGACTCAACGACACCTTCCAGTGGGCCTCCTACAACCCATACCCAATGGAGAGAGGCCCTGGACCCGCCTGTCTATGGATTTCATTGTGAAATTACCCAACTCCCAGGGCTACACAGTTATCCTTATGGTGGTTGACATTGTATTCCACTTAAGAAGTTGCCCACGTCTAAGGAACTGGCTTTCATTTTTGCTTGGGAGATCTTTCGCTTACATGGACTAGCCAGGGTGATTGTCTTGGACAGGGGTAGCAAGTTTGTGTCCTGGTTCTGGTGAGCCTTTTGTGCACAGTTGGGAATTCCACTTGCTTTTTCCTCTGCGTATCACCCGCAGTCTAATCGGGCCACAGAACGAGCCAATCAGTCCTTAGAGCAATTCCTACATTGCTATATTTCTGACCGTCATAACAACTGGTCAGACCTATTACCATGGGCAGAGTTTGCTTACAACAGTGCCTCTAATTCTGCTTCCCGATAGTCCCAGTTTATGGCGAATTATGGTTTCCAACCTTCCATGTTGCCTGACTCGTTTGTTCCGCAAAGTATTCCTGCATTAGAGGAGCATCTCCGTGGTCTTTGTTCCATTTGGGCACAAGTCCAGGAGACTTTGTAACATGCTATTGATAGGTACAGACTCCATGCTGACCGCAGATGCCTGCCTGTGCCTTCCTACCAGGTTGGGGACAGGGTCTGGATGTCATCTCACAACCTCTGACTTTGTGTTCCCTCACTGAAGTTTGCACATCTGTTTATTGGACCTTTCTGTATTCTTTGCAGGATTAACCCAGTGGCTTACGCATTATACCTTCCTTTTAATATGCATATTTCAAATGTATTTTATGTCTCCTTATTAAAACCTTTGGATTTTGGACCTTTTGCAGCTGCTTTACCACCTCTGTACCACATCCTCACCCTGTACAGGGTGAGAACCATGAGGAGTATGAAGTACAGTCCATTGTTGACTCCCGTAGGTTCCGTGGGCGTATAAAGTACCTGGTTCATTGGAAAGGGTACGGTCCGGAGGAACACACTTGGGTCTCATCCTCGGATGTACATGCCCCTGTCCTCCTCCGTGATTTCCATAGATGTTTTCCTCTCAAGCCTGGTGCTCCTCCGAGGGGAAGGGGTCATTGAGGAGGGAGTACTGTCAGGGCTGGGCTCAGCCCTTCCTTCTCTGAGCTGGCGGCTCAGCTGTCAGCTAATTGCCAGCTCCTATCTCTCCACAGTTACTCAGCTGTTGATGATATCCTGCTCATCAGCACTGCCTACTTAAACTGTTCAGTCTAGAGGATCTCTGCCTTCGCCTTTGTCAACATCACAGAAACTATCTCCTGTGATCCTGTTCAAGACTTGCTTTCCTGACATCCCTTCCGGCTCCAGATACTGCTTGCTGTTCCACTACATTGATCCCTGACTTCTGGCTTGGCTGACTATCCGTTCCGGTTACTGAACTTTGGCTATGTTTTGACTACGGTTGTTCTTTTTTTCTTTTATTATTAAACAAGTGTGATTTAACTGTACTCAGCCTGATTTCATGGTTTCTGACAAAGGGACGTCAGCCAAGCAAGTCTTTAACAGACACGAAGGAGAGAGTCTCTGTGATGTTGACCAGGCGAAGGCAGAGAAGATCTGGGCTGGATGGCTTAAGTAAGCAGGGCTGACGAGCAGGATATCATCAACAGGTAAGTCACTGTGGGGAGACAGAGGAGCTGGCAATTAACTGACAGCTGAGCGGCCAGCTCAGAGAAGGAAGGGCTGAGCCCAGCTCTGATACAAAGGCCACTAGAGTCCACCAGCAGCCACAGTAAAAGATGCAGCAGAGCTCATCAAGCTGCAATCATAGGATTTGATTGTAGTGAGGAATCCCCATCACTTGTTCCATTGTAAAAGGAGATAGCACAACATTTTCCCATGTAGGAGGTTGCTAATGGTAACAGGTGGCAACACATCATATGGAACACAGCATTACCTCCCACAGTTCTGGGATAGATAAAACATTAACTAGAAAAACACCTGGGTTTACCAGGGGCACAGTTCTCCAGTGTGTTACATGAGAAAAAAATTGTAGGCACAACAGGTGCAACATACCAACTTGGTGGTGCACATATGCAAAATTCTCAGCCTGTAGCAATCCCACATGGGAGTCAGCAGGCCAGGGCCATCAGCCAACCAAAAGGGGACTCAAAGCCTCCAGACACCAGTAGGGCTTTGGGTAAAAAGGAAAGAAAAGCTCACTTCTCAGCGGTGCGGTGGTAGCAATTCCAGCCAGGAGGATGCATATCTGGGTGATGTAAAGAACTTGGTAGTTTTGCCATCTTGGACCCGCAGCCAGTCCGGAAAGAGGACACTGTAGCGAATGCCCCGAGTACGCATGGCAGCTTTAACCTGGTCAAAGGATCGTCTCAGCTTCTGAGTCTCCATCGAATAATCAAAGAAAATTAGAAGTTTAGTGTTCTGGTAATTGAGGTCCTTCTGTACCCTAGCATCTCAGAGCACCTCTTCTCTGTCCCTAAAGTTGAGAAATTTCAGGATGCAGGGTGCAGGGTGGTGTCCCCAGGGGCCCAGGTTGGGGTGGGATGCAGTGGGCTCTCTCCACAGCATAGAAGGGTGAGAACTGGGCTGCATGTAGGAGGGTACGTAGCAGCTTCTCCACAAACTCTGTCAGGTGAAGACCCTCCACCCCCTCTGCAAGGCCCACGATGTGGTGGTTGTTCCTCCGGTTGCAATTTTCTGCATCCTCAGCCTTGTAGTCCAGGGCATAGATCTTAGTTTGCAGGGTACAGAGATCAGTGGAATGGTCTGCAACAGTTTCCCCCACATGCCCCAGCCGTTGTTCTGCAGAGGACAGCCAGGATCTCAATTGTCCATGTCCTGTCTGAACAATCCCACATCCAGCTGCACTGCATCCACCTTGGAGGTTAGAGTAGTAATAGAAGCCTGACAGGTGGCTATAGCCACCAGGACCTCAGCCAGGCCCAGCTGGGTGGGAGAGGATTCCCCCCTGCTCGGTCTGGGATGCCATGTTGGCAGATGAACGTGCACGTGTCCCCACACGGTCCCCGCAGATCGGGAGCGATTCCTCCAGAATAGGGGGGAAATGGAGCCTCTTACCCCATCCTTTGGTTACCCCAGAGGATCGGAATTGCATGGGGGTGGAAGCAATTGTTCAGCAGGCTAAAGTGGGGCCGGATGGCAGGAGGAGATTGACCCTGTTCAGCAGCAGAGCTTCAGCACAGATGTCCTTACAGTGCGCTATCTTGGCCACACCCCCTGGAGATATTTTATAAAAATATAAAACAAAAGGGTATACAACCACTTTAAGCTGGCCATTCATGGGGTGAATTTTGACCAGTTCCTGATGAGCCAATTGAAATGCAAGCTGTGAGTGGAGCAGCATCCACTTGGCCAATATACTTTGATCTGAAAAGTAAAGTAGTCAAAAAAGCAGTCAACTAAACAGAAGCTGCAGCAAGTCACACAGTATGTGGGTACTGTTTGGGTATCTTTATACCCATAGTGCAAACACTTATGCGGCATACACACGGTCGGAATTTCCGATGGAAACCGTCCGATGGGAGCTTTTCATCGGATTTTCCGACCGTGTGTATGCCCAACGGTCTTTTTCTGTCGGAATTTCCGACGGACTTTGGATTGAGAACCTGTTCTCAATTTTTCCGACGGAAAACCGTTCTATCGGATTTTCCGATCGTGTGTAGGCAATTTCGACATGCAAAATTTCGACGCATGCTCGGAAACAATTCGACGCATGCTCGGAAGCATTAAACTTCCCTTTTATAGTGCCGTCGAACGTGTTTTATGCCGCTGTGTTACAGACCGTCGGAATTTGGTGTGACCGTGTGTAGGCAAGACAGTTTGAGCAAAATTCCGTCGGAATTCCGACGGGAAACCATCAGAGCCTTTTCCGACGAGAATGTATGCGTGTATGCGGCATTAGAATATACTAGCTTGTAGGGAGGATGCCTCCTCCATGGTATTGATTATAGATGGGGGCTTGATACATTTCTTACAAATCTTAGATTGTATGGCCAGCTTAAACCTGAACTTTTAGAATTCGGAGAATTGAGAATATGGAGACGAGTGTGATTATTTTGGTTCTAACTCACTTTTACTTGGGGTTGATTTTTTTATTTAAGAAAATAATGAGTACCATTTAGGATGTAAATATCCCTAAAAATAGTTGTAAATGTGTATTATGTCAATCCTCTATATATGAATGTCATATTGCTTCTTATTGTAGCACCCTCTAGTGTGTAACTAGTGTGAGTAAATTATTTTTGTCACTCATGGTAGTTGTGTCTGTAATTGGGTCAGGTTACTCTAGGTCATGCTTGAGGGTTGCTACAGGGCAGGTCTCTGGTACCTCCCCCTGGTTCTAGAAGCCTGAATAATCTTCTGGAAGTTAGTGAGCGGAGGCCAGGAGGTCCTGATCTGCACACTTGAGGAAATCTGGACAATCTCCAGGCAGAAGGCACTGGCAGGGTGGCTGGATCAGCTCTTAAATATTATGGAGCCTGAGTAGCAGGAGAGTTGGGTGGAATGTGGGAGTGCTGTGGCTGCTGTCATGAGACCTGGGAGGGGACCCCAGGTCTGAGGCTCTGCCTACAGATTGGAGCTGAGGAAAGTAAGGAGAAGAAGCCTTAGAGAGGGATCTCCATTACCTTTGGGTCTTGTGCAGAAGACATCTGGGCCGGCATGGGAGGATCTGGACAGCAGGAGGCCTGAACAGAAGTATTGCCCAGTGCAGCAGGAACCAAGGGACAGTGTCAGTACCTCAGCACACCCAGGGACATACAAGGGGAAAGACAGCCAGACGTAGTACGCTTTCACAGGGCCAGCATTGAGCTAAATCTAATCCCTTGGCCTGGGGCATTCTTCAGAGCAGCCAGGTAAGCTGGTAGTCAGAGAAACCAGGTGGGCTGGGAGTATCTGCAAGTGTCATAACTGTGTGAGGTTCTACTGAAGAGACACAATACTCCTGCATACAGTTTTGGAACTTTGTGCTATTTCACTAAAGGGGACTGAGAGCTCTTGGTTCATAAAGAACGTTGCCACTGATCCATAGAGATTGTGATTATACCTGAGGAAGTACAGTCCAGGATCTTTATTTTTGTGTACATAGAGAAAGAAGTTTGTCCTAATCTGTTGTTCTACACATCAAGTTGGGCATCCTATAATTCCTATATCCTATTTACATTGTTTCCCCCAAGTAAAACAAAAAACAAGTCCACAGACCAATTTCTTGTGTCTGGATGTAAGTTGGAAGAGCTTGTAGTCTGGCTGTGTAGGAATAGGGGGACTCAAAATCCAGTGGGGGTAGCACTACATTAATCATAAACATTTGATATACACCAATCAGCCATAACTTTATGGCAACTGTGATGGGAGTTACATTGGGCGGGGGGCTTGTGGAACCCAGCTTACTTTAGAGAGGCCAGGAATATCCTGGTTTAGCTGCACAGACCCCTCTTAGGTATACGTCACCCTGTGTCTATTAGAGGGTGACCAAGCAAATTATGGACAACTACTTGATGGACACTGAGAATGTGGTTTTAGTTACTTCAAATGGGACAGTAATATTTGTAAACAATATCCATTAAAGTGGTGCCCCCCCCAAAATTCCTAAACAAAAAAAATAAAATAATTGGAATTTTTTTTTAACTCACATCTAAATGCCTGTTGCTAGGGGGTCCCTCGTAGTCTGCCTCCTTCAGTGCCCCGGCTGGTGACATCACTTCCCCTCTGTGCAGTCAGTGATCTGGGACACGTAAAAGGTCCCAGATGACTGAGCGGCGTATCGCGGCGCGCGGCGCCGCTCGCGCATGCGCAGTGGGTGCCCGGCTGTGAACCCACAGCCGGGTGCCCACAGTAAGAATGCTGGCGACGCCGAGCGGAGCGGGGAACGAGCAGGGCTTCGATCCCCACATCGCTGGACCCTGGGACAGGTAAGTGTCCGATTATTAAAAGTAAGCAGCTGCAGAATTTGTAGCTGCTGACTTTTAAAAAAAATTTTTTAAGGGGAACCCCACTTTAAGAAATATATAAAGCAGTGGCGGTGCGCCGCCCCCTCTTTCTCACCATAGATTCATGCATTGCCGCCGCTGCCGCCCCCTATTCAGGTGTCTGGCCCCTTGTCGGGTGCCGGGCACCTGAATTACAGCTGCATTTTTTTTGGAAGCGCCTGATCCGTAGGCTGTGCGTTCGCTGTTTACTTAGTGTTGAGTTAGGAACACTGAACCACCTCTGAGCCAATTAGGTGCTCGGGTAAACGTCTGTGACCTACAGACCGGAAGGGACGTTTATGCGCCTCAGCGTGCGCTCCAAGGGAGACAAACAGGATATCGAGCGCTGTTCTATACAGCAGGGATACACTGGTTCCGGCGGAGACTGCACAAAATCAGGCACAGTTAAACACTCAATGCTATATGTGTATTTATTGATGGTACGCAGTTTATACTTAGGCTGCTTTCACACTGGGGCGGTGCGGGGGGGCGGCGACGGTAAAGCAGCGCTATATTTAGCGCTGCTTTACCATAGTTTTACCCGCGGTATGCGGCCGCTAGCGAGGTGGTTTTAACCCCCGCTAGCAGCCGCAAAAGGGTTAAAAACCTCCGCAAAGCGCCGCTGCAGCGGCGGTTTGCGGGCGGTATCCCCGCGGTTTCCCATTGATTTCAATGGGAAGGAGCGGTATAGGAGCGGTAAATACACCGCTCCTTCACCGCTCCAAAGATGCTGCTAGCAGGACTTTTTTTACCGTCCTGCTAGCGCACCGCTACAGTGTGAAAGCCCGCCGGCTTTCACACTGGAGTGAATGGGGCCGGTTTTTTTCAGGCGGTGTACAGGCGCTATTTTTAGCGCTGTACCGCCTGAAAACCGCCCCAGTGTGAAAGCAGCCTTAGGGGGGGAAGTTTTTATCTAAATAAAGTCAATTGTTTAAAAACAGTATTACACTATTGCAACCCCTTTGTTTTCTATGAGGGAAATTGGTATGTGATCCTACTATGCTGCTGCAAAGGAGATAGATTGTGGAGGAACGCCGATGCATGATTGACTTATTCAAAGGCTTTTATTTATCTTTGGTCTGGTGAGTGCATCCCCATAGGGGAGTTCATTCCGCACGTTGTGAAAGATCTGGTGGAAATGTTCGGTGGAAGCTGTTACTATTTCACATAAGGGACTACTACGTGGGAACGTCTTTATCAGATCATAGTTACTCAACTATTCTGTTTTGTGATTTATTCACCGTATTGTCCTGGGTGTTAATAAGGACATAAGGGCTGCTGCAATAGTATAGAGACTTGGTTCAAAAGGACTATTTTTTATAATATTGCCGTATTTTCATATTTGTATATCTCAAGCAGCTGCTATCACCAGAAGTGGTGTATTATATTTATATATTTTATATATTTATATATTTATTGATTGTATTTTTATCCATTGTTTAAGAAGTATATATCCAGATAGCGCGGAGGAGTGGACCTTAGGGGCGGGCATTCACGGTCACACTCAATTGCTTTTACATATAAAGTATGTGTTCGAGTTTCAATAAACAGTCTTTCCTTTGGGAGTTTACCTCAACACCTGGTCTGTGTACGGTGATTGGGGTAACAGGGCTGGTATAAGCTCTCCCTTTGCTCGGAACAGTTTGGAGGGCAGGAAGCATTGGTTGGTGAAAGGAAGCACCTAAGTGGGGTGCCCAAGTGGTTCCATCACAACAACCCACCTAAAATTGAGTAGATTTTGCCACCAAAACTGCCATGACCCATTGAGGCATGGACTTTCCTACTGCGCATGCTCGAGTCGCGCAACGCTTTGTGAATGGGGAACGCTCTGTGTTGTGGGACACACACAGTTCCCATAACACACCGCGCCCCATTCACTAGAAGACGACGCTAGGAGCAGAAGACTGAACAACACCGCGGAATAGGAAGAGGCAGATTAGGACGATCTGCCTAGCAACAGCCATTTCTGGTAATTTTTCCCGTTTAAATTTTTATGAAGTTTTTTTTTTTTCAGGGTGGCCCTCCACTTTAACTCCTGTAGGTTGTGAGGTGGGGCCTCCATTGATTGGACTTCTTTTTCCAGCACATCCCACAGATGCTCGATTGGATTGAAATCTGGAGAATTTGGGAGCCAAGTCAACACCTAAAACTTGTTGTGTTCCTCAAACCCTTCTTGAACCATTTTTGCAGTGTGACAGGGTGCATTATCCTGCTGAAGAAGGATATTGCCATCAGGCAATACCATCTCTATGAAAGGTTGTTCTTGATCACTAGGGACAGTCCCGATGTTCAAGTCAAATGTAAGTTTCACTCGAACATCGGGTGTTCGTTTGTTCACAAACATTATTTATGGGGCGTTCATGGCAACTTTGAGCAACGTGGATTGCCCCATAATGCACTGCGAGATCACAGTGCATTGACAGATGCTGATTGGCCAAAGCATGCACCTGACCTGCATGCTTTGGCCAATCATAGCGCAATCTGCTGTGAGAGCCATGATTGTTTAACCACTTCCCGCCCGGTCAATAGCATATTGACGTCCGGGAAGTGGCTTCGTTATCCTGACTGGGCGTCATATGACGTCCTTCAGGATAACAGCCGCCGCGCGCCCGTGGGGGCGCGCATCGCGGCGATCGGTGGAGCGGTGTGTCAGTCTGACACACCGCTACACTGATCTCGGTAAAGAGCCTCCGGCGGAGGCTCTTTACCACGTGATCAGCCGTGTCCAATCACGGCTGATCACGATGTACATAGGAAGAGCCGTTGATCGGCTTTTCCTCACTCGCGTCTGACAGACGCGAGTAGAGGAGAGCCGATCGGCGGCTCTCCTGACAGGGGGGGTCTGCGCTGATTGTTTATCAGCGCAGCCCCCCTCAGATGCCCACACTAGACCACTAGGGAAGCCCCCAGGACCACCAGGGAAGCCCCCAGGACCCCAGGGAAGCCCCCAGGACCACCAGGGAAGCCCCCAGCATGTGGATGGCCAGGTACATCCCCCATGGCCATCCACATGTTAAAAAAAATTCAAAAAATATGCCAATCAGTGCCCACAGATGGGCACTGATTGGCACATCATATTTAATTTAAAAAAAAAGTAAAAGAAAGGGATGCCCAGCAATGCCACCCATAAGTGTCATCAGTGCCACTCATCAGCGGCCATCAGTGCCCATCCGTGCCCACCCATGCCCACCTATCAGTGCCCATGCATGCCACCTATCAGTGCCCATCCATGCCACCTATCAGTGCCACCTATATGTGTGCATCAGTGCCACCCATAAGTACCCGTCAGTGCCGCCTATGAGTGCCCATCAGTGCCACCTGAGTGCCCATCAGTGCCGCCCATCAGTGCCGCATACCAGTGCCACCTATCAATGCCCATCAGTGCCACCTATCAGTGCCCATCAGTGCCGCCTATCAGTGCCCATCATCAGTGCCACCTCATCGGTGCCCCCTAATTGGTGCCACCTCATCGGTGCCCATCAGTGCCGCCTTATCAGTGCCCATTAGTGCCGCCTTATCAGTGCCCGTCATTGAAGAAGAAAACGCACTTATTTACAAAAAAAATTAACAGTGACAAAGAAAAACTTGTTTTTTTGCAAAATTTTCGGTCTTTTTTTGTTTGTTGCGCAAAAAATAAAAATCGCAGAGGTGATCAAATACCACCAAAAGAAAGCTCTATTTGTTGGAACAAAATGATAAAAAAATTTGTTTGGGTACAGTGTAGCATGACCGCGCAATTGTCATTCAAATTGCGACATCGCTGAAAGCTGAAAATTGGCTTGGGCGGGAAGGTGTCTAAGTGTCTGGTATTGAAGTGGTTAAAGGCAGGGTGCCTTTGGCCAATCATGGCTCAGGGTGCTAAGTCCACGTCCCACACTATATAAGGCTGCCTACATGGCGGCCGTGTATAGTGTTATGAATGAAGAGAGATTAGGCAGGTTAGTTAGTGGCGTGCAGGCAGTTCAGTATATATATATATATATACATATATACATATATATATATATTTATATACACACACACACACACATACACATACAGTGTAGCCTATATATACAGTGCAGGTAGTGTATTCATATGTATACTGTGGCGCGGTGATTAACCACCTCAATACCGGGTACTTAGACACCTTCCTGCCCAGACCAATTTTCAGCTTTCAGCGCTGTCGCAATTTGAATGACAATTGCGCCGTCACGCTACACTGTACCCAAACAAATTTTTTATCATTTCGTTCCCACAAATAGAGCTTTCTTTTGGTGTTATTTGAACACCTCTGCAATTTTTATTTTTTGCATAACAAATAAAAAAAGACCGAAAATTTTGAAAAAAAACATTTTTCTTTGTTTCTGTTAATTTTTTTGTAAATAAGTACGTTTTCTTCTTCAGTGACGGGCACTGATGAGGTGACACAGATGAGGTGGCACTGAAGATGGGCACTGATAGGCGGCACTGGTATGCGGCACTGATGGGCACTAATAGGTGGCACTGATGGGTACTTATGGGTGGCACTGATATGTGGCACTGCTGGACACTGATGGGTGGCATTGCTGGGCATCACTGATTTACACATTTTCACATGTGTTACATGGTGGTGCCAGTCAGTGCCCATTTGTGGGCACTGATTGGCACAGATTGGGCATTTGCACATGTGGATGGCCATGGGGTACATACCTGGCCATCCTCATGTTGCCCCATTCCCTGGTGGTCCAGGCGGCTTCCCTGGTGGTCTAGTGCGGGCATCCGAGGGGGGGCTGCGCTGATAAACAATCAGCACAGACCCCCCTGTCAGTCTATCAGACGCGAGTGAGGTAAAGTCGATCAACGGCTTTTCCTGTTTACATCGTGATCAGCTGTGATTGGACACGGCTGATCATGTGGTAAAGAGTCTCCGCCGAAGGCTCTTTACCGAGATCTGTGGAGTGTTGTGTCAGACTGACACACCGCTCCACCGATCGCCGTAATGCGCACACCAATGGGCACGCAGCGGCTTTTATCCTGAAGGATGTCATATGATGCCCAGTCAGGATAACTGAACCACTTCCCAGACGTCAATCTGCTATTGACCGGGTGGGAGGTGGTTAACGATGGACCTGTTATTTTAACTTCTATAGTCGGTAACATACTGGAGAGTTTAATAAAAGACCACATAGATGTGTTCTTGCTGGAAAAAAATATGCTAAGCAACAGACAGCATGGATTCATGAAAGACAGAATTTGTCAAACAAATCTGATTTCTTTTTATGAGGATCTAAGTAAAACCTTGGACAGAGGGGTGGCTGTGGACGTGGTATACCGGTACTTGGATTTTGACACAGTTCCCCACACACGGCTCATGTGTAAGGTAAAGTCTACAGGCTTGGAAAGATCAGTTTGTAAATGGATAGAAAACTGGCTAAAAGACAGAATTCAGAGAGTCGTAGTTAATGATTCTTACTCTAAATGGTCTAAGGTTATCAGTGGTGTACCCCAAGGTTCAGTGTTGGGACCCTTACTTTTTAATACCTTTATAAATGATATCGGGTCTGGGATTAAAAGTACTATTTCAGTCTTTGCAGATGACACCAAGCTATGCAGTGGAATAACGTCCTTACAGGATGTCTCCAATTTAGAAGCCGACCACAATGCTCTGTCTAATTGGGCAACTAAGTGGCAAATGAGGTTTAATGTTCATAAATGTAAAGTTATGCACTTGGGCATATGCATCATACATACTAGGGGGATACAACTGGGAGAATCCATAGTGGAGAAGGATCTGGGGGTTTTATAGATCATAAGCTCAATAATAACATGCAATGCCAAGCTGTGGTCTCCAAAGCATGCAAAGTCCTTTCTTGTATAAGAGAGGTATGGACTCCAGAGAGCGAAATATCATTTTGCCCCCCTGTACAAAACATTAGTAAGACCTCATCTGGAATATGCAGTTCAGTTTTGGGCTTCAGTTCTCAAAAAGGATATCAGGGAACTGGAGAAAGTGCAGAGAAGGGCAACCAAAGCTATGAGGAAAGATTAGAGGAACCAAATCTATTCCCTCTTGAGAAGAGGATATTAAGGGGGGATATGACCAACATGTACAAATATACAATTGTCCATATCGTGAACTTGGTGTTGAGTTATTCACTTTAAGGTCATCACAGAGGACACGGGGCACTCTTTACGTCTAGAGTAAAAATATTTCATCTCCAAATACGCAAAGGTTTCTTCACAGTAAGAGCTGTGAAAATGTGGAATAGACTCCCTGCAGAGGTGTTTCTGGCCAGCTCAGTAGATTGCTTTAAAAAAGGCCTGGATTCTCAACTGTGGGTGAAGGATTGTGTATATGGGATTGTATTATTATTATTATTATTATTTTTTTGGTTGAACTAGGTGGACTTGTGTCTTTTATCAACCTGACTATGTAAACATTGTA
This sequence comes from Lithobates sylvaticus, assembly GCA_028564925.1. NCBI lineage: Eukaryota > Metazoa > Chordata > Amphibia > Anura > Ranidae > Lithobates > Lithobates sylvaticus. The sequence goes on from CM053038.1 coordinate 4,835,859, forward strand.
TAAGCCATCTCTAATGACATTTACACTTACATATAAATTAGCCATACAAGGAGCAGGCACACTTTAACAAGCAGCAAGTAATACCGTATATACTCGAGTATAAGCCGAGATTTTCAGCCCTTTTTTTTGGGCTGAAAGTACCCCCCTCGGCTTATACCCGAGTCGCCGCCGTCTGCCTACCTGATCAATGTGTCATGCAGACAGACGGCGGCCTTGGCAGTGTTCAAACGCCGCGCCTCCTTGTCTGTGATAGGCGGAACACTCTATTTCCCAGCAGTCAGTGTTCCGCCTATCACGGACATCCTCTCATCCTCATACTACGGACGAGGATGAGCGGATGTCCGTGATAGGCGGAACACTGACTGCTGGGAAATAGAGTGTTCCGCCTATCACAGACAATGAGGAGGCGCGGCTTTTGAATGCTAGAATGGCCGCCGTATCTTTGTACATACTGCGCTTTACATCGCTGCAAATGCGAGGGACAAGAAGGCTGCAGAGGGACAAGGAGGCTGCAGAGGGACAAGGAGGCTGCATAACGGCACATGGGGGCATGCACAGGACACAGGTAGGCTGTGACCCTCATTTCCACTTACAGTAGCTGCTGCATTTCTCACCCTCGGCTTATACTCGGGTCAATACGTTTTCCCAGTTTTTTTGTGGTAAATTAGGGGCCTTGTCTTATATTCGGGTCGACCTATACTCGAGTATATACGGTAATAAGATTCACCTACCTCTTTGATATACAATAAATAACATGTATAACTGTGTATAGTTACATTCTGATGGGGGCAGTTGTGTAAACGGTTTTAATAGATGTATGGGATGATGATAATGAAGTTTTGATATGGTCACTTTTATTGGGTGGAGTTATTGTATGTTCAGCATTTTATGATCAGTATGGAGTGATATGGTGTTCAATTATAAAGGACTGGGGTAATCCATGTTTACAACAACATGTATTTACTCTGAGTTCCCTTTGCATATTTTGCTGTAGGTAAGTTAGAGATTTCTTTTTCTTACCTCTGTGTTTAAGACTTCCTGAGATTTTAGTTCTACCAGGACAGTATGAGGATCCATGTTCTCCAGGATGTGGATCAGATCATCTCTATAATACTCATATATCCTCCTCAGTGATGGATCATCATATGCAGACAGCTGGCGTTGGAACTTTTCGTTATCCTCTAGAAAAAAAACACAAATAAATGAATTTTCTGTTTTATAAATGTTGTGACTTAAGTTCAGCATGGACTTTTGTATTCCTGGATCAACCCTCTGCAATTCGGGAAAGGAGCACTGGAGGTTAGAATCCCTATAAAAAAATCAATACAATAATACCCCTGTGATTGGGGATTTATATTTGTGCATACAAGTTGTGACAGACCTAGCCGGGACCGAGGCTTTTGGAGGGGACTGAATGCAAGCAGCCTCTTGCCTTGTGATTATGGGCCCAGGCATTTGGGGGAACGGTGCTCTTTGTGAGCTGTATTCCTGGGGACCCCTGAGGTGGTGTTACTTGGATTCGGGTCCATGCCCCCCCTCCCCTAACACACACAGACTCTGGATATGTATATGCCATATTAGCAATAGATTGAATCTCACTTTTGGGACACAAACTGTCAGATGCTAATGTCATGAACTCCAGCCACCTGTCTGTTGTGTAAAGGAGTCTAGTCCGACTTGTAAGAGTATTCCACACATTGTTGTTTGTGCTACTTAACCCTGTGTTGATGTTTATGGTAATGTGTATTGAATAGTTAGTCAGTGAGCTAGGAGACATAAAGTCTTATCTCTCAATCAACTAGTCTGGGTCAATGATTAGATAATTAGCTCATGCTAATTAGGTTAGGTTTTAGTCATCCTGCTGTATATATTTGTGTGAGGTCTCAAATAAAAGACTATTCCTGATGTACTCCAAGACTGGTGTTGTCTGGTTCTTGGGGGTCCCTATAGTTAGATCCATTGGACTCGTGTTCCAGGACTTAGGAAGCGGTATACTGACGGAAGCCCTCAATCGGAATGTGGGATTGTTCCGTCACACAAGTTAACTTACTTTAACCACTTAAGGACCGCCTCATGCCGATATACGTCGGCAGAATGGCACAGCTGGGCACAAGCACGTACAGCAGGGGTGCCCAACCAGTGGCCCATGGAGCCCTCTAATGTGACCCGCGACCTCCTGCTCTGAGAAGGCTGGTTGGCAAGCCTAGATCGTGGGTTCCCGACCCAGCATCCCAGAGCATCAGTGTTGTGAATAAAGCCGGTGGTAGAAGAAGCAAGTGGCTGCATAGCAGAGTCACATAAGACGATGCTTCCTGTATAGCGTCACCTCCTGTCACAGGCGGAGTGATACCAAATGCACTCTGCATGGAAAAGGAACAGCTGGCGATACCCAAATTGAAGACTGTTATTAAAGGTATGTTTAATACTATAATCACAGTGTAAATATGGGCATATCTGTTCTGCAGTGGTTACTGGGCTTCTTTCAAACTGATCCACAGGTGCAGTGCACCTGCAAGTTACCTGTACTGAGCCATAGACCTCTGTTATTACCTACGGGTTTGGTGTACTTTCAGAAAGTGCACAACACCTGCAGGATATAATATAATTCTATGGCAAAGTGCAGCTAACCCACAGGAAAGCCAGAGGTGCACTGCTCTGGGTAAACCACAGCACATCAGTGTGAAAGCAGCCTTAAGCCCCTTTCACGCGATCGGTCTGACCCAATCAGACTTGTGTCCGTTTACACCTGCCTACCTTCAATCCGATCCACTAAAAGAAAAAAAAAAACAGAAGGGGATCTGCCCCTTTGCATCTGGGAGGATCGGAGGGCCCATAGAGTAGAGTGGTCTGCTCTGCATAGAGTATATGGAGTATACACGGACCTGTCATTCACCCACTCCGCTCATTGTGGCCCAAAACTGGTTACCAAGTCGCTTAAGAGGCCCTTGCTCTTCAAAAGGTTGGGCACCCCTGACGTACAGGTACGTTGCCCTTTAAGAGCCCAGCCATGGGTCGCATGCACGCCGCCGGCTGCGCGCTCGCGACCCGGGCCTGAGATCCGTGACCGTGGTCGCGGGACCCGTGGAACCAATCGCCACCAGTGTCCTGCGATCGGGTCACAGAGCTGAAGAACGGGGAGAGGTAAGTGTAAACAAACCTCTCCCTGTGCTTCCTAGTGAGGCTGTCACTGATCGTCTGTTCCCTGTCATAGGGAAAGACGATCAGTGATGTCACACGCCAAGCCACGCCCCCCTACAGTAAAAAAACACATAGGTCACACTTAACCCCTACACTGCCCCCTAGTGGTTAACCCCTTCACTGCCAGTGACATTTTTACAGTAATCAATGCATTTTTAATCGCACTGATCGCTGTATTAATGCCAATGGTCCCAAAAATGTGTCAAAATTGTCCGGTGTGTCCGCCATAATGTCGCAGTCACAAAAAAAAATTTAAAAAAAAAAAAAAAAAAAAAAAAATCGCTGATCGCCGCCTTTACTAGAAAAAAAAAAAATATTAATAAAAATGCCATAAAACTATCCCCTATTTTTTAGACGCTATAACTTTTGCGCAAACCAATCAATAAACGCTTATTGCAATTTTTCTTACCAAAAATATGTAGAAGAATACGTATCGGCCTAAACTGTGGAAAACATTTTTTTTTTATAGATTTTTTGGGGATATTTATTATAGCAAAAAGTAAAAGTGAATTTTTTTCAAAATTGCCCCTCTATTTTTGTTTATAGCGCAAAAAATAAAAAAACCGCAGAGGTGATCAAATACCACCAAAAGAAAGCTCTATTTGTGGGAAAAAAAGGACGCCAATTTTGTTTGGGAGCCACGTGCGCAATTGTCAGTTAAAGCGATGCAGTGCCGAATCGCAAAAAGGGGCCTGGTCCTTTAGCTGCAAATTGCTCCGGTCTGAAAGTGGTTAAAGCGGAGTTCCAGGCTTTTTTTCGTTTATTAAAATACAGCAGCTACAAAAAGTATAGCTCCTGACTTTTAATAAACAGACACTCAGCCTGTCCCATGGTCCAGCGATGCAGCCGCACAGAGCCTCGCTCCTCTCCGCAGTGCCTCCATTAAAACTTTGGGGGGTGTGTCCTGACTATGGAGGGGGGCGTGCCCTGACTATGGAGGGGGCGTGTCCTGACTATGGAGGGGCGTGTCCCGACTATGGAGGAGTGAGAACATGTGCCTCTGCAGCTCCGTCCCACCACCGCACTAATCAGCCGCCACAAAGGGGAAAATCACTCCAGCTAAACCCCACCATGTCCCAGAGAAGCCGGGTGCTCTCACAGCCACAGAGGAGCGATCGCACCAGGCAGGGACAGCTGGATTCCTTCTTTCCCGGGAATCGCGGGCCGGGCCGCGAGGCTCCAAAGATGGCACCGGCCGGGAGTTCCTACTAAGGCCGCACAGAAAGCCGCCACGATGCCACTCGGTCACAATAGTCAGCAAGTTCCCCTATACCATCCCCGAGGTCGGTGAGTGAACTGGCCCCCCTGAACTCCCCAGGCTCCCCCTCATCCCCAGACAGAGACTCTCGGTGTCCCTGGAGAAGTCTCTGGTGGGCAGGAATTTGTCCTACGCACCATGGTTGCCTTGGGAGCATAGGGGGCTATCTGTGACGACCTCCCCACTGACAGCTCATGTGCTCTCAGTCTGGGACCGGACTAACTCAGCCACCCCCCTAAATAGCCCCCCCATGTGCCCGCTAGCCCCATTGGGTGATTTCCTGTGGTTCCCCCTCCCCCAGGTGAGCAGATGGCCTTTTTTGGGTCCTGGGTGGACGACGGAAACGCCAGCTGCGGTAAACTCATGGAAGATGGTAAGCTCCTGAGCTTCGATGCCCTACAAGCCGGACATCAGGATTCACAAAATCGATTACCATTCATTGGAAATCACAAGCCTCCCCCACCATAGCCTTTTGGCTCACTATCATTAATCAGGCTATTCCGCTATACAAGCTGACATATGAATCCAGAGGATGCCCAACAAAAATTCCTAAAGATATGGGACGCATGGGTTAGCTCCGAGAATACTATCCTGCCTGCCAATTGATGAATGTGACGGATCCTGTACTCAAGGTGTCCGCCGTAAATGCTTCCTAAGTCCTGGAACATGAGTCCAATGGATCTGGCTATAGGAACCCCCAAGAACTAGACAACACCAGTCTTTGAGTACATCAGGAATGAGTTTTATTTGAGATGTCACACAAATATATACAGCCAGATGACTAAAACCTAACCTAATTAGCATGAGCTAATTATCTTAATCAACACTGGACTCCTTCATTCAATTGCAGGGTTAATTAGCACATACAACAATAGGTGAAATACTCTTTAGAATCTGTGTCAAGCCAGACTATCCTCATTTACATTATACAAGACAACAGACAGGCTGGCTGGAGTTGATGATATCAAAAAATAAAGAAATGGTGCAACAACATAAGTTGTAGATTTTTTTGGAGCCAGCTGCTCACCCCAAATATTTTTTAAGAAACGTTTTTCCCTGAAGAAGACCAAAAATGGTTGAAATGCATCAGGGTTGAGGGGTGTGCTATTAGCAGATGAATCCTTTATGAAATGTGTACTTTTTCTTATCAATTTTGCAAGTATACTACATTGTTGCATATTTTTCTGTATGTATGTGCCTGTACCTATTGGAACTATTGCTATTTGTAAACCAGAGTTCGCATTTTTAATACTCTATATACATTTTCAAGTTTGTCGTTTTTACGATTTACAAAAATAAAATCTTTTTTGATTTCACACCAATTGTCTTCATCTCTGCCCCAAAAAAAAAAACACAGAGTTGATGATATTAGCATCTGACAGTGTGTGTCCCAACAGCATGGGACAACACACATTATATATACATATATACAGCATATACATATCCAGAGTCTATGTGTCTTGGGGGGGGGGGGGGGCAGCATGAACCTGAATCCAAGTAAAACCAGCTCATAAACAGCACCATTCCCCCAAATGCCAGGGCCCATAATTGCAAGGCAAGAGGCTTGCATTACGTCCCCTCCAACAGCCTCTATCCCGGCTAGGTCTGTCACAATGAATATCGGAAACTATTGATCACTAAAGGATTTTATTAAAACAGAACAAAGATATAAGGGCAAGGTTGTGATATACCCATCAAATGTATACCCTTTTGCTGTATATGATATTGGTTTGAGTGGCGTTCACTCTATATACATGTATGTATTGTTTTTTGTTTGTTATGTAACGAAAACAAATAAAAATGTACCTTTAAAAAAAAGAAAAGAATTCATCTAAACTGATGGCCCTATCCGGAGGTGACGTGCTCGGTGTGGCCACGAACATGGCTTCCTACAAGAATGCAGGTATGCATTTGATACAGTCCCCCATAAACGCTCCCTCCCCTTCCTTCTCCTATCTCTTTTCTCCCCTTTTTTCTTCTTTTTTCTGTATGCCTCGAAAGTTATAGGCTTCTTTTACTATAGTGATGCAGGTTAAATGTCTAAACGACATTCTGCTGATGGACATAATTGCATAGAGCCTTTACGCCCATGAGACGGGCCCCTGACTTACCAGGGGCACTGAGCGTCTTGTCTGTGTGTGTGTACAGTTGCTTTTTGGTGCCCGTGCTGTATGCAGGGTGGTTTGATGGAAGCTATTGGGCCCCCCTCTGCCCCGGCTGCAGGTCATGGGACCATATTTTCATTACGCTGTTATGGACAGCCCCCCGGCTCATCACCAGGGGAGGGGTTGTCATACAGGAAGGCCGATATACCCCACCTACCCTTTACGCCTCCACAGCTTTCATATTACCACCTCCAAGATGCCTTCCATAACCTGCCAATCGGAGAAGGCCTCCAGGTCTTCTCACTCAATACCCATAAACATTGCTTTTGTTGTTGTACATGTTTCTCTGTCCAGCTTGTTCATCCATACTGGTAAAGCATGTAAGACCCGGTTGGGTCAATAATTTCATCCTATGCAAAATGTTGGACATGCCTTGTTATATGTCTCTTTATAAAATTAAATAAAGATTATACAAAAAAAAAAAAATTTGGGCACCCGGCCGTGACAGCTTGCGACTTCACAGCCGGGCGCGAACTGCGCATGCGCGAGTCGCACTGTGCTCTCCGGGTGGACAGGTAATCTTCTGGGACCTGTGATGTGTCCCAGAAGATTTATGAGAGGGAGGGGCCGCCTAGGGGGAGAGGAGGAGTCGCCTAGGCGGCCCATAGTCAGAAGTAGGAAGTGGGACAGGAAGTCCCACTCAAAACTAGTCACCCATCCCCCCCGAAGGAGTGCTTAAAGCGGAAGTTCCACTTTTTGTTGAGAACAAGCCTACCTACGGTTTAATAAGAAAAGGAAAACAAAGTTAAAATGTCTAAAGTTAACCACTTCAGCCCCAGAAGATTTTACCCCCTTCCTGACCAGAGCACTTTTTACAATTTGGCACTGTGTCGTTTTAACTGACAATTACGCGGTTATGCAATACTGTACCCAAACAAAATTTGCATCTTTTTTTTTTACACAAATAGAGCTTTCTTTTTATGGTATTTGATCATCTCTGTGTTTTTTTTGCGCTATAAACAAAAGAGTTAAGGAAAAGGGGTAGTGCTGCGCTGTATATTAGAAATTCAATATATAAGTGCAATAAATGTAAAGTGCTTAAGGGAACAACATAGGCTTGAGGGTGAAAATGATTGTACAGTGTCAAAAGTGACTATAAGTGCTTCATGTGCATAAATAATAACTTAATATAAAATCCAAATCTAAAATTCAAATCTCATGTGAAATATATATATATAAAATATAGTTCATAATATGCTGATTATTCCAGTAAAATCGCATAAAATCGCATAGAATTCATAGTATGCAGATTTTTCAGTAAAATCGCATAAAATCACATAGAATTCATAGTATGCAGATTTTTCGGTAAAATCGCATAAAGTGACATAAAACGCATAATAAAAGAATATTTGCATAAAATAGAGTAACAATTATAGATCCTAATATGCAGTAAACTTTGGCAATGGTGACATAATCAATGGTGGTAAAAAAAATAAAATAAAAGTGCTATAAGTCCGTGAGCTAGATCCTTGACCTAAAGTGCAAAGTAATGTGACTTTGGTGTCATAGGTATAAACATTGCAGGTGGATCAGGTGGTGATGTTGGTGGTGCGATAAGGTTTATTTTCCAAAGGAGTAGTGAACTCGGTGATTCAGTGACTTCTGTTCCTCTGTGAGTTATGATATAGGTGTCCCCTTACCTTACCGCTGTAAGGTAACAGCTTATATGGATGTATAGGCTCCCAATGGGCCTCTGCTTTTCCTGGGTGGCGTCCCCCAGATTAGGGCTCTCTTGGGATCCTGGTAGCAGTGTCTCCTAGTGGGTCGCAGTGTCTCCTAGTGGGCGTCCCCTCTGTGACCTGGTGCTGGTGTGTGTACCTCGCAGGATGGGTAAAGGGAATGCTCGATAGTGTAGTATTTTCAATAAAATCAGTTTATTTGTAAATATATAAGTAAAAACACACACATTTAAATTCAGTTTAAATGCATATAACAACGAGCGCCGAGCTCGTACCTCACTTCCGGTATCCCAGTGGTGTCCCGACGCGTGTTCGTCACGGTCACGTGACTTCATCAGGGGATAATTTGAGATACTGGAGGTGTCCTTATATCTGTGTGTTGATTCCTATCATTAGCGGCCATTTTCCTGAAGCCGCGTAAAACCGGAAGTGCTCCGGCGGCCATTTTTTGATGGGTTCTGTCGCCGGAAATCGGTCGGCGGACATTTTAATGGTAGTTTCTAGGCACTCGGATGTAAACATCCGTTCAGCGGCCGTGTTTTCCTTCAGACTGGTCGCCGGAAGTAGAGCAGCGGCCATCTTTTGGAAGGGTTTAAAGCTTTTAATTGCATTTCAAGGGATATTGTTTAAAGATGAGTCATAGGAGGAATTTTGAATAGAACGACAAACACATAATTATTAAGGGGTTACTAGCAAACAAAAGAGTGACAATTTTGAAAAAAAAATCAATATTTTTTACTTTTTGCTATAATAAATATCCCCAAAAATGTTTTTAACCACTTTAAGACCGGGCCTATTTTTGAAGCTTGTTGTTTACAAGTTAAAATAATTTATTTTTTGCTAGAAAATTACTTAGAACCCCCAAAATATTTGTCTTAACACCCTGGAGAATAAAATGGCGGTTTCAATACTTTCTGTCACACTGCATTTGTGCAGTGGTCTTACAAGCGCACTTTTTTTGGAAAAAAATACACTTTTTTGAATTAAAAAATAAGACTAGTTGGCCCAACTTTTTTTTTATACTGTGAAAGATAATGTTACGCCGAGTAAATTGATACCCAACATGTCACGCTTCAAAGTTGCGACAAACTTTCACCCTTTCTCCATATGCAACGTTAAAATATTGTACATGTTGCATGTTTTGAGTTACAGAGGAGGTCTAGTGCTAGAATTATTGCTCTCGCTCTAACAATCGCAGCGATAACTCACATGTGTGGTTTGAACACTGTTTTCATATGGGGGCGCTACTCACAAATGCGTCTGCTTCTGCACGCAAGCTCAGCAGGATGGGGCACGTTTAAACATTTTTTATTTTTTTTCTTATTTATTTTACCTTTTATTTTTTATTTTTACACTGTTCTTTAAAAAAAAAATGTGTCACTTTTATTCCTATTACAAGGAATGTAAACATCCCTTGTAATAGAAAAAAGCATGACGGGACCTCTTAAATATGAGACCTGGGGTCAAAAAGATGCAATAAATAATTTAAATAAAATTAGTTAAGTAGTGTAGTAGGGGCGCTAATTAATTTTAAACAATCACGCTGGTTTTCATAGGGAGCTGCTTAATATATCATTTTAATATATTTTGCAAACATATTTGTAAATATTTATATTGCACATTTATATTTTTAGTATTATCGGTGACCATAGCACACTGATATTTGGTTCTAAACATACTCCAAGCGCGGGGTTGGAATAACCACACCAAGTGGTCGTTTATATCCCAAAATTTAAATAAAATGTCGTTTGAAAAAAATAAAATAAAACATTTTGCTTTAAGAGGTATGGGCGGAAGTGATGTTTTGACGTCGCTTCCGCCCTGCATTGGTATGGAGCTGGTTGGGGGACCATCTTCCCCTCACTCATCTCCATACCAAAAAGGACACAGGATCCGATCGCCTCCGTCGCTGCCGGCGGCTCTGGTAAGCGGCAGAGGGCACTGGAGCATGGCGGGAGGGGGGGGGGGGGGGGGGGGGGCCCTCTCCTGTCGCCGATAAAAGTGATATTGCGGCAAAACCACCACAGACTCCACTTTTATCTGAAACCGGACCGCCCGCTGAAGAAGAGGATACCGGGTTATGGTAACTAGCTGCTGCCATAACAATGATATTTCTCTTCAAGAGTATAATGACGGTGGGCGGTCCAGAAGTGGTTAAACAAATTTCTAAATCAGTTTAGTCCAATATATATTCTTCTACATATTTTTGCATAAAATAAAAAAATAAGATAAAAAAATAACAATAAGCGTATATTGATTGGTTTGCACAAAAGTTATAGCGTCTACAAACTATGGGAAAGATTTATGGCTTTTTTTATGGCATTTTTATTATTTCGTGTTTTTTTTTACTAGTAATGGCGGTGATCTGTGATTTTTAGCGGTACTGTGACATTGCAGCGGACAGATCAGACACTTGACACATTTTTGGGACAATTGACATTTATACAGTGATCAGTGTTATAAAAATGCACTGATTACTGTATAAATGTCACTGGCAGGGAAGGGGTTAACTAGGGGACGATTAAGGGGTTAACTGTGTTCCCTAGTTATTGTTTCTAACTGTGGGGGGAGGAGACATATTGCTGCTCCTATTTATTAGGAACAAAAGATATGTCTCCTTCCCCTGACAGAACAGGGATTTGTGTGTTTGCACACACAAATCCTGGTGCTGGCACTCATGCCCACAATCGCAGGTAGGTGGTGGCGATTGTGTCCACCGGCCACGTGCATTGGGTCCCCCTGGCGGCTCTTAAATGGGAACAACTTATCCATATACAGGGTTTCGCCCAGCAGAGCCATTCTGCCGATGTATATCGGAGTGAGCCGCTCAGCAAGTGGTTAAACTAAAAAACACAGTTCTGGCTGCAATATTCAAACTATATCCAGAAATCCCTGCAATATTTCCTTTTGACCACTAGATGATGCTACTCTCCCAGTGTTTATCCACTTGCCGACCAGCCACCGCAGTTATACGAAGGCAGGTTGGCACGGCTGTGCAAATCGCTGTAGCTATACATCGGCTCTTTAAGATGCTATAGCAGGCGTGTGCGTGCGCAGCATGTCCCCGGAGCCGATGTGCGTGCCGGGCACCCAAGATCGCTCCTGACAAAACGAGAATGTGTGTGTGTAAACACACAAATCCCGGTTCTGTCAGGGGAGTAGAGACAGATTGTGTGTTCCTACTAAGTAGAAACAACAATATGTCTCCTCCCCAGTCAGTCCTATCCCCTTACAGTTAGATAGACATGGGAACTGTCAAAAAAATTGTTTCGTTTCGTCCCGTTTCGTATATAAAAAAATTCGTAATTCGTGTACGAAACTCCGTTTGAATTCGTACAAAATACGAATTTCGTACAAATCGTAAAAATTTTTTTGAATCGTTACGAATCGTTAGTAAAGTTACGAATCGTTAACGCGGCTAATGAATTGTCGGTTCTCATAACACAGAGAACAATTCGAATCCAACTACAAATATCGAATTTTAATTTCAAGTTACGAATCGTTACGAATCGTTAGTAAATCCAACTACAAATATCGAATTTCAACTAATATGAAAGAAATTATAATAGCGGATATAACGAATGCTTCGAATGAATTTGAGATTCAGTATATCTACTATAGAGAACTGTTCCTGCACAAAGTGTCATTTTTGCAGGAAAAATCACTCGCGGCTAATAAAAAGTCGGCTACGTAACACAGAGAACAGTCATTCATTGATAAAAAAAAAAAAAGCGTGGGGGTCCCCCCAAATTCAATAACCAGGCCCTTCAAGTCTGGTATGGATAAGGGGAACCCCAGCCAAAAAAAAAAAAATGGCGTGAGGTCCCCCCAAATATCCATACCAGACCCTTCAGGTCTGGGATGGATTTTAAGGGGAACCCTGGCCAAAAAAAAAAAAATGGCGTGGGGTCCCCCTCAAAATCCATACCAGACCCTTTATCCGAGCACGCAACCTGGCAGGCCGCAGGAAAAGAGGGCACGGGGACGTCATGGGGAATTCCCTATGGCTTTCCCCATGACGTCAGAGGGGGGGCGGGGTCACCAGGTGCCTCCGTTATAAAAGACCTGTCAGCCGGAGCGAAGCCTCACAGAGCGGGAGCCTCCCATTGCAAGGAGCGGCCCGCTAGAAGAGACGCCGATGCCGGACGAGAAGACCGGCGGAAGAAGAAGATGGAAGAAGATGACGGAAGGAGAAGATGAAGAAAGGAAGACCAGAAGAAAGAAGAAAGAAGATTTTAATAAAGGAATTGTCAAAGACCGTCTCCTGTCATTTTTACCATTTTTGTCACCTTTTTTGGTGAAATGGTAGGGGTACCCCCTTACCATTTCACACAGGGGGGGGGGGGGGGCGGGATCTGGGGGCCCCTTGTTAAAGGGGGCTTCCAGATTCCGATAAGCCATCCGCCCGCAGACCCCCACAACCAATGGCCAGGGTTGTGGGGATGAGGCCCTTGTCCTCATCAACATGGGGACAAGGTGCTTTGGGGGGACCCCAAAGCATCCTCCCAATGTTGAGGGCATGTGGCCTGGTACGGTTCAGGCGGGAGGGGGGGGCGCTCTCGTCCCCCCCTCTTTTCCTGCGGCCTGCCAGGTTGCGTGCTCGGATAAGGGTCTGGTATGGATTTTGAGGGGGACCCTACGCCTTTTTTTTTTGGCTGGGGTTCCCCTTAAAATCCATCCCAGAACTCAAGGGTCTGGTATGGATTTTGAGGGGGACCCTACGTCATTTTTTTTTTTTTTTGGCTGGGGTACCCCTTAATATCCATCCCAGACCTGAAGGGCCTGGTTATTGAATTTGGGGGGACCCCACGCATTTTTTTATCAATGACTTCAATGAATGACAGTTCTCTGTGTTACGGATCGGACAATTCATTTGCCGGCAATAGCCGCAAGTGATTTTAAATAGCTTTTTTTCCTGCACATCTCCAAACTGCCGCGGCCGCCATCTCTCAACTGGAAGCGCTCCGGACCTGGGCGCCCAGGTCCGGAGCGCTTCCAGTTGAGATTTGGCGGCCGCGGCAGTTTGGAGATAGATTTTCCCCTGGACCCCTGATGCTGTTGTCCCTTTGGTGATGCTGATATCTGGCTGGTTTTAACCCCGTCTTATCAGAGGAGTAGTGGAAGCAGTCTAATATACCTTGATGACACATATATGACAGGCGTGTTATATTTTGAGTTCTGGTGAGTTTGAACACCTATGGGGAGTGTGCCTCACATGGTGAAAAATCACATGGGATGATACGGTGTCAGAATATACCACAGAAGAAGTCACTTTGATTATACGAACTGTTCACTCACTACTACTCCTGCACCTAAGGAACATTTATCTATTCACCTTTACGATTGAGGACTTATTTTATATTCATACATTTTTTATGTTATATTTTAATGGTCCTAATAAGATAATTTTTTTAGCGCTGTTTTTAGCATATTATTTCTAACAAACACCACAGTCTGGAATTTTTATGCTATCTATCTTTATATTTTTTATACTTTAAAACGGCTGCTTTTATATATATATTTATTTATTTATATATATATTCATTGTATTGACGCTATTTTCTGTCTAGTTGTATCAGAAGCTGTATAGTTCACATCAGGCGCTGAGAAGTGTATAGTAGGCCCTTCAGATACACTCTTTATATTGTACTATAGAGTATATAGTATATAGAAGGGGGTCATGTTTCCCGTGCTTAGAACTGTCTCTGTACAATGTGTCATTTTTGCAGGAAAAAAAAGCTATTTAAAATCACTTGCGGCTAATTGCCGGTTCCCATAATACAGAGAACAATTCGAATACAACAACTAACAAATATCTAATTTCAACTAATATAAAAGAAATTATAATAGCGGATATAACGAATGCTTCGAATGCTTCGAATGATTCGAGATTCAGTATATCTAATATAAAGAACTGTTCCTGCACAGTGTCATTTTTGCAGGAAAAAAAGCTATTTAAAATCACTTGCGGCTATTGCCGGCAAATGAATTGTCCGATCCGTAACACAGAGAACTGTCATTCATTGAAGTCATTGATAAAAAAAAGCGTGGGGGTCCCCCCAAATTCAATAACCAGGCCCTTCAGGTCTGGGATGGATATTAAGGGGGACCCCAGCCAAAAAAAAAAAAAAATGGCGTAGGGTCCCCCTCAAAATCCATACCAGACCCTTGAGGTCTGGGATGGATTTTAAGGGGAACCCCAGCCAAAAAAAAATGGCGTGGGGTCCCCCTCAAAATCCATACCAGACCCTTATCCGAGAACGCAACCTGACAGGCCGCAGGAGAAAAGGGGGGGACGAGAGCGGCCCCCCCTCCCGCCTGAACCGTACCAGGCCACATGCCCTCAACATTGGGAGGATGCTTTGGGGGTCTGAGACCCCCAAAGCACCTTGTCCCCATGTTGATGAGGACAAGGGCCTCATCCCCACAACCCTGGCCATTGGTTGTGGGGGTCTGCGGGCGGGGGGCTTATCGGAATCTGGAAGCCCCCTTTAACAAGGGGCCCCCAGATCCCGCCCCCCCCCTGTGTGAAATGGTAAGGGGGTACAAAAGTACCCCTACCATTTCACCAAAAAAGGTGACAAAAATGGTAAAAAATGACAGGAGACGGTCTTTGACAATTCCTTTATTAAAATCTTCTTTCTTCATCTTCTCCTTCCGTCATCTTCTTCCATCTTCTTCTTCCTCCGATCTGCTTCTTCTTGCTCCGGTCTTCTCGTCCTTCTCGTCCGGCATCGGCGTCTGTTCTGTCGGGCCGCTCCTCGCAATGGGAGGCTCCCGCTCTGTGAGGCTTCGCTCCGGCTGACAGGTCTTTTATAACGGAGGGCACCTGGTGACCACGCCCCCCTCTGACATCATGGGGAAAGCCATAGGGAAGTCCCCATGACGTCCCCGTGCGTCAGAGGGGGCGGGGTTACCAGGTGCCCTCCGTTATAAAAGACCTGTCAGCCGGAGCGAAGCCTCACAGAGCGGGAGCCTCCCATTGCGAGGAGCGGCCCGCGAGAAGAGACGCCGATGCCGGACGAGAAGGACGAGAAGACCGGAGCAAGAAGAAGCGGATCGGAGGAAGAAGAAGATGGAAGAAGATGCCGGAAGGAGAAGATGAAGAAAGGAAGACCAGAAGAAAGAAGAAAGAAGATTTTAATAAAGGAATTGTCAAAGACCGTCTCCTGTCATTTTTACCATTTTTGTCACCTTTTTTGGTGAAATGGTACCCCCCTTACCATTTCACACAGGGGGGGGCGGGATCTGGGGGCCCCCTTGTTAAAGGGGGCTTCCAGATTCCGATAAGCCCCCCGCCCACAGACCCCCACAACCACCGGCCAGGGTTGTGGGGATGAGGCCCTTGTCCTCATCAACATGGGGACAAGGTGCTTTGGGGGGGACACCAAAGCACCCTCCCAATGTTGAGGGCATGTGGCCTGGTACGGTTCAGGTAGGAGGGGGGGGCGCTCTCGTCCCCCCTCTTTTCCTGCAGCCTGCCAGGTTGCGTGCTCGGATAAGGGTCTGGTATGGATTTTGAGGGGGACCCCACGCCATTTTTTTTTTTTTTGGCCGGGGTTCCCCTTAAAATCCATCCCAGACCTGAAGGGTCTGGTATGGATATTTGGGGGGGACCCCACGCCATTTTTTTTTTTTTTGCTGGGGTCCCCCTTAATATCCATACCAGACCTGAAGGGCCTGGTTATTGAATTTGGGGGGACCCCTACGCTTTTTTTTTTTTTTTATATCAATGAATGACTGTTCTCTGTGTTACAGAGCCGACAATTCATTTGCCGGCAATAGCCGCAAGTGATTTTAAATAGCTTTTTTTTTCTGCAAAAATGACACTTTGTCATTTGAATCATTCAAATTCATTCGTTATATCTGCTATAATAATTTCTTTCGAATTAGTTGAAATTCGATATTGGTAGTTGGATTCAAATAATTTGGAGCTGAAATTCGTAAACGGAATTTTTCCTGCAAAAATGACACTTTGTCATTCGAATTCATTCGAATCCATTCGTTATATCCGCTATAATAATTTCTTTCATATTAGTTGAAATTCGATATTTGGTAGTCGGATTCGAATAAATTTGGCGACGAAATTCATAAACGGAATTTCGTATTCCGTATGGAATTCGTATTCGAAAAAATTCGTACTACGGATTCGTAAATTCGTACGAATTTCGAAAAACTAAACTAATCACACATGTCTACAGTTAGAACACACCTAGGGAACACACATTTAACCCCATCAAAAGTGTCCGATCTGTCTGTCGCAATGTCGCAGTCCCGATAAAAATCGCAGATAGCCGCCATTACTTTACTAGTAAAAAAAAATAATACTAAAAATTGCATAAATCTATCCCCTATTTTGTAGAAGCTATAACTTTTGTGCAAATATTGTGTTTTTTTCAAAATGGACGCTCTTTTTTTGTTTATAGCGCAAAAAGTAAAAACCGCAGAGATGATCAAATATCACCAACATAAAGCTCTATTTGTGGGGAAAAAAAGGCCATACATTTTGTTTGGGCACAACGTTGCACGACCGCGCAATTTTCAGTTAAAACGACGCAGTGCCATATCACAAAAAATGGCCTTGTCATTAACCACTTCAATACAGGGCTTTTAAACACCCTTCCTTACCAGACCAATTTTTAGCTTTCAGCGCTCTCACACTTTGAATGACAATTACTCAGTCATGCTACACTCTACCCAAACCAAATTTTTATCATTTTTTTCTCACAAACAGAGCTTTCTTTTGGTGGTATTTAATTACTGCTGGGTTTTTTATTTTTTGCAATATAAGCGAAAAAATAGAGAATTTTTTGGAAAAAAAAAACACTTTTTTTTTAGTTTCAATTGAAAATTTTTGCAAATAAAACATTTTTTTTTTATAAATTTGGGCCAAAATGTATACTGCTACTTATCTTTAGTAAAAATAACCCAAATAAGTGTATATTATTTGGTTGCTGTGAAAGTTATAGCATCTAAAAGCTATGGTGCAAATCATTGAAAAATTATCACATCTGATCACACCTGATGCACTGAAGGCTGATCTCATTTCTTGAGACCCTAACAAGCCAGGAAAGTACAAATACCCCCCAAATTACCCCTTTTTGGAAAGCAGACATTCCAAGGTATTTAGTAAGAGGCATGGTGAGTTTTTTGAAGTTGTAATTTTTTCCCACAATTCTTGGAAAATTTTTGCACAAAATTGTCATAAAAACAAGTTATTTCTCTCACACAGCACATGAATACTTGCAATGACACCCCAAAATACATTCTGCTACTCCTCCTGAGTATAGTGATACCACATGTGTGAGACTTTTACATAGCCTGGCCACATACAGAGGTCTAACATCCAAGTAGCACCGTCAGGCGTTCTACGAGCATAAATTGCACATCTCATTTGATGACAACCTATCACACTTTTGAAGGCCCTGGAGCACCAGGTCAATGCAAACGCCCACAAAATGACCCCATTTTGGAAAGCTAACACCCCAACGTATAATCTGTGAGCCATAATGAGTCTTTTGAATGGTTCATTTTTTTCCAGTAGTATTTGGAAACTGTGGAAAAAAATTAAAACGCATTTTTTTTTACATAAAGTTGTCCATTTATAAGATATTTCCGACACATAGTATGTACATAGCAAAAATTACACCCCAAAATACATTCTGCTACTCCTCCTGAGTATGGTGATACCAAATGTGTGAGACTTTTACACAGCCTGGCCACATACAGAGGCCTAAGTAGCACTGTCAGGTGTTCTAGGAGCATAAATTACACACATAAATTCCTGCCAACCTATCACATTGTTGAAGGCCCTTCATATTTCTAACACATAGCATGTACTGTACATACCAATTACAAACCAAAATACATTCTGCTGAGCAAAGGGTAAAGAAAAGATTACCTACGGTTTTAGTAGTGCAGTGGTCCACAGAGGAGAGCATCAGTCCAGGCAGCAGGCAGGAACGTGGACAGCGACAGCAAAACAGGCAGCAGGCAGGAACGTGGACAGCGACAGCAAAACAGGCAGCAGGCAGGAATGTGGACAGCGACAGCAAAACAGGCAGCAGGCAGGAATAGTCAGCACAGGTAGAGATGTTGTCAACACAGCCAATGCATTAGTCCAGATAGCAGGCAGGGATGTGGTCAGCAGCAGCAAAAGGATCAAAGGATCGTCCATGCAGCAGGCAGGAATACTGTCCATAATTAGTAAAGGCAGCAGGCAGAGGTATGGTCAGCACAGCCAGAATATTCTCCCACCCAAATCTCTTTGAAGCCTCCGAACAACCAGACCCTGTTATGGGAACACAGAAAATCTGGTTTTCTGAACTCCAAACACTATTCTGGAGCCCCTCACATATGTGAGACCCCTGTGTAGCAGGGTAAAAGATCAGTCCAAGGGGCAGGCAAAAACATGGTCAACAAGCCGAGGTCAGTGCAGGTAAAAGGCAGACATAGACGGTAGGCAGAGGCATAGTCGATACAGTCCAGGGTCAGTTCACTTGAAAGGCAGAAACATGGCGGATAAACAATGCAGACAGTAGGGAGAGGCATAGTCGAGAAACAGGCCAGGGTCAGTTCACATGGAAGACAATGGCAGTCTATTGGAAATATGGGCTAATAGTTTTCCAGAGTGTGATATCGCCTGAAGCATTGTCCGATGCAAAGGCCAGGTAGGGAGGGACAATCGGGACAATAGAAGCTGGTGTCTTTCCTAACTCCTCTCTTAGTGCACACCCGGCATTTTTTTTTGGCGTCGTCTTCCGGATGCTGTTGGTGGAATATGTTCCGGAAAATGACGCTCATGTAGCCTGACGCCAGAATCTGAGCGAATGCTTTCTGGGGGGGATTCTTCTTGATAAATAAGTAAAGTGACAATGTCTTCAATATACTTTATGAAGGTGGTGGGTGTTGCTGAGGATTTTTGGTAAATTATAAAAGAATTTAAAAGGGCCAAATGAAAAAAGTAAATTGCAACTTTTTTGTACCAAAAAAGGGATTTTCTTGTTGACAGATAGGGCTGCAACATCTGGTCATTTAAATCCACCCCCCCCCCCCCCCCCATAAATTTATTATATGCGTTGATGCAGGAAGGCTTGCGAACGGGACCGCGTCTTCTGTGAAGTTCCACTGAGGTGTCATTGTGAATGGTGGACATCATATAAACGTCTTTACTATCCCTCCACTTCACAGCCAGCACTTCCTCATTCCTCAAGCTGGCCGATTCCCCCCTTTGAATGTTTGTGGCGACAAGACGCTGTGGGAAGCCCTTTCGTTTTTTTTCTTGTTGTACCACAGGCCAATGTTTTTTTTTTAGGTACAGGTGGCGGAGAAGGGGCAAACTAGTGTAGAAATTGTCCATATAGATATGATACCCCTTTTGGAGGAGTGGGAATGCCAACTCCCAAACAATTTTCCCACTAATTCCCATGTACGATGGACACTCAGGGGGCTGGAGCTGGGAATCTTTGCCTTCATACACGCGGAAGGAGTGCACATAACCGGTGGCGCTTTCACAGAGCCTGTTGAGCTTCAAGCCATACCTCGCTCCCTTACTGGGGATATATTGCTTGATACCCAGCCGGCCTGTGAAATGCACCAGGGATTCGTCCACAGATATTTTTTTGTCAGGGACATAAAGTTCGGCAAACTTCTTGGAAAAGAATCCATCTGGGAAAAACCTGCAGTGTTGACCTGCACACCTGGCTGTGCTGTAAAAGGGGGGATCGTGGCTGACCCTGTGGTAGAAGGAAGCCACAATGGGTTTGCCAAGCTTTCTGGCAGCTGGTTTCGGGCCCTAATTCTTTGGCGCGCACTAGGCCTCTCCTCCTGCGGTCTTGCAGCGCTTAAACTGGGCCTCTCCTTCTGGGGTCTACCGCCGTTGGCACTGCTGGTAGATGCCTGGGGTTCAGACTGTCTTCTTTTAGGAGGGACTGCTTCCTCCTCCAATTCGGATCCTGAGGTGCTGCCTTCAGGGGGCTCATATTCTGAACCAGAAACTGAAACAGAACTGAGCGGTGAGAGCTCCCGATGCTCTCATCACTCAGACTGAGTATTTGGTATGCCTATTCTGGGGTGTAAACCTTTTTGGACATAGTGGCAGGTACTCTGGTGGCAGGTGGTGAGGTGGCGGGTATTCTGGTGAGGTGGCGGGTACTCTGGTGGAAGGTAGTGAGGTGGCAGGTACTCTGGTGGCAGGTACTCTGGTGGCAGCTGGTGAGGTGGCGGGTACTCTGGTGGTAGGTAAACTGGTGGCAGGTACACTGGTGGCAGGTGATGAGGTGGCGGGTACTCTGGTGGTACTCTGATGGCAGGTACTCTGGCAGGTGGTGGGTACTCTGGTGGTACTCTGGCAGGTGGTGAGGTGGCGGGTACTCTGGTAGGTGGTGAGGTGGCGGGTACTCTGGTGGTACTCTGGCAGGTGGTGAGGTGGCGGGTACTCTGGTGGCAGGTACTCTGGTGAGGTGACAGGTACTACTGATGACAGGTACTACTGATTACAGGTACACCTGATGACAGGTTCTCTTTATTTAGGGGGGGGATCTGGGCACAGAGATGTATATATACTAGTGGGTACAGGTATATATGTAACTCACTGTTAGCTGATCTCCTCCTCACACAGGATCGGTGTGTGAAGAGGAGAACCCAGCAACAGGAGTTACCACACTTTTTTGTTTACATTTAGTGACTGGCTGTCATTGGACACAGCCAGTCACTAAATAGCCAATTGCTTTGTTATTTTTACATTGATCCGGACTGAGCTGTATCCAAGGCAAAAGCCTCAGCCAGCCTCAGTCCCGATCACGGCACTGCTCGTTCCCGGGAGCGCGCGCGTGCGCAGTGCACGCCGCTTCCCATACACAGTCAGTCAGTGCCGGCTAGTGACACAGCCGGCAACGCTGCTACTGCTCAGGACACCGCCGCCGAACACCGCCGCCACTTCAATACCCCCATCGGGGGATGGCTGTGTCCCGAGGGACACACCGGATCCCCGATCGCCGCTCTGCGGGCCCCGGGCGGCGGAAAGCCGAGGACGTCATATGACGCCCACTAAGGATGGGAGATCCACCTTGTGGGCGTCATTTGACTATGGCCGGGTATTAAAGTGGTTAAGGGTGCAAATCCTTCCGGGTCTGAATTGGTTAAGATGCCCATTGTCATTCATCCAAGGACCCGCCCCCTGGGGAGTGACATAGGACTCCCTGTGTACTTTTATGAGAATGCTGCAGGGAGCTCTCTCCTTAATTCAGAACCTGTCCACCACTGAGGACAGAAGAGGACCAGGACTGGGCCATAGACCCCAGGAAAAATGTATATAAATTATTTTAAAAATAAAAGTGATATCCACGGGGCGTGCAGAGTAAGTTAGGGGGGTTTGAATTAGGATTTAAGTTTTATTACTCTGATGTATATAAGGAAATGTTTTAATAACTTTTCATTCTACATTTAAGGCCGGGTTCACATACATGTGGCTGTGGTTTGCAGTCTTGAGTCTAGTGCTCTTCTGTTCACCGGTTCAGGTGCAAAACTTTCCCTGAATTCACACCTGAACTGTACCAAAGAACGCACAGGACCCCTTTTCAAACCCGCACCATGGCCGCCCCGCCCATGTGTGAACTGGCTTCATTGAAAGCCGGCCACATTCCTGTTTCTAAATTTGCTGCTGTGTGGAGGATAGGAGGGAAGCGAGCAGAACTGCAGGTGGGGCAACACAGGGGGAAGCCCAGGCAGTAAGGGAAGTCAGCATTGCACAGAGTAATTAGGGTGTGCCCAGGCACACCTTGCACACCCCCCTGTGCATGCCTATGGATTTACTTTAAATTATAATCTAACATTACTTTCCATGCAGGGTCCCTCTATTAAAGCCTCCCATCAAAATGTAATGTATTGTATATCCCTATATGTTTTACAATGGGAGAGAATTCGATCCCCAGTCAGGAATTTATCATGCATTAGCCTCAATTCACAAAGCGCTAACACAAGGATAAAGCTCTCATTTATAGCCGTGGACTCTAAAAATAACTCGCTTTTAAAAAAATAAATCTACTTATCTGGGTGTTTTAGCTTTGAAAATTGAACCTATTGTGTCCCTGTTGGGAAGACCCTCAGTTTCACCCCAACAGAAGAGTTAGGACCTCTCTCAGGTTTTTATCACCGTCTGATCATTGCTCTCTGTGTCCCTATTTACTACACTTTTTAAACTTCCTTTTCTAATGACTTGGGGTCCCTTGGACAGGAAGTCCAATCACGGGGTAAGTGAGTGGGCAATTCAAAAACAAAGCCAGGAGAAAGAAAGGATGAAAACAATATGCACTAATACAACGCTAAGAGGCGTATACACAAATGCTAGGAGTCTAGCTAAAGAAACTGTGGATCTGGTGTCACTTTTTTAGGCAGACCTGAACGGACGCCCCATGCAGGTCTATGGAGCGACGGATGTCAGCGATGACCATGTCCACTGACATCCGATCCGCTAAAATCAGACCTATGACGATACGTTTGCATCCGGCATGGCGGATCGGATGAGATCTGATGAAAATGGACATGCTGTCCGCTTTCGCCTGATCCCTCCATAGGAATCAGCGGCGCTCTGACAGGCCCCTCCCCCGCTCAGTGAGCAGAGACGGACCTGTCATCCGCCGGCTCAGCGGAGATCAATGGAGAGATCTCCTGCTGTGCTGGCGGACTCTGCTGAGCGGATCTGCCTCGTGTGAATGGGGCCTAATTCACAAGCTATAGCAGCGCTCTAGAAATAAAAACAACAAAGTCCAATGGTGATAACTTGCCCTCTGAAGAGCGAGTCCAAAGTGCATCAGGTGATCCTAAAGGTATTCATATGGTGTTTTTCCAAAGAATAAGAAACCTTCACCGCACCACGTGAGACCGCTCCCCTCAAAAAACGCACTCACCAGAACAATGTTATAAAGACGCCTTGTTACAATGATGTGTCATTAGCCTGTAGCAAGTCTGCATCTTCAATCAGCATACAACAAGGACTACTCATTCAGAGCGGGGTGTTCATTTGTTGTCTCGTTTATCACAAACCATAAGGAAACAGAGAAGGAATCCTCATAGCATACAACAGTTATATAATATATATATATATATATATATATATATATATTTTTTTTTTTTTTTAAAGAGACAATCCCCCCTTTTAAGAAATATCCTTACATCAAATTAAAAGTAAAATAGCATCTCATAATATTCTGGTGAGTGAGTATCGTTATAGGCTGCAAATTATACGAATATTATGAGATGCTATTTTACTTTTTATTTGATGTAAGCATATTATAACATTGTTCTGGTGAGTGCGTTTTTTGAGGGGAGCGGTCTCACGTGGTGCGGTGAAGTTTTCTTATTCTTTGGAAAAACACCATATGAATACCTTTAGGATCACCTGATTCATTTTGGACTCACTCTTCAGAGGGCATATTATCACCATTGGACTTTGTTGTTTTTATTTCCAGAGCGCTGCTATAGCTTGTGAATTACATATATAATATTCATGTTATATGTAGAGATTAACTGATTATCGGTATGGCCGATTATTGAAGGCTGATATCAGCATTTTCAATAAAATCTGTATTGGTTGCAAACTAGACTGATTTTACCAATATTGGTCTCCGTGGGTCACAGCCATCTTTTTGTGGTCCAGAAGCCTGTAGAGTGCAGACCCAGTGTGTATGGGCGTGCAGGACACGCATACAATGTCATTACGCCTGCGCACACTGGGCCTATTGAGTCTGACAGGCCTCCCTCGCCTCGACACTTAGATGGACAGACATGCCAGCTGGCCAGTCAGCCACCCACCCACAGTAAGGTGCCAGGCCACTGAGGCCAGCCAGCAGCCACCCACAGCAAGGTCCCAGCCAGGGCAGCCAGCAGCCACCCACCCACAGTAAGGTGCCAGGCCACTGAGGCCAGCCAGCAGCCACCCACAGCAAGGTCCCAGCCAGGGCAGCCAGCAGCCACCCACCCACAGCAAGGTGCTAGCCAGGCCAGCCAGCAGCCAAACCCATAGCAAGGTGCCAGCCAGCAGCCACCCACAGCAAGGTGCCAGCCAGGCCAGCCAGCAGCCACCCACAGCAAGGTGCCAGCCAGCAGCCACCCACAGCAAGGTGCCAGCCAGGCCAGCCAGCAGCCACCCACAGCAAGGTGCCAGCCAGCCCAGCCAGCAGGCACCCACAGCAAGGTGCCAGCCAGCAGCCACCCACAGCAAGGTGCCAGCCAGGGCAGCCAGCAGCCACCCACAGCAAGGTGCCAGCCAGGCCAGCCAGCAGCCACCCACAGCAAGGTGCCAGCCAGGCTAGCCAGCAGCCACCCACAGCAAGGTGCCAGCCAGGCCAGCCAGCGGCCACCCATCACACCATGTGCACTGCAGAAAGAGAATGTCTGTTTTGAAATCTGCGTGTGTTTTAATGTTTTTCTCCCATCAGTTTTCATGCAGGTATGGCGTAAAGAACGAGCTCTTAATGTTTAATTTTTAATAAACATTACCATGTTCCATTTATTCCAGATTTGTGCATACAATGTGTTATTTTTGAAAAGTTTTAATGTACAAAATATCGGCAAATAATATCAGCTACTGGCAGGAGAGGTGGCCGAAATATTGGTTTTTGTATCGACACTGAAAAAAACAATATTGGTGGATCCCTAGTTACAGGTCCTGAAGAAGCGGAGCTCCCGTGAAACATGTAGACCAAATAAACTTACTATGTAATTGCTGATCAACTGAACTGCAGCTCTGTACCAATTGTATCCTTGTAATTCTATACTGTATGGAATACCTAATGAAGTGTTTATGTCTTAAATATTTAATGTAATAAAATGTTTCATTTTATTATACAAGTTCTAGTGTTGGTTTAGTTCTCAAAGACATATTTAAAGTCCCGGTACTCTTGTGTTTGACCTGTTCTATACTGACTTCAAATCATGTTTTTTTTTTTTTTAAACTTCATTGAACCCCTGTAGATATAATCTATGTAAACTATTATATATATATATAGCAATGGAAAAATATAGATTACCTTGCAGGAAATATATAACAAGTTCATAAATGGATGAATAGATGTACAGTGGAACCTCGGATTACGAGCATAATCCGTTCCAGGAGAATGCTCGTAATCCAAAGTACTCGCATATCAAAGCGAGTTTCCCCATTAAAGTCAATGGAAACTAAAATAATTTGTTCCGCATTGACTTCAATGGCATGCAATACCGCATGCGGACACCTTGGCTGACCTTGACAGTCTTTGGAAAGACTTTGTTCCCGAGATTTCTCGAGGTCAGCAGAGCAGTCCTTTCGTTTCCGTGCATTTCCGAATGCGCTGATCGGCTCGGCATGGCTCCGGCGCCCCCGACCTCAGGCCAAACGTGGTACTGCACACCGCTTCCACCTGAATAGTGCTCGTTTTGCGAGACGACACTCGCAAACTGAGTTACGATTTTTAAAAATACAGTGCTCGTATTGCAAAACGCTCGTTAACCGAGTTACTCGCAATCCGAGGTTCCACTGTATTCAGTATTTGATGCTTCATAAAATTTGTCATATTTCATTAAAACTGATCGGAGAAACAAAAGGCAAAAAGTGATTACCGGAGCTCCTAGGTCTTCTCTTTGACAATCTCCCCGCCATCTCTTTGCTCAGTCTTAGTTCTTCTATATCTGAATCCCAGTCATATTACGGAACACCTAGACACAGAGATACATTGTATACATTGTCACTAATGGTTACTATGTTGTCCAGATTTCTTTATTTTTTATAACAATATTTCCAAATCTAAGACCTAGAGCCAGATAGGCGGCTTTTATCTAACTCCATACATATATAATTGATGCAAATTATTGCAACTCTTTTAAAATACATGATTACATTTTTTTTTTAAAGCAGAGCAAGTACCTGAATCTGCCCTGGTATTATCCTCCTGCAATCTGTTATAGGATAAGTTCACCTTTTGGGAACATGTGACATGTTCCACCCATTTTCCTCCTAGTTGCCCATACTAGCTGTCACTTTTTGAAATCAGCTTGGCTCCACCCACACAGGCCCATCATTAATTGAAATAAAATGAAATAAAAAATAGATGGTGCACAGGTGAATGAGACACAGGATCCAAAGTGACGGCCTGAGTGGTGATGATGCTGGAGAAAGACTGGATACAAGATGGCCATGGATAGAAGGCGTGTCGGGGCTGGGCTCAGCCCTTCCTTCTCAGAGCTTTGTGCTCAGCTGTCGGTTAATTGCCAAAGACTCTTCATTCCACAGTGACCCACCTGGTCTTCATTTCCTGCTCGTCAGCTAGAGCTGCCTGTTATATAAGTTCCTTGGATCAGATCTTCTGTGCCTTTGCCTTGGTCAACATATCTGGACTCTCTCTGCTGTGGTTTCCTGTGAAAGACTTTTTCTTGGCTGACTTCCCTTCTGGTTCCTGATCCTGTTTGCTGCACCCGACTTTGCTGATCTCTGGACTGTTTCTCTGGCTAGTTCTGAATATCCATCCTGGTTACTGAACTCTGGCTATGTTTTGACTACGTTTGCTCTGTTTATACCATTTTACCATTTTATTTTATTAAATTTTTTATTAAAGGGGTGTTCCAATGGAATATTTTTCTTTAAATTCAGCAGCTACAAACACTGTAGCTGCTGACTTTTAAATTTTAATAAGGACACTTACCTGTCCAGGGCGCCTGCGATGTCGCCCCCCCCATGGTTGTTACGTCCCTCGTATCGTGTCCCGGTGCCGCTGCCCATTTCCTACTGCGCATGCGCCAGGCGTGCAGCGCTTTGTGAATGGGGCACGCTGTGTTCTGGGACACACACAGTTCCCAGAACACACCGCGCCACCATCCCCAGAAGACAACGCGAGGAGGAGAGAAGACTGAAGATCAACGCAGAGTAGGAAGAGGCAGATTAGGAAGACTGCCTAGCAACAGGGGTTTCTGGTAAATCAATTTTTGTTTTTCAAATGTTTTTTTTTTTTTTTAAGAATATTAATGCTATTTTTTTTTAGGGTGGCCCTCCACTTTAAATAGTGTGATTTTTACTGCACTTCTGTCTCAGTCTGGCAGCTCCCAGGAGATGAAGGAATCTCTATACAGCATAAAATCAAAAACAAAAGGAGCGCCACTCTAAGTGCAGTATGCAAAGAAAAATTTGTCTATTTATTTAGACAAATGGCAACTTACATGAGGATGCACAATAATGCGCATGTCAGACCCACTAGAGGTCAGTGAAGCTGTGACACTGAAGGACCATGTGGAGTCAGGTTGATCCACACCAGGAGGTGAGTGGGGCAGGGAGCGTCCAGCCGGTGTGGACGCTGAAGCCCAGAACTCCACAAGGCAGTGAACACAGATGGACGAGTCTTGGCTGAGCGTGACCCCAGAGATGGGGGCAGCAATTTCAGAGCTGCCCACGGCTTCTTTCTCAAAGCTGATTGGCCAAAGCTGTGCCACCTGCATATGTAGTGACAGGGAGAGGAGCTACAAATCGGGAAGGAGGACGGGAAGGGGCGGGGCACTAGGCTTACAAACAGAGCTCTATACAAATAGAGATTAAAAACTGTTGTAACGGCTCGAATGAGCCCAGTTCTTGTCTGCAGCAATATACAGCAGTGACATTTACACAAAATAGCAAAAATAAAAAAGGTAATGAGATAAAACTAAGATACCACCTATGGTAATAATGAACACCCCTAGAACTAAATATTACATGACCGGCTGGATGTTCCCTGCCCCCCTCACAGACGCCCCTTATCTGCATAATCTGCAGTTTTTGTTGGGGGTAAAGGTGAACTAACCCGTTAAATCCTTCAAACGAACTGGCAGTCCCAGCCAATATATACAATAACAAATTAAAGTGATTCTAAAGCCTAAACATCCTAATGTTTCGCTGCATTAAGGTAGAAATTATTCAAGCGGCACTATCGCCTCCTTAAAGCGGGACTGTACTGAAATTTTTTTTTTAAAAGCCAGCAGCTACAAATACTGCAGCTGCTGACTTTTAAAAAGATGGTCACTTACCTGTCTCCCAGTTCCAGCGATGTCGGCAGCAGAGGCCGATCGATCGCTCGGCTCTCTGCTGTAGCCGGCGCCATTCTCAGTGAGGGAATCAGGAAGTGGCTTCACTTCCCGATTCCCTACTGCGCATGCGCGAGTCGCGCGGGGCAATGAGAATCTTCAGCGCTGTCTGCCGGGACACGTGTGTGTCGGGACAGGAAGCTGCGTAAACTCCCGTGGGAGTTTATGCCCGGAAGTGGGTGCAGATATCCGTCTTAGACAGGTATCTGCACCCCCCTCCCCCCTGAAAGGTGCCAAATGTGACACCGGAGGGGGGGGAGGGCTCCGAAAAGCGGGAGTTCCACTTTAGGTTGGAATCCCGCTTTAACCCCTTATACTTACCTGAGCCATCACTCGATCCAGCACTGTGCCTGTCTGTAGCGGCTCTCTCCCTCATGCTGCATTTAGGCTGCATTCACACCTGAGCGTTTTGGCGTCTGAAGCCTGAAGCTACAAAACACTAGAGGGGAAAAAATACATTATTCTCTATGGAGATGGTTCACATCTCCACTCCAAAACGCCTGAAGCTCAAACAAGTTCCAGACCCTTTTTTGTCACTCGAATCGGGCAGATTTGGGCGTTTTTCTTCTTACATTGGTGACCTTTTGCTCTGCACAATGTCGGTAGGTTTGTGTCAGTCATTTATATTTTTATTATTTTTTTATTATTTGCTACATTATTTGTTTTAAAATATTTTTTTATTATTTTATGTTTATTTTTTGCGAGCCCCATTGGGGGGCTTTGGTGAAATATCACACGTCCAAACAGACCCCCCAATGTCTCACATTTGAGACAGAAAGGGACTGAGGACAGAGATTTCCCAGTCCCTTTCTCTGCAGCCAAGCAGCAAGGGGAATCTGCGCAGCGCAGGGTGATTAGGGTGTGCCCAGGCACACCTGGCACACCCTGTGCACACGCCTATGTGCAGCTCCAATCATTGGATGTGGCGGCTGCATTCCTTTTCTTTTTATGGCTTTTTTTAGCTGATCTGGCCAGTAACACCAATCCTGTAAAAGCCTCAATCCGCACTATGAACTGCATGTGAATCACACCACATTGCACCAAAGAAGTGCAGGCACCTTTTATGAGCCACACTCGACCACATCCCATCCCATCCCATCCCATCCCATCCCACCGTTTTGTACAATGCAATCCAATGCAGGCAAAGGCAGTGTCTATGTGACCTGTGTTTGGGGTGTTGGTAACTTTGTATTGACACCCTCTGCTGATCTCATGGGTATTAGATTGTAAGCTCTTCTGAGCAGGGCCCTCTTAATCCTCTTGTATTTTATTGTATTATAACCGTATTGTCTCCCTTTTATATTGTAAAGCGCTGTGTAAACTTTTGGCGCTATATAAATCCTGTAATAATAATAATAATAATATTGCGATTTGCATGCGGTGTGGGAAAAGCTCACAGATCTCTGTGTTTCCCACACCACATAAGTGTGATCCTTTACTTAGAGTGCCGCCACTCTGAATGAAGGAGCACAGGAGGCACCTTTGGACAGTGGCATTGTCAGTCTAGGGGGAGAGGAGTGTTGGGCCCCTTCCACACGAGGCGGATCCATTTAGCGGACCGTCTCTGATCACTGAGAGGGGGAGGGGCCTGTCAGAGAGCCGCCGATTCCTATGGAGAGATCGGATGAAAATAAACATCATGTCCATCAGATCTCATCCGATCCTCCAGAGGGTGGGGCGAACGTATCGCCATGCGTCTGATTCTAGCAAATCGGATGGCAGGTGGGTGTCAGCGAACACATCTCCGCTGACATCCGTCTCCCCATAGGAGTCAATGGACGGCTGAAAAACCGACAGGGAGCGGGCTTGTCATGTGAAAGGGGCCTTAAATGGACTAGCAGATTTACATACACTAACAAATTGGAGCCAAACTCCAGCTTTTAAAGCAGCACCAGCCGAGCATTTCTTTTTCTTTTGGGATAAAGACTTTTGAAAAAAAATCTAATCATTGTAATCACTCCTGTCAGTGGTATTGGTTTGTCTCTAGATCTGCAGGACAGCTTGTTCTTTTGAAAAACAAACAGACTTACTGGCAGCATCAGCAGATGGAAATAGAAAAAAAAAGAGAGCCTAAAACAAATGCAGCCATCACATTTAAGAATTGGTAAGATGCTTTTGGGTTTAACCACTTCAGCCCCAGAAGATTTATCCCCTTCATGACCAGGCCATTTTTTTGTGATATGACACTCTGCTACTTTTGCGCCAATTGCGCAGTCGTGCGACACTGAACACAGATAAAATGTATGTCCTTTTTTTCCTAACAAACAGAGCTTTCTTTCTGCGTTTTTTTTTCTCTATAAACAAACAAAAAAAGAAAATTTTGAAAAAAAAAAAAAACTATTTTTATTTTCTGCCATAAAACATCCAATTAAAAAAAATGTAAAAAAATAAAATGTCTTCATCAATTTAGGCCGATATGTTTTCTGCTACATATTTTTGATAAACCCCCAAGAAGAGCATATTGATTGATTGATTGACTGGTTTACACAGAAGTTATGGCGTCTACAAACCTCGGGATATACAATATAGTGGAATATTTATTTCTTATTTTATACTAGTAATGGCCGAGATCACCGACTTATAGACGGACTTTAATATTGGGGTGGACAATCGGACACCTAACTGACACTTTGTGGGTACCGGTGACACTAATACAGAAATCAGTGCTACAAATATACACTGTCACTGTACTAATGATACTGGCTAGGAAGGAGTTAAACATCAGGGGCAATCAAAGAGTTACATGTGTGCCTAGCCGGTGTTTTTGTGTAAACTGTGTGCTACTTTTACTAAGGAATGTGATGGATTGGAGGTCGTCTGATGTAAACAGACAGAAGAGTACATTTACCTCTACAGGGATGTGCAATTCCTATCGCCTGACAACCGGGACTTGCAGTTATGGCAGCTGAGCGGGTTTTTTTTAACATTTATGCAGCAGGGCTTGTCAGGTGGAAGCATTTGGGTGGCTTTGCTTGCTTTAACACATCCCGCTAAAGTGCCCACCCCTCCCCCTGTGCGTGCTCACCCCCCACTATGTATCCCTGGCTCTGGTTACCTATCTGCGGTCCCGGGACCCGCAACTGGGGCATTGAAGTACTTTGTTACGAAACATGTCGGGTACATAGCCTGCTGGCAGGACTTACATGCTTTTTTAAACTTTTATGTGATAGGGAGAGCAATTCCCACATTTTAGATGGACATCAGAATACAGAAGGGAACTCTCCCCAATGGAACACAGATGGCGCAATAAAAACTGTTGGGGGTTCTAACACCCCATTACACTATCCAAAATGAAAAAAAATAAAAATAAAGCTTTGCCTTTAGTTATACTTTGAAGTAATTTTTATTGTGCTATTTGGTGAAGTCATTGCTTTATACGGGTCTGTTTTGCAGTGTTAATTTTGTCGACTAAATTAATACTATTTTATTCTACTAAAATACGACTAAAACAATTGAGAAGATTAAAATACAACTAAAGCCCCATACACACGCTCGGATTATCCGAGGACCAGGTCCGTCGGATCATGTCCGTCGTATTTTGTCCGATGTTGGTTTTGCGTACACACGGTCGGACAAAGTTGTCGGAAAATCCGATCATTCTGAACGTGGTGACGTTTGTTGCCTACGACGGGACTACGTAGAGGCTAGTAGCCAATAGCTTTGGTCTTGTAATGTGATCTGAGCATGCGTAGCACTTTGTCCGTCGGACAACTGTACACACGATCGGATTTGGTGTGATCGGACCGTGTTGTCGGAAAATCTATCCAGCAGGAGATAGGACTTTGTCCGTCGGATAATCCGACGTACACTGTCCGATGGTGCATACACACGGTCTGATTTTTCAACAACATTGTCCGATCGGACAGAATCCATGCGAAAATCCGACCGTGTGTATGGGGCTTAAGACTAAAATGGCATTTTAGTCAACAGACTAAAACTAGAAGAAAAATGAAATTTGACCTCCAAAATGAACACTGGTCTGTAGTACACGTTCATACCTAAATACCATAAATAATAACATATTGGATTTTTCACTACAGGAGTATATAATAAGTTTGGAAATTGTAGAGAAATGCTTAAATAATGCATTACAATTTAACTAAACACATTCGATTTAAGTCCACTAAATACGACTAAAACTAAACAAATTGCAGAAGACTAGGACCTTTAGCCCTAAGACTAAAACTAAATGGAAATTTGCTGCCAAGATGAACACGGCTGTTTTGTCTTGCCAGATAACAGCCGTTGGGGGAGATTTACTAAGGCTGCTTTCACACCGGGGCGCTTTGCAGGCGCTAAAGTGCTAAAAATAGCGCCTGCAAAGCGCCCTGAAAGAGCCGCTCAATGCACTCCAATGTGAAAGCCCCGAGGGCTCACACTGGAGCGGTGCGCTTGCAGGACGGTCAAAAATGTCCTGCAAGACGCATATTTGGAGCGCTGTAGGGGCGGTGTATTTACCTCCTTTTGCAGTTTTAACCCCCGCTAGCGGCCGGATATTGACGGTAAAGCGGCGCAAAATATAGCGCCACTTTACCGCCAGCGCGCTCTACACCCCCGTGTGAAAGTACCAGAGAACTTGGTGCAGATGTTCATACAAACCAATCAGCTTGTGGAATTATGACGCTTTCACACAGGCGCCTCCATTAAGTGGAATCTGCTTACTCAGTGGGGGGATCTCTCTGCTGATCCCCCGCAGAACAGGCGGATGACAGGTCCGTGTCCACTCCGCTATGCAGAGCAGATATGGACACAGTCCCACTCTCCTCTATGGGGCAATCAGGTGTAAACGGACCAACATCCGATCCGATCCGCCAGATGGATGGGGAATAGGAGCACCATCCATCTGTTTTTGGAGGACATGATCGGATCGGATGGCAGCGAGTGTCGGCGCTGACATCCACCACTTCATAGAGGAGACTGGAGGGTCCAATCAGGTCCACCTGAAAAACTGACAGGTGGACCCGATTGGACAGCCTGTGTGACAGCTGATTGGTTCCCATGCACAGCTGCCCCACATTCTCTGGGCTCCAGTTTATTTTTTTGGAAGCCCTCCTTACAGTGGTGGTCAGAAGATAATCCTTCCAGACAGTGAATACAGATCACTGGTGTCCCGCAGCTGGTTCTGTGAAGCAATGTTGGCCCTGGATCTGGGCAATAACCACCAAATGGGAGATCCACCAGCAATAGTGGGTAAAAAATACTGCTTAGGGTTGTCTAAAGTGTGCGCTATATGTGTAAATTTAGTTTTTCCCAGAACTGTAACGGAGTTCTGGGGGTTAATTGTTTAGGTCATTTACTTTGGCGTCAGTTTGGCTGGGCTGTACTGGAGTTCTGCCTGGTCATAAGTGAAGTGAGGCACCTGTGACAGGCTGAGAACGCAGTCTGGTTGGACGTGTTGGGTACCCATTTCTCTGACCCAATCAGCGGGCACGTCTGGCCCCGCTGTGCATTCTGGGAAGGGGTACTTAAGATGCTGAAGTCACGTGTTCAGGGTTCGGCTTGCTCTTCTGATTCCTGGTTCTGGTCCGGACCAACCCCGTGAGGGGTCCTGGACCCAGGAGTGTCTGCCGTCCCGCAAGCCTGGTCACCCTGACCAGCTCCAGAGGCCCTTATGGTCTGGGGTGGGGATCCGTCTGTTCCCGAACCTCGGAACTGGCTAGTTCGAGGCCCAGTAACTGAAGGAGGATTCTGAAGTGTCCCGGTGAGCTCTCAGCATTGGAGAGACACAACAACTCGTACAAGTGACCAGGGGAGGACCCAGAAGCTGGCTGCTCGGTAAGAGCCTGGGAGCTGGGAGCCTGGGAGCTGAGATTGTATGGACACTGACTGGATCCGCATTGCAAAGGTTTAACCCCCATATACAACCTAAATAAAGGTTTTAACCCCCTGATTGCCCCTAGAGTTAACTCTTTCACCAGCGATCACTGTACAAGTGTCACTGGTGACGCTGGTTAGCCAGTTAGTTATTTAGGTTCCCCGTCAGGTTTTTATATAGCGTCAGGTACACCCATATATTACCTGATAAAGGTTTTAACCCCCTGATTGCCCTAGTTAACCCTTTCACCAGTGATCACCTTATAACTGTTACGGGTGACGCTGGTTAGTTTGTTTTTTATAGTGTCAGGGCACCCGCCATTTATTACCCAATAAAGGTTTAACCCCCTGATCGCCCGGCGGGTGATATCAATTAGGTTTTCGGGTCAAATAAGGTCTGCGTCACCCCAGGTTAGTGCCAGTACCGCAAACACTCAAGCGCAAAGCATACACCTCCCTTACTGGTATAGTATCTGAACAGATCAATATCTGATCTGATCAGATCTATACTAGCGTCCCAGCAGTTTAGGGTTCCAAAAAACGCATTGTTAGCGGGATCAGCCCTGCTAGCACCTGCGTTTTCCCCCTCCGCCCAGCCCAGCCCAGCCCACCCAAGTGCAGTATCGATCGATCACTGTCACTTACAAAACACTAAACACATAACTGCAGCGTTCTCAGAGTCAGGCCTGATCCCTGCCATCGCTAACAGTTTTTTTTGGTAGTGTTTTGATTCAGTCGCTAACAGTCAGGAGCTTTTTTACCTGTGAACAGTGGCGGAATTATAGGGGTCGCCGAGATCGCCATGTCGACCGGGCCCCTTGTTGCAGGGGGCCTTTGAGGGCCCCCTGTACTCTTTGATAGGAGGGGAGGCTGAGAGGAGCTCCCCGATCATCAGCCGAACTGTAATCGGTGCAGGGAGCTCCTCACATACCTAAAGTGAAAGCAGTGCTGTCTCTTTGTCTCCCCCTACAGTGCAGTACCCGGCAGAAAGAAGGTAAATGTCTGCTGTTCTTTTTATAAGACTATCTACTGTATGTGTGTTTATATGAGTGTGCATGCATGCATGTGTGTGTGTGTGTGGGGGGGTGTGCATGTGTGTGGGGGTGTGTGCATGCATGCGTGTGTGGGGGGTGCATGCATGTGTGTGTGTGTGGGGGGTGTGCATGCATGTGTGGGGTGTGCATGCATGTGTGTGTGGGGGTGTGCATGCATGCATGTGTGTGTGTGGGGGGGGTGCATGCATGTGTGTGTGGGGGAGGAGTGCATGCATGTGTGTGTGGGGGGTGCATGCATGTGTGGGGGTGTGCATGTGTGTGCATGCATGTGTGTGGGGGTGTGCATGCATGTGTGTGTGTGTGTGGGGGGGGGGGTGTGCATGCATATGTGTGGGTGTGCATGCATGTGTATGTGTGTGCATTCATGTGTGTGTGTGGGTGGGGGGGGGGCGGCATGCATGTGTGTGGGGGAGGAGTGCATGCATGTGTGTGTGGGGGGTCCCCCTAAAAATTTTGAGCACCAGCTGTCACGGGTTTAGATATATGTGTGAAGGCTGGCCGAAGGGCCAGCCTGTATTTGTGGGAGGAGTCGGAGAGACTATTTAAGCCTCCTCCTCTTCTAGGGCCTGGGTCGTCGGCGTTCTGGGTTAGGAGGGGGTGGGGCTTTCCACGGCACGTTGGGTCCTTGCCTGCATGGTGGCGGTGCCTCTCGGTGCTCTTGGTTACCTTTTCTAAACGGCGGTCGGCCGCAGGATTCATCCCCCCCTCCTACCATCTCTGGGTTGCTCCAGCTCGTAGGGGCGTCCTGCCATCCTCCCTTGCAGCGCCATGTTACAGCTGCGTGGAGGGCAGCCGCCGCTTCTCCCAGCGCAGTCCATCCATCCTCCACCACCCACTTTGTCTTCCCGCTTCTCCCGGCATGAGGGAGCGTCTGTCCTCATGTTCCACTCTCCCCCTCAGCTTTTGTTAGCAGTGTGCCGCCCGCCCGCTTCTCCCGGCGGTCATGCCGAGGGGGAGCGGAGGGCGTCTGTCCTCATGTTCTCTCTCCCTTCAGCCCTGGTCAGCGGCGTGCCGCCCGCCCGCTTCTCCCGGCGCACATGCCTGGGGAGCAGGGGGGCGGGCGTTCATCCGTCTGTCCTCCCTTCCATCCTCCTCCCGCCACTCTCCCCACTGCGAGCTGCCGCCCGCCCTCCCGGCGCTCACGCGGGGGGGGGGGCGTCCGTCCTTCCATGCCGTTGTTCGTTGGTGGTGGCGGGGGAGCCATCTGACTAGGCTGTCGCCGCCGCTTGCCTGTTAGGGGGGGGGGGGGGGGGGTTCGGCCGCCGCCGACTCCTCTCTCCATTTCAGGTACACGTGGGACATGTCTGGGGGGGGGGGGTGTTCGGCAGCCGGCCGACTCCTCTCCCCATTGCACTTACACGAGGGACATGTCTGCCTGGTGCGGGGGGTGTTCGGCCGACTACTCTCCCCTTACACTTTCTCCATGCACATATCTGCTTAGTGCGGTGTCATGCAGCATACAGTTTCTGTCATTTGTCGCAATATCTGAAGTTTGCTTGAGTTTTCTGTTTTCCCTGGAGGCAGCCTGTTGGAAGTGCACTTCACTGCAGCATGTGTCAAAGAAACTTTCTACATACAAATCCTTCTCCACGGGCCGCCCGATTTCTCTCGGCATTCCGCCAGGGGGAGGTGAATCGACCGCCGCCAGCTCCTTTGCTCTGTCATAGCGTTTTCTGCCCGTCATTTCTGTCATAGCGTTTTCTGCCCGCCATTTCTGTCATAGCGTTTTCTGCCCGTCATTTCTGTCATAGCGTTTTCTGCCCGTCATTTCTGTCATAGCGTTTTCTGCCCGTCATTTCTGTCATAGCGGTTCTGCCCGTCATTTCTGTCATAGCGTTTCTGCCCGTCATTTCTGTCATAGCGTTTTCTGCCCGTCATTTCTGTCATATCGTTTTCTGCCTGTCATTTCTGTCATAGCGTTTTCTGCCCGTCATTTCTGTCATAGCGTTTTCTGCCCGTCATTTCTGTCATAGCGTTTTCTGCCCGTCATTTCTGTCATAGCGTTTCTGCCCGTCATTTCTGTCATAGCGTTTTCTGCCCGTCATTTCTGTCATAGCGTTTTCTGCCCGTCATTTCTGTCATAGCGTTTCTGCCCGTCATTTCTGTCATAGCGTTTTCTGCCCGTCATTTCTGTCATAGCGTTTTCTGCCCGTCATTTCTGTCATAGCGTTTTCTGCCCGTCATTTCTGTCATAGCGTTTTCTGCCCGTCATTTCTGTCATAGCGTTTTCTGCCCGTCATTTCTGTCATAGCGTTTTCTGCCCGTCATTTCTGTCATAGCGTTTCTGCCCGTCATTTCTGTCATAGCGTTTCTGCCCGTCATTTCTGTCATAGCGTTTCTGCCCGTCATTTCTGTCATAGCGTTTTCTGCCCGTCATTTCTGTCATAGCGTTTTCTGCCCGTCATTTCTGTCATAGCGTTTTCTGCCCGTCATTTCTGTCATTGCGTTCTGCCCCTGCATTTTCTGTCATTGCGTTCCGCTCCTGGATTCCTGTCATTGCGTTCCGCTCCTGGATTCCTGTCATTGCGTTCCGCTCCTGGATTCCTGTCATTGCGTTCCGCTCCTGGATTCCTGTCATTGCGTTCCGCTCCTGGATTCCTGTCATTGCGTTCCGCTCCTGGATTCCTGTCATTTCGTTCCGCCCCTGCATTTTCTGTCATTGCGTTCCTGCCCCTGGATTCCTGTCATTTCGTTCCTGCCCCTGGATTTCTGTCATTTCGTTCCTGCCCCTGGATTTCTGTCATTTCGTTCCTGCCCCTGGATTTCTGTCATTTCGTTCCTGCCCCTGGATTGCTGTCATTTCGTTCCTGCCCCTGGATTGCTGTCATTTCGTTCCTGCCCCTGGATTGCTGTCATTTCGTTCCTGCCCCTGCGATTGCTGTCATTTCGTTCCTGCCCCTGCATTGCTGTCATTTCGTTCCTGCCCCTGGATTGCTGTCATTTCGTTCCTGCCCCTGCGATTGCTGTCATTTCGTTCCTGCCCCTGCGATTGCTGTCATTTCGTTCCTGCCCCTGCGATTGCTGTCATTTCGTTCCTGCCCCTGCGATTGCTGTCATTTCGTTCCTGCCCCTGCGATTGCTGTCATTTCGTTCCTGCCCCTGCGATTGCTGTCATTTCGTTCCTGGATTGCTGTCATTGCGGTTCTGCCCCTGGATTGCTGTCATTGCGGTTCTGCCCCTGGATTGCTGTCATTGCGGTTCTGCCCCTGGATTGCTGTCATTGCGGTTCTGCCCCTGGATTGCTGTCATTGCGGTTCTGCCCCTGGATTGCTGTCATTGCGGTTCTGCCCCTGGATTGCCGTCATTGCGGTTCTGCCCCTGGATTGCTGTCATTGCGGTTCTGCCCCTGGATTGCTGTCATTGCGTTTCTGCCCCTGGATTTCTGTCATTGCGTTTCTGCCCCTGGATTTCTGTCATTGCGTTTTCTGCCCCTGGATTTCTGTCATTGCGTTTTCTGCCCCTGGATTTCTGTCATTGCGTTTTCTGCCCCTGGATTTCTGTCATTGCGTTTCTGCCCCTGGATTTCTGTCATTGCGTTTCTGCCCCTGGATTTCTGTCATTGCGTTTCTGCCCCTGGATTTCTGTCATTGCGTTTCTGCCCCTGGATTTCTGTCATTGCGTTTCTGCCCCTGGATTTCTGTCATTGCGTTTCTGCCCCTGGATTTCTGTCATTGCGTTTCTGCCCCTGGATGTCTGTCATTGCGTTTCTGCCCCTGGATGTCTGTCATTTCATCTCTGCCTCAGTGTTCAGTCTCAGCGTATTTTTCTGTCATTTGCGTTTTGTCATGGCATTTCTGCATCAGCTTTCTGTCATAGCAGTCTGCCCCAGGATTGCTGTCATTGCATTTCAGTCTCAGCATTTGTCATTGCGTCCCTTGCCCCAGGTTTTCTGTCATGGCATTTCTGCCTCAGCGCTTCTGTCATTATATTTCTGCCTCAATGTTCTGTCATAGCTTCGCCCAGGATTCTGTCATTACGTTCTGCCCCTGGATCCATGTCATTGCGTTTCTGCCCCTGGATTCATGTCATTGCGTTTCTGCCCCTGGATTCATGTCATTGCGTTTCGGCCCCTGGATTCATGTCATTGCGTTTCGGCCCCTGGATTCATGTCATTGCGTTTCGGCCCCCTGGATTCATGTCATTGCGTTTCGGCCCCTGATTCATGTCATTGCGTTTTGCCCCTGGATTCATGTCATTGCGTTTCGGCCCCTGGATTCAGGTCATTGCGTTTCGGCCCCTGGATTCATGTCATTGCGTTTCTGCCCCCTGGATTCATGTCATTGCGTTTCTGCCCCTGGATTCATGTCATTGCGTTTCTGCCCCTGGATTCTTGTCATTGCGTTTCTGCTTCAACATTCAGCTTCAGCGTTCTGTCATAGCGTTGCTGTCATCACGTTTCTGCCTCAAGCATTTGTCACCACGTTTCTGCCTCAGCATTTCTGTCACCACGCTTGCCTCAGCAGCAGTTCTTTCATCACGTTTCTGCCTCACCGTTTCCGTCATTTCATTTCCGTCATTTAGTTTCCGTCATTTCGTTGCCGCCCTGGCATTTCTGTCATTGTGTTTCAGCCTCAGTGTTTCTCAGCCTCAGCGTTTCTCA
This sequence comes from Lithobates sylvaticus, assembly GCA_028564925.1. Taxonomy (NCBI): domain Eukaryota; kingdom Metazoa; phylum Chordata; class Amphibia; order Anura; family Ranidae; genus Lithobates; species Lithobates sylvaticus. Next base: position 4,875,707 of record CM053038.1, read on the forward strand.
GAGGGGCGTTGTTCACCCATGGCACTCCGGTAGCTGTTTTGTTTGTTGGTTGTCATGTCTCATCGTATCTGTGTCCATGTTGTATCTGGGTCAGTTAGTTAGGGCTCACACGTCAGGATCTGTCACGTCTACAGATCCATACGGGCTGAGGTTTCGTTTGTTAAATTGATTGTTGTCCTCAATCTTCTCGCCCGTATACCACACGTCATACGATGCATGTTCATTCACCACACTCATACGACTTCCCACCACGGTCCGTGGGTACACCAGCCCTGAGTTCTTAAGTCAATTACCTGTCTCTGCGCTGCAGGTTACTCGGGCTCATTCACCACTCACACGAGGAGGGGGGGGGGGGTCCATCGTCAGTTTCATCACGCACAGTGGTCTCGACTTTTCTGCTCATGTTTCTCATTCGTAGGTAGGCACAGAGGGGTGTTGTTGTTCTCATGTCTGGTTGTCTGTCATTTCTCCAGGTTGTGTTCTCAGGTTGGGCCGTCTTGGCTGCAGCACGACGCGTTCATATCAGGTGGGACCAGTGTTTTGTGTCTGGCATGGTTGCTCCATGTTGGCGATGCTCATTGCCATAGCGCCTACCCCATCACATCCATCAGGCATCCAGGTTTTTTGCACTCCTGTCAGGGGTATTTTTGCCCTCTCTTTCTCACATCCTCATACCATAGTAGGGGTAGGCCAGGGGTTGGGGGGGGGGGGGGGGGGGGATTTCACTGAGCTACTTCGCTGGTGTCCATTCTTCTCGGCCATCATTTTGCAGGGGTTCCTCGGGCCAGCCCTTGCTTCTTTTTCCCTACGTATCCTCTCATGCACAAGCAGTTAATTCGCATGTCCGGGTTGTCTTGGGCATCAGGCTCATTCCATCCTTCACAGGACGTTCAGGTGGGTTCTGCGTAGCTTCGCAGGTTCTTCAGGGGGTTCCTTTTCATCACCAAGTCAGGAGTCAGTGGGTTCTTCTGTCACAACGGATACTTACCGGTTACTCACTGTTGCCATCCGGGCGCACGTTAGTCTACATGTTGGATCATTACCTTCCCTTCTTCACCTAAATCTTGTGTCTTTTTGCCCTCTTTTCAGGCATACCGACCAGCCAGGCCATGGCACACCTCAGGCCTTGGTTCTTAGGAATATCGCATTTCCCACTTGAAGACTCCGATTACAAGTGTGAAGGCTGGCCGAAGGGCCAGCCTGTATTTGTGGGAGGAGTCGGAGAGACTATTTAAGCCTCCTCCTCTTCTAGGGCCTGGGTCGTCGGCGTTCTGGGTTCCCACCCTCCCATTCCCCAGCCTTTCATACTTATAGTACTTCTCATTCTTACATCAAGGGTATGCCCTCTTTTCAGGCATACCGACCAGCCAGGCCATGGCACACCTCAGGCCTTGGTTCTTAGGAATATCGCATTTCCCACTTGAAGACTCCGATTACAAATGCCAATCCTGATTGGGTGCCCACCACTTCTGCAGAACCCGTACTTCCCCCATTCACTGGCCAACCCGGTATTCAGATGGAAACAGCTGATTTTAAGCCACTTGATTTTTATTCGCAGTTTTTTACGGAAGATCTCTATAGATCTATTGTGGACCAAAGTAATTTATATGCTGGTCAACACATCGCCGCTAATCCCCAGTTGCCTTCCCTTGCCAGAGATTGGAAACCAATTACGGTTTCCGAATTTAAGACCTTTCTGGGCCTTTCCCTCAACATGGGCATACATAAATTCCCGACTCTGCGGACTTATTGGTCCACCCACCCAGTCGACCATATGCCCGTGTTCTCTCGCTCCATGTCCAGGGCACGATACGAGCAGATCTTGGGGTTCATGCACTTTAACGACAATGAACTTTGTCGTCCTCGTGGAGACCCTGAATACGATTGGCTCTACAAAATTTGGTCCCTCATAAACCATTTCAACCAACGTTTTGCAGCCTTGTTTACTCCCAATCAAGTTGTCTGCGATGACTAGTCCCTGATTAAATTTTCTGGCCGCTTGTCTTTCAAACAGTACCTTCCCAGCAAGCGTGCCAGATCAAGCTCTATAAGTTCTGTGACAGGGCAACAGGCTATGTATGGAGCTTTACGGTTTATGAGGGCAAAGATAGTTACGTAGAGCTGAAGAACTGCCCAGATTGCATAGGAAGCGCTGGCAAGATAGTGTGGAACTTGGTGTCACCCTATTCGGAAAGGGGTACCACTTGTACGTGGACAATTATTACATGAGCGTGACACTGTTTAGTCACTTGTTTGATCATCAGATTGGAGCATGTGGCACCATGCGACCTAATCGCCGGGGCTTTCCCCAGCAGCTTGTAGATTCCCGTCTTAGGCTGGGGGAGAGAGCCTGCTTGCAGTGTAATAACTTGCTCGCTATGAAGTGGAGGGATAATAAGAATGTTTTCATTCTTACCTCCCTTCATGCAGACACGACGGTCCAAATTCGTACGGCGGCTGGTGTTGTGGAGAAACCCCTCTGTGTCCACAAATATAACCAAAATATGGGAGGGGTGGACCTCAACGACCAGTTGTTGGCGCCGTATTAAGTTGCCCGTAAGGCCAGACGCCGGTACAAAAAAGTGTCTGTTTACTTATTCCAATTGGCTTTGCTGAACGCTCATGTGCTATACAGAGCTTCAGGAGGGACTTTATTCTTCCTTGAATTCCAGGAAGAGATTGTCACAGACCTTCTGTATCCAGACGGTTCTGCACCTCACCATTCCCAACCAAATGCAGTTAGCCGGCTGCATGAGAGGCATTTTCCTTATGTCCTCCCGAGTACCCCTACCCAACGAGCCCCCCAAAGAAGATGTTGTGTCTGTACCAAGTGCGGATCAAGGCGTGACACCCGTTATTATTGTCCACGCTGTCCTGACAATCCTGGTCTTTGCATTGGTGAATGTTTTGAACGCTACCACACACTAGTGAAGTTTTAGCGTAGGGTACAGCATTTCACAGGGTCTCCCAAGATGCCATCGCATTTTGAGACCCGACCGTTACAGTTACAAAAAAAAAGTGCAAAAAAAATTATTAAATAAAAAAAAAATAGTTGTTGTTTTATTGTTCTCTCTCTCTCCTCTCTATTGTTGCTCTTTTTTACTGTATTCTATTCTGCAATGTTTTATTATGTTTTATCATGCTTGCTTTTCAGGTATGTAATTTTTTTATACTTTACTGTTTACTGTTTTATTGTTAACCATTTTTTTGGGGTTTTCAGGTGCGTCATTCAGCTGCAGCGCGGATTTATTTATCTTGACAGCAACAGCGTTTGCTCCCACAATACATAAAGCCGTGACTCCAGTGCTATAGGAGGTGATTTCACCACCACAGTTAAAAAAAGAGCATATATGCCGAAGCATGGGGGCAGCAGGGGCGGAGGAGCGATTGGCTCCTAATGCCGCGTACATACGGTCGAAATTCCGACAGAGGCTTGCCCGTGGAAAAGTCCGACCATGTGTACGCGGCATAACTTTTTGCGGGAGTATGCCCCCATGCTTCGGCATATATAAATGTGCATGTATGCCCATCATTAGAAGTGGGTGGATGAAGGGAGGTATTCTAATGGTGGGCATACCCACCGATCAATCTCTTTTTTTCGTTCAGCCAAGAGGCTGCATGAAAAAAAAAAAAGGATTACAATATATGTCCAGTATGTTGCTGGATTTTGAATGGTTATACCAGAACGATGCCTGCAGGTTTAGGTATCATCTTGGTATCATTCTTTTCAGCCAGTAATCGGCTTTCATGTAAAAGCAATTCTAGCAGCTAATTAGCCTTAAGCCCCATACACACGGTCGGACAATCCACGGACCAGGTCGGTCGGATCCTGTCCGTCATACTTTGTCTGATGTTGGTTTTGCGTACACACGGTCGGACAAAGTTGTCGGAAAATCCGATCATTCTGAACGTGGTGACGTTTGTTGCCTACGACAGGACTACGTAGAGGCTAGTAGCCAATAGCTTTGGTCTTGTAATGTGATCTGAGCATGCGTAGCACTTTGTCCGGTCGGACAACCGTACACACGATCGGATTTGGTGTGATCGGACCGGGTTGTCGGCAAATCTATCCAGCAGGAGATAAGACTTTGTCCGTCGGACAATCCGACGTACACTGTCCGATGGTGCATACACACGGTCTGATTTTTCAACAACATTGTCCGATCGGACAGAATCCATGAAAAAGTCCGACCGTGTGTATGGGGCTTTAGACTGATTTTACAAGCAGTGGGAGGGAATGTCCCCCTCCCGGATATAAACAGCGCTATTGGGAAATTGGGAAATCGTTTTATCACACCGATCTTGGTGTGGTCAGATGCTTTGAGGGCAGAGGAAAGATCTAAGGGTCTAATAATCCCAAACTGTGATTGGCAGTGAGGAGTGAAATCAAAATATGACACCCTTAGAAAGCCTGAAGACGGTGATTGGTTTTCTGTGCCCCGTACGCGGCTAGGCTCCCAAAAAGTCCCACACATGTGGTATCCCCGTACTCAGGAGAAGCAACAGAATGTAATTTGGGGTGCAATTCCACATATAACCATGGCATGTGTGAGCAATATATCATTTAGTGACAAATTTTTGTAAAACATTTTTTTTTGTTGTCTTTATTCAATCACTTGGGACAAAAAAAAAATCAATGGGCTCACCATGCCTCTCAGCAAATAGCTTGGGGTATCTACTTTCCAAAATGGGGTCATTTTTGGGGGGGGTTTGTGCCATCTTGGCATTTTATGGCCTTCGAAACTGTGATAGGTAATGAGGAGTGAAATAAAAAATTTGCACCCTTAGAAATCCTGAAGGTGGCAATTGGTTTTCGGGGTGCCGTACGCGGCTAAACTTCCAAAAAGTCCCACACATGTGGTATCCCCGTACTCAGAAGAAGCAACAGAGTGTATTTTGGGGTGCAATTCAACATATAACCATGGCATGTGTGAGCAATATATCATTTAGTGACAACTTTTTTTTTTTTTTTGTCTTTATTCAATCACTTGGGACTAAAAAAAACAATATTCAATGGGCTCAACATGCCTCTCAGCAAATAGCTTGGGGTGTCTTCTTTCCAAAATGGGGTCATTTGGGGGGGTTTTATACAGCTCTGCCATTTTAGCACCTCAAGAAAGGAGATAGGCAGTCATAAATTAAAAGCTGTGTAAATTCCAGAAAATGTACTCTAGTTTGTAGACGCTATAACTTTTGCGCAAACCAATAAATATACGCTTATTGACATTTTTTTTACTAAAGACATGTGGCTGAATACATTTTGGCCCAAATGTTTGACTAAAATTGAGTTTATTAGATTTTTCTTATAACAAAAAGTAGAAATTCCACATATAAACCATGGCATGTGTGAGCAATATATCATTTAGTGACAAATTTGTGTTTTTTTTTTTTTGTCTTTATTCAATCACTTGGGACAAAAAAAAAAATATTCAATGGGCTCAACATGCCTCTCAGCAAATAGCTTGGGGTGTCTACTTTCCAAAATGGGGTCATTTGGGGGAGGTTTGTGCCATCTTGGCATTTTATGGCCTTCAAAACTGACAAAAAAGACAAACATTTGCTCTTCACTTACTAGAACTACCGGCTCCTCTCCAGGTCTCTATCTTCTCTCTGTGTTAGTTCTTCTTAATCAGAAATCCTCCCATCACTCCACACACCGACACCCTGGTCTGGGGGGGCAGAAGAGACAACCCACCTTGGGCACTTCAACAGGAGAGGGGTGCAAAAAGGGACCCACAGCTTCTACTGCTGAGGATTTTCACAGCGAGTTCTGGTGGCAGGAAGGAGGTCTGTAGAGAAATCTTCATGCTAAGAAGTGAAAGGAATGTTCGGGGTGTGGGGTGCACTTTGTCCTCTTTATCCAGGATGCTCCATGATAACATCCCAGCTCTGATAACAACATATATTAGATTATATTGTCTTGTTTCTTCGCACGCATACTGTATATCACCTTTGAAGCAAATGAGTAAAAGGTTATCGGTTACAAAGAAAATAAAATGCTTGAATATTTAAACCGCAATTAAACCCAAAACATGATACAGAATATCACAAAAGTAAGTACACCCCTCACATTTGTGTAACTATTTTCTTCTATCTTTTCATCTGACAACACTGAAGAAATGACACTTTTCTACAATGTAAAGTAGTGAAGCGCCTCTCCTGTCACTCCAGTGTAAATGTCTGAGTGCTTCTCACTGGAGCGGTGCGTTTGTGGGACGTTAAAAAAAAGTCCTGCAAGCAGCACCTTTGGGGCGCTTTAGGAGCGGTCAATACACTGCTCCTAAAGCGCCCATGCCCATTGAAATCACTGGGCAGTGCCGCCGAAGCGCATGCAAAGCGCTTCAACAGTGGTGGTTTGTGGGCACTATTAACCCCTTCATTGGCCACTAGCGGGGGTTAAAAGCTCCCCGCTAGCGGCGGAAAAGTACAGCTAAATCTACGGTAGAGTGCCACTAAAAATAGCTGCTCTTTACTGCTGATGCCCCCCACCCCAGTGTGAAAGTGCCCTTAATGTCTAAACTGCTGGCAACAAAAGTGAGTACAAAGTAAAAATGTCCAAATTGGGCCCAATTAGCCATTTTCCCTCCCCGGTGTCATGTGACTTGTTAGTATTACAAGGTCTCAGGTGTGAATGGGTAGCAGGTGTGATAAATTTGGTGTTATCGCTCTCACTCCCTCATACTGGTCACTGGAAGTACAACATGGCACCTCATGGCAAAGAACTCTCTGAGGATCTGAAACTCTGAAAAAAAGAATTATTGCTCTACATAAAGATGGCCTAGGCTATAAGAAGATTGCCAAGACCCTGGAACTGAGCTGCAGCACGGTGGCCAAGACCATACAGCGGTATAACAGGACAGGTTCCACTCAGAACAGGCCTCACCATGGTCCACCAAAGAAGTTGAGGTCACGTGCTCAGCGTCATAGCCAGAGGTTGTCTTTGGGAAATAGACGTATGAGTGCTGCCAGCATTGCTGCAGAGGTTGTAGGGGTGGGGGGTCAGCCTGTCAGTGCTCAGACCATACGCCGCACACTGCATCAAATTGGTCTGCATGGCTGTCGTCCCAGAAGGAAGCCTCTTCTAAAGGTGATGCACAAGAAAGTCTACAGTTTGCTGAAGACAGGCAGACTAAGGACATGGATTACTGGAACCATGTCCTGTGGTCTGATGAGACCAAGATAAACGTATTTGGTGTCAGATGGTGACAAGCGTGTGTGGGGGCAACCAGGTGAGGAGGACAAAGACAAGTGTATGTTGCCTACAGTCAGGCATGGTGGGGGGAGTGTCATGGTGGGGGGAGTGTCATGGTGGTGGGAGTGTCATGGTGGTGGGAGTGTCATGGTGGTGGGAGTGTCATGGTGGTGGGAGTGTCATGGTCTGGAGCTGCATGAGTGCTGCCGGCACTGGGGGGCTACAGATCATTGAGGGAACCATGAATGCCAACATGTACTGTGACATACTGAAGCAGAGCATGATCCCCTCCCTTCAGAGACTGGGCTGCAGGGCAGTATTCCAACATGATAACCACCCCAAACACAACTCCAAGACCACCACTGCCTTGCTAAAGAAGCTGAGGGCAAAGGTGATGGACTGGACAAGCATGTCTCCAGACCTAAACCCTATTGAGCATCTGTGGGACATCCTCAAACGGAAGGTGGAGGAGCGCAAGGTCTCCAACATCCACCAGCTCTGTGATGTCGTCATGGAGGAGGGCAGTGGCGGCTGGTGCTCAAAATTTTTGGGGGGGCACAAACAAACAGCCTCACTGTGCCATCAAACGCTGCCACTGTGCCCATTAAACGCTGCCACTGTGCCCATTAAATGCTGCCACTGTGCCCATTAAATGCTGCCACTGTGCCCATTAAATGCTGCCACTGTGCCCATTAAACGCTGCCACTGTGCCCCAAGTGCTGCCATTGTGCCCCAAGTTCTGCCATTGTGCCCCAAGTGCCCCAAGTGCTGCCACTGTGCCCCTCAAGTGCTGCCACTGTGCCCCTTGCCTGCCCTCTGCACTTACCTTGTCCCGGTGTGCAGCTGGTGACGGCGTCAGGCGACGAGCGGTGTCTCATCATCGGATGTCTTCTTCTCCCGCGCTCCTCCTGTCTTCTGCTATGATTGGACGCCTAGCATCCAATCACAGCGCCTGTGACTTCAGCCAATCAGGTGACAGGTAACAGACCTGGCAACCTGATTGGCTGAGACAGGCGGGTCTGTGTTAGGGAAGCGATGTATTCGCTTCTCTAACACAATACTGTGTAATCAGCGAACGCACAGCAGTGCGCCCGCTGTTTACACTTAGGGAAGCCTATTAGAGCACACCGCTCTAATCAGGTCCCCTATTAGAGCTTACAGCTCTAATAGGGGCGCTTCCAGAAACACCCCCCCCACTGTAATTCAGATGCCCGGCGCCCGATCAGGGGCCGGACACCTGAATAGGGGGCGGCAGCGGTGACAATAGATAGATTCATGCAATGCATGAATCTATCTATTGGTGATAGAGCGGTGCAGGAGAGGGGGGGGCGGCGCTCCTGCGCCCTCTATGCACGCACCGCCACTGGAGGAGGGGAAGAGGACTCCAATGCCAACCTGTGAAGCTCTGGTGACCTCCATGCCCAAGAAGGTTAAGGCAGTGCTGGGAAATAATGGTGACCACACAAAATATTGACACTTTGGGCCCAATTTGGACATTTTCACTTAGGGGTGTACTGACTTTTGTTGCCAGCGGTTTAGACATTAATGGCTGTGTGTTGAGTTATTTTGAGGGGACGGCAAATTTACACTGTTATACAAGCTGTACACTCACTACTTTACATTGTAGACAAGTGTCATTTCTTCAGTGTTGTCACATTAAAAGATAGAAGAAAAGATTTACAGAAATGTGAGGGGTGTACTTACTTTTGTGCGATACTCTTTATTGCAGATTAGCAATCATTAGATGTGGTGGCTGTATTGGTTTTCTTTTCTTTGGCTTTTTCCTCTGTTTTCACCTGGTGATCTGACCAGTAACACATCTCCTGTATTAGAGCAGCCCCCAACTCTGGATGAAGGAACACAGGAGGCACATCAGACAGCAGCATTGTTAGTCAGGGGGGAGTGTTAAAAGTATTAGGAGATTTTGATACACTAACAAATGTAATCAATCTCCAGCTCTCACTTTATAATTAGTCACAGCAAACAGTTTTTTTTCTCCTTTTGAGATAAAGGTTTTACATAAATAAATAAAAGATGGCCATTTATTCTCCAATTCAGTGTTAAGTGGTTTGTTTCATCCCTGTAAACTGATACATTCTGCTGGAGAGCTTGTGCTGTGAAAAACAACTGACTTTCTGGCTGGATCAGCAGATGAAAATAGAAGAAAGAAAGACTAAACAGGGAAACAAATGCAACCATCAGGTCTAAGAATTGGTAAGTTGCAATATAATATAATATAATAAGGGTTTGCTTTTGGATTTAATATAGCTTTAAAGGGGAGGGCCACCCGGGAAAAAAATGTAAAAGTCAGCAGCTACAAATACTGTAGCTGCTGACTTTTAATAAGCAGACTTACCTGTGCTGGGTGCCCGCGATGTCGGCCGACCATCCCTCGGCTCTCGGGTCCCGGTGCCGCCATTTCAACTAAGGGAAACAGGCAGTGGAGCCTTGCGGCTTCACTGCCCGTTTCCTACTGCGCATGCGTGAGTCGCGCAGCGCTTTGTGAATGGGGCGCTCTGTGTTGTGGGACACACACAGTTCCCAGAACACACTGCGCCCCATTCACTAGAAGACGACGCGAGGAGAAGAGAAGACTGAAGATCACCGCTGAATAGGAAGAGGCAGATTAGGAAGATCTGCCTAGCAACAGCCATTTCTGGTAAGTTAAAAAAAATACCAGTTACACTTACCGGTAACGGATTTTCTAGGAAATCTTCCAGGACGGCACACCTGAGAGGATGACTGGTCACACCTGGCAGGAAACACAATTAACAAAGTTTAAAAAGCCCCACCCCTCCCTCTGACCCTCAGTTATGACAAAGTAAACACCCACACCAGTGTCAGAGGGTACATTCTGTGAAGAATAAAACATCACCAACAGTTAAGGGTAGGGAAGTAGGCCTGCCGTCCTGGAAGATTTCCTAGAAAATCCGTTACCGGTAAGTGTAAGTGGTATTTTTCTCTAGTCATCTTCCAGGACGGCAAACCTGAGACGATGAGAAAGAAGTTAAGGCCTACCTTAGGGTGGGACCACCGCCTGTAGGACCTTCCTGCCAAAAGCCAAGTCCTGAGGGGACAACAGCTCCACTCTGTAATGCCTCAGGAAGGTATTATGGCTCGTCCATGTTGCTGCCTTGCAGATCTGATCTATGGAAGCACCTGCCCTTTCTGCCCAGGAGGTCGCCAGAGATCTGGTTGAATGAGCCTTAAGGTGGGATGGAACCGGTTTATCCGAGTGTTTATAGGCTAATGCTATTGCCTGCTTAATCCACCTGGCTATCGTAGGTTTTGAGGCCTGAAGACCCTTTCTTTGGCCCCCAAAAGTAACTAGAAGATGATTTGATCTCCTAAACTCCCTTGCCCTTTCTAGATAGACTAAAAGACAACGTCTAACATCTAAAAGGTGCAATCTTTCTTCCTTATCATTCTTGGGATTCTGGCAGAATGATGGAAGAATAATCTCTTGTGACCTGTGGAACCCAGAGGTCACTTTTGGTAAATAAAGAGGATCCTGTCTAAGGATTACCCTGTCCTCTAGGATCAACAAAAAAGGCTCTTTTATTGTCAGGGCCTGTAGGTCGCCTACTCTTCTAGCTGTGGTAATGGCTAGAAGAAAGGCCATCTTAAGGGAAAGAAAATTAAATGAAATTTGATCCAACGGCTCAAATGGCCCTTTCGTTAGGGCGTCCAGAACCAGGGACAAATCCCACGGAGGGAACCTAACTGTCCTTACCGGGGTTAACCTTTCCCTGGCTAGCAAAAATCTCTTAACAAGAGGGTCTTGAGCTAACCTTGTGTCAAAGAACACTGACAGGGCTGCTACCTGGACCCTAAGGGTACTGACCGCTAACCTCTGGTCTACCCCTTCCTGGAGAAAATCCAAAACGGTTGGAATCGTTTGGATAGTTCTCTGTTTTGCTTGAGCCCATCTAGAGAAGACCTTCCAGACCTTTGCATAAATTTGTCTGGTAACCTTCTTCCTACTAAGGAGAAGAGTGTCAATTACCTTCTCCGAGCATCCCCTGTTCCTGAGGATCTCCCTTTCAAGAGCCAGGCCGTCAGGGACAGAAACCCCGGGTTGGGATGAAGCACTGGGCCCTGGCAGAGAAGATCCCGCCTGATCGGGAGATGCAGCGGAGGCACAATTGACCACCTCCACATGGTGGGGAACCAGACCCGCTTCGGCCACCAGGGTGCAATCAGGATAAGGTCTCCATCTGACTGTGACAGCTTTTGAAGCACTCGTGGGATGAGTACCAGGGGAGGAAAGGCATATGCCAGACTGAAGTCCCAGTTCTGAGCGAGGGCGTCTACCCCCGAGGATCTCTGTTCTCTCGTGAGAGAGAAGAATCTCTGCACCTTTGCGTTCTTTTGACAAGCGAATAAATCTATCTCTGGTACTCCGAAATGACGACTTACCAGAGCGAAAACTTCTTCGTTCAGCTCCCATTCTCCCTGAAGAATGGGCTGTCTGCTGAGGAAGTCTACTTGTATGTGGACCGCAGAGATTGAGAGAATGTTCTTCTCTGCCTCTCCCAGGAAATCTTGGGTCAGTGCCCTTAGACTGACTGACCTTGTTCCCCCTTGACGGTTCAAATAGGATATTGCCACCCGGTTGTCCGAGAAAATTTGGACTTCCCTTCCTTGGATCAAGTACCGGAAGACACATAATGCCTTCCCGACTGCCAGAAGCTCCCTGAAGTTTGAGGAAGCTCTGCTCTGACTCTGATCCCAGGGACCTTGGGCGTAGCGGTCTCCTAAATGAGACCCCCAACCCCAGGCACTTGCGTCTGTTGTAATGCCTATTGGGTCTAGCTGTGTCCACGTCCGACCTCCAGATAGGTTGACGGGATCGAGCCACCAATCTAGGGAGCTTCTTACCTCCTCTAACAGAGGAACTTTCTCCTCCAGGGTTTCTCTTCTCCCGTCCCAAGAGGAGAGAAGGAAGCCCTGGAGGACGCGGGAGTGGAGCTGAGCCCAGGGAACCGCCAGGATGCAAGAGGCCATCAGGCCCAACACCCTCATGATGTTTCTCAAAGATACCTCTGGGGCTTCGAGACACACTGTCACTGCGCCCCAAATTTTTTCAACCTTTTCGGGAGGTCTAACTGATACCCCAAGTATACCTTTGACTGTGAGGGATCCAGGGAGGATTTCTCCTGACTCACCATCCAACCTAGAGAATCCAGGGTCGACAAGACCAGCTCTCGATCCCTCAGGAGCTGGTCTCTGGATGGACTGTAGATCAACAGATCGTCGAGGTATGGTATCAGAGCTACCCCCTGAAGGTGTAGAAAAGATACCACCTCTGCCAGGACCTTGGTAAAGATCCTTGGACTGGCCGCAAGGCCGAAGGGGAGTGCCCTGAACTGCCAATGCTGCACCCCCTGTTCTGTCCGTACTGCGAAACGCAAGTACTTCTGATGATCCGGGGCAATGGGTACATGCAGGTAAGCATCTTTGAGATCTAACGTGATCATGAAAACTCCCTTCTGGAGGTGTTTTCTGACCGTGTAGATGCTCTCCATTCTGAATCTCTTGTACAACAGGTAGTGGTTCAGTTTCCGTAGATTGATAATCAACCGAAACTTGCCCGATGGCTTCGGGACCACAAAAATGTGGGAATAAAAACCGAAAACCCTCTGAGTCACTGGGACCGGGATAATTACTTCCTGTTCTGCGAGCATGCAAACACTGTCTAGCAAGCCCTTTGCCTTTAGAGAATCTTTGGGAAGGTAAGTAACCAAAAAATTTTGAGGTGGGAGTGACCGAAATTCCAGCTTGTAACCTAGTTTTATCAGGTCTAAAATATAAGGGCTCTCTGAGATCCTCTCCCACTGGGGAAGGAACCATGAGAGCCTTGCGCCCACTTTTATGCTGGCGTCATTTAGAATATTTGCTGGACGGTCTGGACCCGGAAAAAAGGATTCCACCCTTTTCCTTGCCCTTTCCGATCCCCCATTTCTTCCTTTGAAAAAAGAAAAGGGGTTTTCCCCTATGTTTGTGGACTTTTAATCGGCACTAACACGCTTTCCCAAAGAGAAACACTTAAATGTATGAAGTAACAAAATATTTATTTAGAAAGTATAATGATAAAAAGTTCATCTTTAAAGTGGAACATATAGGACATGTAAGGCAAAGAATATAAAATGCATCAAAACAGTATTCATAATTTGATATATGACATTTGACCAGACGCGTTTCGGAGTGAGAAGATTCCTCCTTCTTCAGTGGTCGTAGTGTCGAGTCTATAGTTTAATCCTAAATACAAAAGGTATATGTATGTGTAAGTTCAAACATGATAGGGTACATTCTGGGGACAGTGTTAGAAAAACGGGCATAGATAGCATTGGTTAAGGGACATATACAGATGTTGTATAGTATACATTGTAATTCTTTGGAGAGACATCATAGAAACATAGTAATATACACTCACGTGTGTGTTGATGCAGAAATGGAATAGTTGTTCCACCTTGTTAAAAACAAGATAAAAGATATAACATCGGCACAGCAGAGGATGGTTGGCTCGGAGCCGGGATGCCCTTTCTTATATACGCATGCAGAAATTTTACTCTCAATTGGAGTGTAGTATGAATGTATATTAGCCTCAAGACAAAAAGAGACCAAGGAGTCCCATAAGAGTCTTTTTGCAGGTTTAGTATGGCCGTAAAGAATCGAGCGCCAAGGAATGTGGTGCTGCTGGGGTCAGACAAACAGTCCCAGAAACCTCTGAAAGGAAAAACAATTTTGATGTAGATTGTGTGTTTCCCAATGTTTAAAAGGCATAATAAACATTTGAGTTTATAAACGTTTTCTTTCTAGTTGTTTTGAGTATGAAGTACACTTACGGCTTGATGGTATATAATTTCTGATGGAGCCTGAAGGTGGAGCTCGAGCGCGACTAGCCCTTACAGATGGAGTATTGTCATCTGGCGGGGGAAAGAATATAAAAATTTTTCCCAGAAATATATATTTTTATCTTTTTATTATTTTTAGCAATATGTATGAAGTATTGGTTTCTGCTCAATGGGGCATATGGAGCGACCTTTAAAAAGTATTGTAATATCAGTGTTATTATTCAATTACCATAGGGATTAACCCATAGGTTTCAGCAGTAGGGAAAATATGTTCTTATAAATAGAACAGACTTATCAATAATTGTAGCGGTGCCTCATTGGTCAACCAAAAATGTTTACAATATAAATAGATGTCTGCATGCTAATTGATAACTCATGAGACTATGTATTGTTATTTTGTCTGTGAGTTCTACAGAGGCATTTTTGAAGAGAAGTGGTTCAAAAATAGAAAACAAAGTGCTAAATTGCCGTTCAGGGAGTAGCATAATGAAAATTATATTATGTAGTGACCGTGAAGTAATGGTCACAGTGGAGACATACCTTGTGTATTCAAACATGGGGAATGCAGCTGCTTGTTCCTCTGTCAATGCTGTCAGAGGTTTGCTAGTATGAGCAGTGTGCATTTGTAGGTGTAACCACCCCCCGCAATCAGCTGTCATGTAGATCAGCTGGCTGACGAGGGGTGGGAGGTTTAGGGGAGGGGTCGGCCCCCCGAGCGGTGTGCGCACGGTCCCATCCAGGCGCAGCCAATGGTGGCTACGCTGTAGGATGCGGCCCCGCCCACTCCTCCCGCCGGCACGTACGGCTTCAGGAACGGAGTGCGCATGCCCAGTGGGGAGAGAAGGATGGTCACTGCGTTCATCCCCTGGGCTTCGCACAGCCGATACTAGAAGCCGGGAGGAGAAGGAGGGCGTAGATTACGCCCTCGCCTCCTGACGCCGCACCACCCTGATGGGCGGGCGGCTTACGTGCCGGGCAGATCCACAAGTCCAGGCGCCGGCTCGAAAGAACGGTCATATCTATGTAGGGGAATAGGTTGTAAGGCTGTGACAGCTATAGTGAAGCACGGGAGAAAAAGATCCCCATGCCTCAATGTACAGATGACATAAGGGACAGATAAAACCCTAATGATTAGCCCATGTTCCATACACAGAGTCTCTCCATCTCAAAGGGAGAGGGTGCTGTGTATAAAAACATGGAAAGTAAAAGGGAAAAACGGAACCCCAATGAACCATCTGCGGTGTGCCGGTGCTTGTCTGTAAAATAGGTCATGCATTAAAGTATTACACATATTTTTTATATATAATCTTGCATATATTCCATAGTGAATTCACCCTGCTCTATATGCATCTTTGTCACAATGCGTGCAGACGCAGATAGAGCAGGTTTACAATGCTCTGGGGTGGATATCAACAAATTACAATACTTGTTTACAAAAATGCAGGACAGGTGTATATATATGTGATATCATATATCACTTGAATCTGGTTATAGTAGAAACCAGTTTTTCATCCTAGATTATATATATATAGCGAGCCTGCGTGATTGCTTAACCTGAGTTTCTGCTTGTAGATACAAGCTAGGTTATATTGATGTTTATTTCTCCATTCCCCCAGAAACAAATCCCTCCAGAAACGGTTTAAACCAAATAGTTTCGTTGAGTCCTGGAGCCTGAGTGGCTCGGAGCTTATAGATCCATTTTGACTCGAGTTGAAGAAGGGACTTGTTCCAGTCCCCCCCTCGGATTTGGATGGATCCGGTCAAGGATCAGAAACTTGACTTTTGGGAATCTGCCCATGTGCACGGTACTGACGTGTCGGCCCAGAGGAAGATCCGGGTCGCACGTCATCATACTGTGCACATGTCTGTATGCACGTTTCCAAAACTCAAGTTTCGTCTTGCCGATATAGAAGCAAGAACATTCACACATAAGGGGGGACATTCTTCCTTTGTCCCCCCTTGCCCTTGAACTGACCTTTTGCAGGGGGGCCACGAAAAAATTTCCTCCCCTTTTCCTTCTTGGGTTTGGTGGGAAATTTCTTACCTTTTTCTGTGGATCGGGAAAGGACCTGTTCCAGACCCGAACCAAAGAGTAGGGAGCCCTCAAAAGGGAATACCACAGAGTCGGGACTTAGAAGTGAAGTCTCCGTCCCAAGTCTTAACCCAAAGGGCCCTCCTGGCTGAGTTCAGTAATGCCGCTGACTTAGCAGTCGTCCTTACTGTCTCTACTGCCGCGTCCGCCAAAAAGGCGATAGCTCTCCCCACCACTTCCAGGGATTCTACTACCTCCCTGGACTCTTTTTTACGTGTAAGATGGTCCATCAGCTTGTTGAGACATGCATCTGCGTTCCTGGCTACACAAGCTGAAGCCAGTGCAGGGCTCATGGCCGATGCATTGGCTTCCCAAGCTCTACGTAACAGGATCTCAGATTTTTTATCCATCTGATCCTGGATGTTACCTGCGTCCTCAAAAGATAAGTCCGACCGTTTAGAAACCTGCGCCAAGGACGCATCTAAACGTGGGACTTTGAAAAAATTTTCTTCCTCCTCCTCCTTAAAAGGACATCTCCGTTTCTAAGTTTTAAGTCTGAGGAGTTTACGCTCAGGTTCCTTCCATTCCCTTAAGATAATATCTTTGGCCTATATTTTTGCTGCGCACTGCCTGACGGTGATGATGGGAACATCATGGTCACACTCGGCAAATATCTTAGATCAATATACACTCTCATATATAAATAGAACATGTTATCTAGGAAGTATTAACGATATGCATATACTTACTGTGTCTTTTAAATTTCATATCTGTTTGTTAGTCACTGCAATCTCAGGCTCCAGACGAAGCGTTAAATGAAACAACGCGAAACATGTAGAGCTTTCGTCAATATTTACCAACGTCGCACTGCACCCTTGCCTCCAAGTGGATACCTCATCATATTGGGACCTAATCTGTCTTCATCGCCGATTTTTGTCCTGCGGTATCCCATAGGCTTATGACTTTCAGGTTGCATATGCGACTCTGTATCGTACCAATGTTTTCTTTTTCTTCTTTTTTTGTTTGAACTCAAATGTATATGTTTTTAGATGTACGTGGTGTTTTATGCATGTTGTTCTTCTTGAACGAATAAATTTTTGATATTACAAAATGAATGTCTACAGTGCCTAAAAAGTCCACAAGTCCCCCTTTTTTCCTTTGTCTATACTATATTAAGGACGTGGCACATGACTATCCATTCAGTATCTGCAGCACCACACTGCATTGATACTCATTCCCCTTTTTCAAATTTATTGGGTGGTAGCACCCGGGCAAAAATAGCTTTGTGGTCCAATCTACTGTCTCCATTGGACCATATAGTGGTTTTATTTATTCATTATACCCTTCTAAATCCATACAAGGTATAATCAATTGTCCAGCCCATGTATTTATTTTTTCGGAACATAATAGACTTTTGTCTCAAAACCATGGACTTTATAGGCACTGCCTGGACGGGCTATATGTCCGATATCCAAACTAATTGTAATGTGGACACTGAACAGGAAATTGGTATTAATCAATATATGGCTAAAATGAAAAGACTTTTAAAAAAGAAATCCAATTTATATTGGCACATAGAATTTCTAAATAAGTACGTAAGAGAAAACATCAGTCCTCTGGGGTTACGGATACAAGTTTATCCGTCATTTCAGAATGCATCCACTGAGTTTAAAACCGCATGGGAAGCCAATTTAACTTCTTGCAGTACTAGTCTGATGAGATTGTTAATCACTCAATACCAGTCTGAACTTATTGCACTTGATCAGGAGATCCTTCTATTACAATCTGGCAATGAAAGTATACAAACTCATGCCCAATTTACTAAACGCTGGCAGGAAGTCAAAGACTTCGTTACTCGAATAACAAAGGATATAATTTACAAGAAACAAAATAAATTGGCTAAAGACAGACTGGCATTTATGGAAGGCTATGCTTATCGCTGGCAAACCCAATCTCAGACTAGAAATCCCCGTAATAGCTTCCGCATGCCTAGAAACAATACCAATGTACACTCAACTACTGACGATGACACTGAATCTGACTCTACACTTTCTTCTTTTCCAGAGTTCAATCAAAGGAGAGGCAACTACAATACGCAACACGGTTCGACGGGTGCACGTAAGCGGGATCTTGGTGGTGGGCCACGTACACCTTATAAAAAACGTCCGCCAATAGTGGATACCACTCTCATTCTGCACAAACCTCTACACGCTAATGTACAGTCACACAGTGGTGGTGGCCAATCCCAAGGCCAAGTTCAAGGCAAATACCTAGGAGCCACCGCGCTTCATGCTATTCAACTTTTGAGCACTCAAAACCAATCTACACCCCAAACTTTATCACTGACCACCCCCACTGTAGAGACTCTACATCGTCCTGTTCTTCCTCTTTCCAGAACAAACTCTACTGAGGGTTTGTCCACAATTACCACTACTACTAATTGTCTTTCCACCCCATCCCAACTTTCTATGTTTACACGTCAAAGTACTCTTGACGCACACATTTCACAGGCTAACCCAGCGGTAAATTTTCAATTGCCCCTGAACACACTGCCAACAACTTAGCCAATAATTGCACTATCATCAATCTCACCCCCTATGTGCTCTCAGACACTGAATTAGAAGTCTTAAGCCTAGGCTTGAGTTTTTGCCCTTCTTCAAATATAGATAAATATGAAGCCATCAAAGATCTATACCTTTTTTCCCGTAATCTTACATACAAATATATGTTCGATAAAGACAGAGCTAGATCCCTCCAAGATAAAAATATCTCGGAAAAAGTAAAAAACTTTACCATGGAAGAGTTCAGAGCTCTCCGTAATCTTATTTTATTATTGGATGAAAGCGAGTCCGGTGTGCCATCCTCTGACACACCTGACACCGCCACATTGCCAACTGGTCCTACAGTACCAACCCGTCCAAAATTCAAACCAAAATCTCAACGGTTTCCAGACCTCACAACGAACCCTTCAATATGGGCCTTTCTGGCGGGCACAGTCAATGACCTTAAATCACTTGCCAATAAAAATACCGACGATAATTTAACACCTTCCCAGTTACTAGCCATTCAACGTCTTCAATCTTACTCTGACATAGAAATCAAATCAGCAGACAAAGGAGGAAATATTGTCCTCATGACAAAAACATTTTATGAGAATATGGCACATGACATTCTTAAAAACAGAGAGTGGTATGTGCCCATTCAATTTGACCAAATTGAAGGCTTCAGGACCGAGTATCTTTCGGTCATTGGCTCTGCCCACCAGAGGGGCCTTATAGATTCGGATACATACAAGTATCTGAATGTATCCAACCCCAGATTGGCAACCTTTTACGTGCTCCCTAAGATACATAAACACCCTACCCTGCCCCCGGGTAGGCCTATTGTATCGGGAATTGGAGCCCTCACGGAAAATGCCAGCCGCCTTATTGACACTGTACTTATGCCACACGTTCTTTCACTCCCCTCATATACCAGGGACACTTTGGATCTTCTGAAGAACATTGAAGGAATGGTCGTGCCTCCTGATGCCCTCCTCGTGACGATAGATGTTGAAGCACTTTACTCCAGCATCCCTCACGAGCAGGGCATCAGGACAGCTAGAACCTTCCTCTATGAAGAAGATCATCATCATTGGGAATTCTGTGAGTTCATATTAGACTTATTAAGATTTGTCTTGACCAAAAACTGTTTCACTTTCAACGAGTCCCACTTCCTCCAGGTGCAGGGCGTGGCCATGGGCACTTGTTGTGCCCCGGCCTACGCCAACCTGTACCTGGGGGGGTGGGAACGGAATATCTTCTCCGACGAGAATCTGTCGCCCTATACCAGCCTAGCACTCTGCTGGCTACGTTATATCGACGACATTTTTCTCGTCTGGGCGGGGCCCCTAAACAGTTTACAAACTTTCATGGGAATTCTTAACCAAAATTCCTTTAACCTTAAATTCACCTTTTCCGCGAATCCCGATAAAATCACTTTTCTTGATTTAACCATATTCAGAGATCAGACAGGGTGTTTGGCAACAACATTATATAGAAAAGAAACGGCTGGCAACACTCTGCTTCACGCAGAAAGTGCCCACCCACAAACCCTGATTCGCAGTATTCCCTATGCCCAATACCTTAGACTGAGACGAAATTGTACACACACTGACGAGTTTAGAATACAGGCAAATCTCCTTCGAGATCGCCTTAAAGAGAGAGGATACAGTAAATCCATCCTTAGAAAATCCTTCAACAAGGCATTGAGACAATCTAGAAACTCACTTCTTTACAAAACAAAAACCACAAAAACCTCCGAGATTGTTCGCTACATTACCAGGTACTCTAAACAGCACAGCGAACTACGGGAAATCCTAGCCAAACACTGGCCTCTACTCCTTGAGGATCCCATTTTGAGAAAATACATTAGCCCCAGTCCGACTATCACATTCAGAAAATCACGTTCTTTGCGTGACAAACTGACTTCGAGTCATTACAGTACTACAAGACACCACAGTACAGGCGGCATTGGCATCTCCAGATGTGGACGATGCACATACTGCCCATGGGTACAGCCAGGGAAGAGCTTTGTCCTCCCCAATGGGGAAATTTTTGTACCTCGTTTCCACGCGGACTGTGACACCCAAGGTGTAATATATTTAATGACATGCATATGCAATGCATTTTACGTCGGAAAAACCATCCGTCAGTTTCGGGCCCGAATTAAAGATCATATTTATTACTCATCGGGGGGAAAAATGATAACCTCCGTGAGTAGACATTTAGATCTATACCATAAATTTGACACCACAGCTGTTTCCTTTATAGCTCTGGCAGTAGTCCCAAGGGACCCACGAGGGGGAAACTGGGATAAGGAAATTTTGAAAAAAAGAGACCCTCTGGATAGAACGCCTAGATGCAACCCGCTCTCCGGGTATTAATGAAGCACAATCTTACAAACCCTTCCTCTAAAATGTTTTACAGCCATAACTCCCTGCCCTTCTAACTCTGTCTAAGAACATCATATTCGATTAGATATATACATCTACTCTGATCAAGTTAAACATTTATCCAACATTACATTTCTTTTATCCCAAGCAGTTCCTTTAATTATGTTCCATAATTTTCTTTTTGTTCCCAGGCAGCCTTGTTACCAATAGACTGTCCACTATTGTTTCACATAGAAATATTTTACTCTGAATGTTTCAGAATCATAATAATGAGCTGGATACCTATCTTCTATTGCTACAACATGTTACCCTTTACTAAAAAATCTTATGGAGTTTATTTCCAATTTGCCGACTGTGACCCCTGGGCCCCAGTTATTCACGCCTTCGGGCACTGCGCCGCGAGGATTTTGGGCCTATCCGGCGCTCAGTGCGGCCGCATATCGTCACTCTAGCCATCTAGTGACGATTAGCAGGGAGTGATGGGGGAACCCCTCCCCAGCCACTCCCTTTGCTTGAGCGTGCTGCGCGCGCCGCCGCGTACGCCTCAGCCTCACCACGCAGGCGCGGGACGGGGCGTCGGCGCATGCGCAGTACGCTCCTTTGCGGCCGATCCGGATGACGTCAAGCCGGCGACGCCGGATGTTGACGACGGATGGGGCGTATATTTAAGCACATCAGCATGTGCTTCCTGTCAGCGTCCCATGCTCTTCACCACAGACCTGATGCTGGTAGGCTTGTCTCTGCTATTATCCCGGGATGGTGAGTTATATGCATGCCGTTTGGCCATGTCATTTTACTAGCTACTATATATTGTCCTCTTTATATTCAGAGCCTTCCCTAATGTATATGGCCCTATCTTACAGGTCCATTAGGGCACTACTCTCTAAGCTTAAAGCCCTTTCTATCTGACTACCAAATGGATTGTTTCCTTTTCCTGGCCGTCTTAAACAGAGAACCTTTATATTAACTACCTCAGTGCCGGCACATATACCCCTTTTTAGGGAATCTGCTCGCTCCTTTTTGATCATACAGGTGAGTCAATACTCCCAACTTCATTTCTCTCTGGAGATAAGTCTTTTTACCAAACATGTTTACCCTGTCCTGCATAGACAGGGGTCCTATTAACTTTACATCCCATTATTACTCAGGTCCATATCCGGGCTATATGTTATTCAACCCTACCTTACTTCCACTATCATCGGGTCTCCTGGTTGGTGAGGAGACGACAGGGACTGTACATTCTTACCCTCTTTTCCTCTTTTGAGTAAAACCAAAAATTGTAGTAAGTACAATATTTTCTATATTCAAAAATTGACAGTTTAAAAATGATATTCTATACGTCCCCACTGGGGGCCTGGATGTTTGGCCTATATTTTTGCTGCGCACTGCCTGACGGTGATGATGGGAACATCATGGTCACACTCGGCAAATATCTTAGATCAATATACACTCTCATATATAAATAGAACATGTTATCTAGGAAGTATTAACGATATGCATATACTTACTGTGTCTTTTAAATTTCATATCTGTTTGTTAGTCACTGCAATCTCAGGCTCCAGACGAAGCGTTAAATGAAACAACGCGAAACATGTAGAGCTTTCGTCAATATTTACCAACGTCGCACTGCACCCTTGCCTCCAAGTGGATACCTCATCATATTGGGACCTAATCTGTCTTCATCGCCGATTTTTGTCCTGCGGTATCCCATAGGCTTATGACTTTCAGGTTGCATATGCGACTCTGTATCGTACCAATGTTTTCTTTTTCTTCTTTTTTTGTTTGAACTCAAATGTATATGTTTTTAGATGTACGTGGTGTTTTATGCATGTTGTTCTTCTTGAACGAATAAATTTTTGATATTACAAAATGAATGTCTACAGTGCCTAAAAAGTCCACAAGTCCCCCTTTTTTCCTTTGTCTATACTATATTAAGGACGTGGCACATGACTATCCATTCAGTATCTGCAGCACCACACTGCATTGATACTCATTCCCCTTTTTCAAATTTATTGGGTGGTAGCACCCGGGCAAAAATAGCTTTGTGGTCCAATCTACTGTCTCCATTGGACCATATAGTGGTTTTATTTATTCATTATACCCTTCTAAATCCATACAAGGTATAATCAATTGTCCAGCCCATGTATTTATTTTTTCGGAACATAATAGACTTTTGTCTCAAAACCATGGACTTTATAGGCACTGCCTGGACGGGCTATATGTCCGATATCCAAACTAATTATAATGTGGACACTGAACAGGAAATTGGTATTAATCAATATATGGCTAAAATGAAAAGACTTTTAAAAAAGAAATCCAATTTATATTGGCACATAGAATTTCTAAATAAGTACGTAAGAGAAAACATCAGTCCTCTGGGGTTACGGATACAAGTTTATCCGTCATTTCAGAATGCATCCACTGAGTTTAAAACCGCATGGGAAGCCAATTTAACTTCTTGCAGTACTAGTCTGATGAGATTGTTAATCACTCAATACCAGTCTGAACTTATTGCACTTGATCAGGAGATCCTTCTATTACAATCTGGCAATGAAAGTATACAAACTCATGCCCAATTTACTAAACGCTGGCAGGAAGTCAAAGACTTCGTTACTCGAATAACAAAGGATATAATTTACAAGAAACAAAATAAATTGGCTAAAGACAGACTGGCATTTATGGAAGGCTATGCTTATCGCTGGCAAACCCAATCTCAGACTAGAAATCCCCGTAATAGCTTCTGCATGCCTAGAAACAATACCAATGTACACTCAACTACTGACGATGACACTGAATCTGACTCTACACTTTCTTCTTTTCCAGAGTTCAATCAAAGGAGAGGCAACTACAATACGCAACACGGTTCGACGGGTGCACGTAAGCGGGATCTTGGTGGTGGGCCACGTACACCTTATAAAAAACGTCCGCCAATAGTGGATACCACTCTCATTCTGCACAAACCTCTACACGCTAATGTACAGTCACACAGTGGTGGTGGCCAATCCCAAGGCCAAGTTCAAGGCAAATACCTAGGAGCCACCGCGCTTCATGCTATTCAACTTTTGAGCACTCAAAACCAATCTACACCCCAAACTTTATCACTGACCACCCCCACTGTAGAGACTCTACATCGTCCTGTTCTTCCTCTTTCCAGAACAAACTCTACTGAGGGTTTGTCCACAATTACCACTACTACTAATTGTCTTTCCACCCCATCCCAACTTTCTATGTTTACACGTCAAAGTACTCTTGACGCACACATTTCACAGGCTAACCCAGCGGTAAATTTTCAATTGCCCCTGAACACACTGCCAACAACTTAGCCAATAATTGCACTATCATCAATCTCACCCCCTATGTGCTCTCAGACACTGAATTAGAAGTCTTAAGCCTAGGCTTGAGTTTTTGCCCTTCTTCAAATATAGATAAATATGAAGCCATCAAAGATCTATACCTTTTTTCCCGTAATCTTACATACAAATATATGTTCGATAAAGACAGAGCTAGATCCCTCCAAGATAAAAATATCTCGGAAAAAGTAAAAAACTTTACCATGGAAGAGTTCAGAGCTCTCCGTAATCTTATTTTATTATTGGATGAAAGCGAGTCCGGTGTGCCATCCTCTGACACACCTGACACCGCCACATTGCCAACTGGTCCTACAGTACCAACCCGTCCAAAATTCAAACCAAAATCTCAACGGTTTCCAGACCTCACAACGAACCCTTCAATATGGGCCTTTCTGGCGGGCACAGTCAATGACCTTAAATCACTTGCCAATAAAAATACCGACGATAATTTAACACCTTCCCAGTTACTAGCCATTCAACGTCTTCAATCTTACTCTGACATAGAAATCAAATCAGCAGACAAAGGAGGAAATATTGTCCTCATGACAAAAACATTTTATGAGAATATGGCACATGACATTCTTAAAAACAGAGAGTGGTATGTGCCCATTCAATTTGACCAAATTGAAGGCTTCAGGACCGAGTATCTTTCGGTCATTGGCTCTGCCCACCAGAGGGGCCTTATAGATTCGGATACATACAAGTATCTGAATGTATCCAACCCCAGATTGGCAACCTTGTACGTGCTCCCTAAGATACATAAACACCCTACCCTGCCCCCGGGTAGGCCTATTGTATCGGGAATTGGAGCCCTCACGGAAAATGCCAGCCGCCTTATTGACACTGTACTTATGCCACACGTTCTTTCACTCCCCTCATATACCAGGGACACTTTGGATCTTCTGAAGAACATTGAAGGAATGGTCGTGCCTCCTGATGCCCTCCTCGTGACGATAGATGTTGAAGCACTTTACTCCAGCATCCCTCACGAGCAGGGCATCAGGACAGCTAGAACCTTCCTCTATGAAGAAGATCATCATCATTGGGAATTCTGTGAGTTCATATTAGACTTATTAAGCTTTGTCTTGACCAAAAACTGTTTCACTTTCAACGAGTCCCACTTCCTCCAGGTGCAGGGCGTGGCCATGGGCACTTGTTGTGCCCCGGCCTACGCCAACCTGTACCTGGGGGGGTGGGAACGGAATATCTTCTCCGACGAGAATCTGTCGCCCTATACCAGCCTAGCACTCTGCTGGCTACGTTATATCGACGACATTTTTCTCGTCTGGGCGGGGCCCCTAAACAGTTTACAAACTTTCATGGGAATTCTTAACCAAAATTCCTTTAACCTTAAATTCACCTTTTCCGCGAATCCCGATAAAATCACTTTTCTTGATTTAACCATATTCAGAGATCAGACAGGGTGTTTGGCAACAACATTATATAGAAAAGAAACGGCTGGCAACACTCTGCTTCACGCAGAAAGTGCCCACCCACAAACCCTGATTCGCAGTATTCCCTATGCCCAATACCTTAGACTGAGACGAAATTGTACACACACTGACGAGTTTAGAATACAGGCAAATCTCCTTCGAGATCGCCTTAAAGAGAGAGGATACAGTAAATCCATCCTTAGAAAATCCTTCAACAAGGCATTGAGACAATCTAGAAACTCACTTCTTTACAAAACAAAAACCACAAAAACCTCCGAGATTGTTCGCTACATTACCAGGTACTCTAAACAGCACAGCGAACTACGGGAAATCCTAGCCAAACACTGGCCTCTACTCCTTGAGGATCCCATTTTGAGAAAATACATTAGCCCCAGTCCGACTATCACATTCAGAAAATCACGTTCTTTGCGTGACAAACTGACTTCGAGTCATTACAGTACTACAAGACACCACAGTACAGGCGGCATTGGCATCTCCAGATGTGGACGATGCACATACTGCCCATGGGTACAGCCAGGGAAGAGCTTTGTCCTCCCCAATGGGGAAATTTTTGTACCTCGTTTCCACGCGGACTGTGACACCCAAGGTGTAATATATTTAATGACATGCATATGCAATGCATTTTACGTCGGAAAAACCATCCGTCAGTTTCGGGCCCGAATTAAAGATCATATTTATTACTCATCGGGGGGAAAAATGATAACCTCCGTGAGTAGACATTTAGATCTATACCATAAATTTGACACCACAGCTGTTTCCTTTATAGCTCTGGCAGTAGTCCCAAGGGACCCACGAGGGGGAAACTGGGATAAGGAAATTTTGAAAAAAGAGACCCTCTGGATAGAACGCCTAGATGCAACCCGCTCTCCGGGTATTAATGAAGCACAATCTTACAAACCCTTCCTCTAAAATGTTTTACAGCCATAACTCCCTGCCCTTCTAACTCTGTCTAAGAACATCATATTCGATTAGATATATACATCTACTCTGATCAAGTTAAACATTTATCCAACATTACATTTCTTTTATCCCAAGCAGTTCCTTTAATTATGTTCCATAATTTTCTTTTTGTTCCCAGGCAGCCTTGTTACCAATAGACTGTCCACTATTGTTTCACATAGAAATATTTTACTCTGAATGTTTCAGAATCATAATAATGAGCTGGATACCTATCTTCTATTGCTACAACATGTTACCCTTTACTAAAAAATCTTATGGAGTTTATTTCCAATTTGCCGACTGTGACCCCTGGGCCCCAGTTATTCACGCCTTCGGGCACTGCGCCGCGAGGATTTTGGGCCTATCCGGCGCTCAGTGCGGCCGCACATCGTCACTCTAGCCATCTAGTGACGATTAGCAGGGAGTGATGGGGGAACCCCTCCCCAGCCACTCCCTTTGCTTGAGCGTGCTGCGCGCGCCGCCGCGTACGCCTCAGCCTCACCACGCAGGCGCGGGACGGGGCGTCGGCGCATGCGCAGTACGCTCCTTTGCGGCCGATCCGGATGACGTCAAGCCGGCGACGCCGGATGTTGACGACGGATGGGGCGTATATTTAAGCACATCAGCATGTGCTTCCTGTCAGCGTCCCATGCTCTTCACCACAGACCTGATGCTGGTAGGCTTGTCTCTGCTATTATCCCGGGATGGTGAGTTATATGCATGCCGTTTGGCCATGTCATTTTACTAGCTACTATATATTGTCCTCTTTATATTCAGAGCCTTCCCTAATGTATATGGCCCTATCTTACAGGTCCATTAGGGCACTACTCTCTAAGCTTAAAGCCCTTTCTATCTGACTACCAAATGGATTGTTTCCTTTTCCTGGCCGTCTTAAACAGAGAACCTTTATATTAACTACCTCAGTGCCGGCACATATACCCCTTTTTAGGGAATCTGCTCGCTCCTTTTTGATCATACAGGTGAGTCAATACTCCCAACTTCATTTCTCTCTGGAGATAAGTCTTTTTACCAAACATGTTTACCCTGTCCTGCATAGACAGGGGTCCTATTAACTTTACATCCCATTATTACTCAGGTCCATATCCGGGCTATATGTTATTCAACCCTACCTTACTTCCACTATCATCGGGTCTCCTGGTTGGTGAGGAGACGACAGGGACTGTACATTCTTACCCTCTTTTCCTCTTTTGAGTAAAACCAAAAATTGTAGTAAGTACAATATTTTCTATATTCAAAAATTGACAGTTTAAAAATGATATTCTATACGTCCCCACTGGGGGCCTGGATGTTTGGCCTATATTTTTGCTGCGCACTGCCTGACGGTGATGATGGGAACATCATGGTCACACTCGGCAAATATCTTAGATCAATATACACTCTCATATATAAATAGAACATGTTATCTAGGAAGTATTAACGATATGCATATACTTACTGTGTCTTTTAAATTTCATATCTGTTTGTTAGTCACTGCAATCTCAGGCTCCAGACGAAGCGTTAAATGAAACAACGCGAAACATGTAGAGCTTTCGTCAATATTTACCAACGTCGCACTGCACCCTTGCCTCCAAGTGGATACCTCATCATATTGGGACCTAATCTGTCTTCATCGCCGATTTTTGTCCTGCGGTATCCCATAGGCTTATGACTTTCAGGTTGCATATGCGACTCTGTATCGTACCAATGTTTTCTTTTTCTTCTTTTTTTGTTTGAACTCAAATGTATATGTTTTTAGATGTACGTGGTGTTTTATGCATGTTGTTCTTCTTGAACGAATAAATTTTTGATATTACAAAATGAATGTCTACAGTGCCTAAAAAGTCCACAAGTCCCCCTTTTTTCCTTTGTCTATGTAGGGGAATAGGTTGTAAGGCTGTGACAGCTATAGTGAAGCACGGGAGAAAAAGATCCCCATGCCTCAATGTACAGATGACATAAGGGACAGATAAAACCCTAATGATTAGCCCATGTTCCATACACAGAGTCTCTCCATCTCAAAGGGAGAGGGTGCTGTGTATAAAAACATGGAAAGTAAAAGGGAAAAACGGAACCCCAATGAACCATCTGCGGTGTGCCGGTGCTTGTCTGTAAAATAGGTCATGCATTAAAGTATTACACATATTTTTTATATATAATCTTGCATATATTCCATAGTGAATTCACCCTGCTCTATATGCATCTTTGTCACAATGCGTGCAGACGCAGATAGAGCAGGTTTACAATGCTCTGGGGTGGATATCAACAAATTACAATACTTGTTTACAAAAATGCAGGACAGGTATATATATGTGATATCATATATCACTTGAATCTGGTTATAGTAGAAACCAGTTTTTCATCCTAGATTATATATATATAGCGAGCCTGCGTGATTGCTTAACCTGAGTTTCTGCTTGTAGATACAAGCTAGGTTATATTGATGTTTATTTCTCCATTCCCCCAGAAACAAATCCCTCCAGAAACGGTTTAAACCAAATAGTTTCGTTGAGTCCTGGAGCCTGAGTGGCTCGGAGCTTATAGATCCATTTTGACTCGAGTTGAAGAAGGGACTTGTTCCAGTCCCCCCCTCGGATTTGGATGGATCCGGTCAAGGATCAGAAACTTGACTTTTGGGAATCTGCCCATGTGCACGGTACTGACGTGTCGGCCCAGAGGAAGATCCGGGTCGCACGTCATCATACTGTGCACATGTCTGTATGCACGTTTCCAAAACTCAAGTTTCGTCTTGCCGATATAGAAGCAAGAACATTCACACATAAGGGGGGACATTCTTCCTTTGTCCCCCCTTGCCCTTGAACTGACCTTTTGCAGGGGGGCCACGAAAAAATTTCCTCCCCTTTTCCTTCTTGGGTTTGGTGGGAAATTTCTTACCTTTTTCTGTGGATCGGGAAAGGACCTGTTCCAGACCCGAACCAAAGAGTAGGGAGCCCTCAAAAGGGAATACCACAGAGTCGGGACTTAGAAGTGAAGTCTCCGTCCCAAGTCTTAACCCAAAGGGCCCTCCTGGCTGAGTTCAGTAATGCCGCTGACTTAGCAGTCGTCCTTACTGTCTCTACTGCCGCGTCCGCCAAAAAGGCGATAGCTCTCCCCACCACTTCCAGGGATTCTACTACCTCCCTGGACTCTTTTTTACGTGTAAGATGGTCCATCAGCTTGTTGAGACATGCATCTGCGTTCCTGGCTACACAAGCTGAAGCCAGTGCAGGGCTCATGGCCGATGCATTGGCTTCCCAAGCTCTACGTAACAGGATCTCAGATTTTTTATCCATCTGATCCTGGATGTTACCTGCGTCCTCAAAAGATAAGTCCGACCGTTTAGAAACCTGCGCCAAGGACGCATCTAAACGTGGGACTTTGAAAAATTTTTCTTCCTCCTCCTCCTTAAAAGGACATCTCCGTTTCTAAGTTTTAAGTCTGAGGAGTTTACGCTCAGGTTCCTTCCATTCCCTTAAGATAATATCTTTTAGGGACTGGTGAACTGGGAAGGATCTGGCCTGTGGCTTACCCAAACCTCTATAGACCTTATCCTGAGCTGACACTTGGGCGGAAGGTAACTGAATGTCCTCCGACGCATACACTGCCCTGAGGAGACCCTCCATATCCTCTGCTGAAAAGAGGTGTCCCCCAGGTCTGGTCTCTACATGGCTATCCTGATCTGAGTCCTCCCCTTCCTGGGAACTCAGGTCAGCTGCAAACCTCCTCCTCTGAATAGTATGGGGCAGGTTCCTGAGACCCTCCTGTAAAGGTAGATCTATCTTCCTGTGAGGGAGAGCTTTCCCTTACTGATCTGGCATCCCCCTGACGCTGATCAAGTGTGGCTTTAAAAGACTGAAGGGTAGCTAGCATCTCAACTTGTAGTGCCCTGCATTCCTTCACAACCTCTGCTGTCTCTTTGCCTGCCAATTTGTAAATACATTTGTAACAAAAAGGCTTGCTGTGGTCCTGTGGAAGTTTAGTACTACAAGACCCACAGCGTTTAGTTTTAGATGTGGCTTTCCCAGACCTACTGGCTCTCTCCTGAGCAGGGCATTCGGTCTCTGTAAGAAAGGGACACCCCATTAGCCAACATCACAATACACAAACAGTGTGGGGGACAGGCACAATAGGGCCACCCCAAATGCCTGCCCCCCCTCGCTCCAGCCAAGTCACTCACCCCCTGTGGCGACCTCTGATGCCGTGAGCTCTGGTCCACCTTCCATCCTCTGCCTCTGCACCGGTAGATGGATCTCTGTGAAGGCTGTGGACCTCGGGCCCCCTCTCTCCAAACAGCCGCCTCGTGCTACTGACCGTCGCACTCGCCGCCATTTTGTTGAAGCCCCGGCGCGCCGGATATGATGTCACACCGGCGCCCGGCGCCTTCCGGACATGCGCACTAGCGGTTTACACACGCCGCTCTGCACAGCGGTCTATCCCTTAGGATGGCACGGCTCCCTAAGGAGAAAAAAATGTTCAGCCATTGGAGCCCAGCTTCCGGCCGACGTGGGGTGTATCAGCGGCCCCCCTGACCATCCACCACTGTCAGGTATGGGGGAAAGGAAAAGAGGGAAGGTTAAGCGGCCCCTGGGGTTATGGACAACTCACCTGTCCTAGTGCCCCAGCCTCTCCACATTCAGGAATGCTTTAAAGGAGAGCAAGAGGGAAACCCCTTAATATGAAGCAATTAAATGCTTGAAACAAAACACCCAACAGGCACCACTGACTGCTCTGGGTTTTGTTCATTAAGGGGGCGACCATGGTCCCAGACCTGAGGTCTCTGAAAAAAATAACAAACAGTTTCGCAGCCATCAGCGTGTGGGAAACACAATCAATAACTGAGGGTCAGAGGGAGGGGTGGGGCTTTTTAAACTTTGTTAATTGTGTTTCCTGCCAGGTGAGTCCAGTCATCCTCTCAGGTGTGCCGTCCTGGAAGATGACTGGAGAAACAGGAAGGCCAGATTAGAGTTTGCCAAACAACATCTAAAAAGGCCTTCACAGTTGTGGAAGAACGTCCTATGGACAGATGAGACCAAGATCAACTTGTACCAGAGTGATGGGAAGAGAAGAGTATGGAGAAGGAACTGCTCATGATCCAAAGCATACCACCTCATCAGTGAAGCATGGTGGTGGTAGTGTCATGGCGTGGGCATGTATGGCTGCCAATGGAACTGGTTCTCTTGTATTTATTGATGATGTGACTGCTGACAAAAGCAGCAGGATAAATTCTAAAGTGTTTCGGGGAATATTATCGGCTCATATTCAGCAAAATGCTTCAGAACTCATTGGACGACGCTTGACAGTGCCGATAGACAATGACCCGAAGCATACTGCGAAAGCAACCAAAGAGTTTTTTAAGGGAAAGAAGTGGAATGTTATGCAATGGCCAAGTCAATCACCTGACCTGAATCCGATTGAGCATTTCACTTGCTGAAAACAAAACTGAAGGGAAAATGCCCCAAGAACAAGCAGGAACTGAAGACAGTGGCAGTAAAGGCCTGGCAGAGCGTCACCAGGGATGAGACCGGCGTCTGGTGATGTCTATGTGTTCCAGACTTCAGGCTGTAATTGACTGCAAAGGATTTGTTACCAAGTATTAAAAAGTGAAAGTTTGATGGATGATTGTTAATCTGTCCCAATACTTTTGGTCCCTTAAAAAGTGGGAGGGACATATACAACCTGCTGTGATTCCTCCACCGTTCACCTGATTTGGATGTAAATTCCCTCAAATTAAAGCTGGAAGTCTGCAGGTAAAGCACATCTTGTTCCTTTCATTTCACATCCATTGTGGTGTATAGAGCCAGAAATATTAGAATTGTGTCCCAATATTTATGGATCTGACTCTACACACATATATACAATATCACACAAAAGCAGTGTTGGTCATCTTACTTTAAAAAAGTCAATTAGTTAAGTTACAAAATTACTTCTCCCAAAACGTAATTGTGTTAGTAACTCAGTTACTACGTTGGAAAAGTAATTAGTTACTCAGCAAAGTAACTGACTTTTTTTTTAAATATTCTATACGTGTAACTAAGGGGCGGGTCTAGTATTACTGTAAGCAAGGGGCGCATTTATTATTATTGTTATATATCGTGTAAGCAAGGGGCGGGTCTATTATTAAATTGTGTAAGGGGTGGGTCTATTATTATATTGTGTAAGGGGCGGGTCTATTATTATATTGTGTAAGGGGCGGGTCTATTATTATATTGTGTAAGGGGCGGGTCTATTATTATATTATGTAAGGGGCGGGTCTATTATTATATTGTGTAAGGGGCGGGTCTATTATTATATTGTGTAAGGGGCGGGTCTATTATTATTAAATTGTGTAAGGGGCGGGTCTATTATTATATTGTGTAAGGGGCGGGTCTATTATTATTAAATTGTGTAAGGGGCGGGTCTATAACTATTATTATATCGGGTAAGGGGGGTCTATTATTATTATTATTATATCGTGTAAGGGGCGGGTCTATTATTATTATTATTATTATATCGTGTAAGGGGCGGATATATAACAATAATAATAAATGCGCCCCTTGGTTACAGTAATACTAGACCCGCCCCTTACTTACACGATAGACGCCCCTTGCAGAGTAGCGCGAGCATCGGGAATGTGCGGCATCGCCTCGTACAATTACATGTTAACTGCGCCTGCGCGGTGTAGAGTTCACTCAGAGCTGTTTAGGTTCGGCAATTTTCGGAAGCTCTGTAGTCCTTCGTACTGCGCAAGCCCTGCGCCTGCGCAGTACAGGGGGGTCCTTATCCGGCGGGGGAAACTTTTTTGGCAGGACACGGAATTACACTACTGCCATCTAGTGGCGGTAGATGTAATTGCGGTAACGCCGCCCAAGTAATGGGAACTGCATTACCATGAGGGGAAGAGTAATCAGTTAGATTACTCGTTACCCTCTAAAGTAACTCCGTTTATTTTAACTCAGTTACTTACATCACTGCACAAAAGTGAGTTCACATTTTTGTAAATCTTTTCTTCTATCTTTTCATGTGACAACACTGAAGAAATGACACTTGTCTACAATGTAAAGTAGTGAGTGTACAGCTTGTATAACAGTGTAAATTTGCCGTCCCCTCAAAATAACTCAACACACAGCCATTAATGTCTAAACCGCTGGCAACAAAAGTCAGTACACCCCTAAGTGAAAATGTCCAAATTGGGCCCAATTAGCCATTTTCCCTCCCCCGGTGTCATGTGACCTGTTAGTGTTACAAGGTCTAGGGTGTGAATGGGGAGCAGGTGTGTTAAATTTGGTGTTATCGCTCTCACTCTCTCATACTGTTTTCCCCTGATCTGGCCAGTAACACCCCTCCTGTAAAAGCCTCAATCCGCACTATGAACTGCATGTGAATCGCACCACATTGCGCCAAAGAAGTGCATCTTTTATGAGCCACACTCAACCACATCCCATCCCATCCCACTGTAGTTTTGTACAATGCAAAGGCAGTGTCTATGTGACCTGTGTTGTTTGGGGTGTTGGTGACTTTGTATTGACACCCTCTGCAGATCTCATGGGTTGTGCGATTTGCATGCGGTGTGGGAAAAGCTCACAGATCTCTGCGTTTCCCACACCACATAAGTGCGATCCTTTACTTAGAGTGCCGCCACTCTGAATGAAGGAGCACAGGAGGCACCTTTGGACAGCGGCATTGTCAGTCTAGAGGGAGAGGAGTGTTGGGCCCCTTCCACACGAGGCGGATCCATTTAGCGGAGTCCACCAGCTCAGCAGGGAATCGATCCATTGATCTGCGCTGAGCCGGCGGATGACAGGTCCGTCTCTGAGAGGGGGAGGGGCCTGTCAGAGAGCCGCTGATTCCTATGGAGAGATCGGATGAAATCGGCACATAGAGGGTAATAGGTTTTTATCAACCATTGCGAGATGTTGAAGCGCCATGTGGTGAAGGCACACTGTGCCCTGGTAGGCAGCGTTTGTTCCCTGTGTGTAGTCACTGGCATTACCTGTGCAAGGTGCCAACCTCTCAGGTGAGACATCAACCAGGTGTATCTCCCCCATATCCAGCTCTGGTGTCCCCCATGTCCAGTAATGGAGAACCTCTCTGTAGGACGGCTAAGATTGAGACCCCTACAAGGAAATGTTCACCCCATTGATGTGTCACCCGACACCCTCTAGTCTGGTCAGGTGACACAGCAACAGAGAGCTATTGGAACAGAGAGCTATTTCACTCTCACATGGGGGAAAAAAATAAAAGATAAAAAAATAAACTAATAAAAAATAAAATAGTAATGGCGGTGATCTGCAATATTTAGTGGTATTGTGACGGACAAATCAGACACTTTTTTGGGACCACTGACAATTATATAGCGATCAGTGCTATAAAAATGCAACGATGACTGTGTAAAGGTCACTGGCAGGGAAGGGGTTAAGACGAGGGGGCGATCAAGGGGTGAACTGTGTGTTCCCTCAGTGTGTTCTAACTGTATGGGGGATGTGAGTGACTAGGAGAGCAGACATATTGTTCTTCCTACTTAGTAGGAGCATACGATATGTTTCCTCTTCCCTGACAGCACAGGGATTTGTGTGTTTACACACACACACACACCCCTGTGTTGGCACTCATGCACGTGATCGCACAGGGGGGCGAGAACGCTCTTGAGAAGGATGTACCCGTACGGGATTTCTCCCAGGGGAGCCATTCTGCCGCAGTATATCTGTGTGATCCCGTTGGGAACCGGTGAATGGGACGGCTGGTGATGCGGCGGTGACACAACAAGGTGAGGGAAGTGGTGACAGCAGGTGATTGGATGCCCGGTGAGCGCTGCCATGATGGGTCTGAAACACAGGTGATCTTTAAATGTAAGGACTCGTTTGTGCAGGAACTTCAATCATACAGTTTGTAGTGCACATAGATTTGCAAAACAATGGGATAAAGGAATATTCCTGAACTTCGTATTATCTCATGGTTACTGGGAAGCTGTGTGAAGGCATCAATGCAGTGCATGTTATCTCAGCTTGCAGAGCTTGGATTCATTGAATGAGTTTACCAAAAATGTAAAATATTGCAGAATATACAGCCTCATACTACATAACTGAGCTCCATTCCATGCTGAATAAACTAAATTAATAATGTATCTTAAAAAGAAAACTAAATTTAGATTAGTGAGTTTTAGATTAGATTTTAACCACTTCCCACCCGGCCACTGCATATGTACGGGTGGGTGGGCGCTCTCTCCTTCTGAGGGATGTTCAGGAACGTCCCTCAGAAGGAGGGGGATCGCGCGCGCATGCCTAGGCAGAGGCGCCATCCCGATGCGCTCGTGTCACCCGGACACGGTGCATCTCAGAACGGCAGGAGGGCTCTGCGATTGGCCCTTCTGATCACATGACGGCCGTGTCCAATCACACCGTCATGTGATGTAAACAGAGAGCCGGTTGCTAGGCGATCGTCTCTCCTCACATGGAAGTTGTCAGTGAGGAGAGGAGAGGAGAGAGGAGAGGAGAGGAGAGTAGAGGAGAAGAGAGGAGATCTCTGCAGCCGGCTGGTGATCAGTGACTATGAGACGTTTTATACAGCTTTTTACTCACTGATCAC
The DNA here is from genome assembly GCA_028564925.1 of Lithobates sylvaticus. Taxonomy (NCBI): domain Eukaryota; kingdom Metazoa; phylum Chordata; class Amphibia; order Anura; family Ranidae; genus Lithobates; species Lithobates sylvaticus. The sequence goes on from CM053038.1 coordinate 4,912,022, forward strand.
CAACCCAACTAGTGTCCCCACAATGTAAAACACACAAAGTGAACACACATGTCCCCAAACACATGTCCCCACATAGTAATGATCCCCAAAACACGTGTCCCCAAAACACATGTCCCCACATAGTAATGATCCCCAAAACACACATGTCCCCACATAGTAATGATCCCCAAAACACATGTCCCCACATAGTAATGATCCCCAAAACACGTGTCCCCACATAGTAATGATCCCCAAAACACATGTCCCCAAAACACATGTCCCCACATAGTAATGATCCCCAAAACACACATGTCCCCACATAGTAATGATCCCCAAAACACATGTCCCCACATAGTAATGATCCCCAAAACACGTGTCCCCACATAGTAATGATCCCCAAAACACATGTCCCCAAAACACATGTCCCCACATAGTAATGATCCCCAAAACACACATGTCCCCACATAGTAATGATCCCCAAAACACACATGTCCCCACATAGTAATGATCCCCAAACACATGTCCCCACATAGTAATGATCCCCAAAACACATGTCCCCACATAGTAATGACCCCCAAAACACATGTCCCCCACATAGTAATGATCCCCAAACACATGTCCCCACATAGTAATGATCCCCAAAACACATGTCCCCACATAGTAATGACCCCCAAAACACATGTCCCCCACATAGTAATGACCCCCAAAACACATGTCCCCCACATAGTAATGATCCCCAAACACATGTCCCCACATAGTAATGATCCCCAAAACACATGTCCCCACATAGTAATGATCCCTAAAACACATGTCCCCACATAGTAATGATCCCTAAAACACGTGTCCCCACATATATAACATTAAAATCACATGTCCCAATGATCATTTGCACACATATTTTATTATTATACACATAACGTTTTTTTTTTTTTTTTTACCAAAAACGTACAGAATACATTTTGGCTTAAATTTAGGACAAAATTCGATTTTATTGGATTTCTTTTAAAATAGAATAAAGAAAATATATATTTTTTTCCAAATTTCTGCTCTTTTTTCCACTTATATCACAAAAAAACAAAACGGAGTTGTGAATAAATACCACCAAAATAAAGCTCTATCTGTGGGAACAAAATGCTACAAATGTCATTTGTGTACAGCGTAGCGCGACCACGCAATTCTCATCGATAGTGCGAGAGCGAAGAAAGCTGAAAGCTGAGAATTGGTCGGGGAAGGAAGGGGGTAAAAGTGCCGGTATTGAGGTGGTTAATAAAGCATTTTATTACAATAAATGTGATGAAAAGATTTCTCTCCCCCCCTCGGCCCCACAGTGAGTATAACGAGCCTCACTGCAGATACACACCCATTTTACTGTTGGGGGGAAATTAACCCCTTGCTGACCGGCCCCCCCACATTTACATCAGCAAAGAGGCTCATTACCACAAAACATACTGGACTGGTACTTCGGCCCATTTAAGAGTCATACCAGGCGTGTGCACCGCCGGAGGCACATGCCCGCTGCACGGCGAGGGACCCGATGCACATGGCCGCCGGGCGCGATCGCTGCTGGGTCACCCGCGATCACGGGGCACGAGAGCCAGAATGGGGATTTATGTGTGTAAACAAACAAATCTCTGTTCTGAGGGGAGAAGAGACACATCTGCTGTTTGTAGTAATTATGAACAGTGATCTGTCTTCTCCTCCAGTCAGTCCCATCCCCCCACAGTAAGAAACACTCATGAGGGAACACATTTAACCCCTTGATCGCCCCCTAGTGTTGAAACCCTTCCCTGCCAGTAACATTTACACAGTAATCAGTGTATTTTTATAGCACTGATCGCTGTATAAATGTCAACGGTCCCAAAAATGTGTCAAAAGTGTCCGATCTGTCCGCCGCAATGTTGCAGTCCTGCTAAAAATCGCAGATCACCGCCATTACTAGTAAAAAAAAGCCATAAAAATGTCATAAATCTTCCCCATAGTTTGTAGACACTATAAATGCCCAAACCAATCAATATACGCTTATTGTGATTTATTACCAAAAATATGTAGAAAAATAAATATCGGCCTAAACTGATGAAGAAACTTTTGTTTAAAAAACATTTTCGGGGATATTTATTTTAGCAAAAGGTAAAAATTATTGTTTTTTTTTCCAAATTTTTGCTCTTTTTTTGTTTATAGTGCAAAAAATAAAAACCGCAGAGGCGATCAAATACCACCAAAAGAAAGTTCTATTTGTGGGGGAAAAGGACATTAATTGTGTTTGGATAGAACGTCACATGACCGCGCAATTGTCAGTTTAAGCAACGCAGTGCCGAATCGCAAAAAATGGCCTGGTCATGAAGGGGGGTAAATCTTTCGGTCTGTAAGTAATGAAGTAATATTTCAGACAAATAGTAGGACTTCCCTGTTCTCTTTTCTTTATCTGAGTGACTCTGCCAGTCATATTATACTCTATACAAGAGAACTTTCCTGAGCTGTGCCAAAAAGGAGAAATATGGGACATCAATCTCCGAGGTTATGATGAATGAATATTGATTGGGAAGTGTTGATATTCAGAACACCTCCTGATTGGACGGTCTCTAGAGCCGGGTGACCAACCAGTGGATTGGATGAAAACACTGACAGATCTGCAATGCTGATGTCGGGATCCTCCCGCTGACACATTGGGGGTTATTTACTGAAGACAAATCCTCTCGGCACCACAAGTGCGCTTGGAAGTTCAGTCGCTGTAGATCTGAGGGGGAAGATCTGAAATGAGGGGAAGCTCTGCTGATTTTATCCTTCAATCAGATGCAAGAAAAAATGCAGTTTTTTTTTATTTCCTTGCATGTCCCCCTCAGATCTACAGTGACTGACCTTCCAAGTGCACTTGTAGTGGATTTGCCTTTAGTAAATACCTGACAGGGGGCTCCCCCAATCAGAATACAGTAAATGGCACTCGCAGCCATTGGTGGAAAGTGCTGATCGGATGCCGGATTTCCAGCCTGGCCCCTCAATAGAAGGCGGTTGTTGGAGCCGCTTCTGGTGGACAGAAAGCAGTACAGACAGAAATGTGGGCAGTTCCTGAGGAACCCGACAGATTTCGGGTCACATGTTCAGTTCTTTAACCTCTTCCTTACCGGACACTTTCCCCTTCTTCCTGCCCAGGGTGCCAACGTTCACCTTTCAGCGCCGTCACACTTTGAATGACAATTACGCGGTCACCCTACACTGTACACACACGACATTTCTATCAGTTTTTTCACACAAATAGAGATTTTATTTGGTGGTATTTAACCACTTCAGCCCCGGACCATTTGTCTGGCCAAAGACCAGAGCACTTTTTGCGATTCTGCACTGCGTCGCTTTAACTGACAATTGCGCGGTCGTGCGACGTGGCTCCCAAACAAAATTGACGTCCTTTTTTCCCCACAAATAGAGCTTTCTTTTGGTGGTATTTGATCCCCTCTGCGGTTTTTATTTTTACGCTATAAACAAAAAAATAGCAAAATTTTGAAAAAAAAACACATTATTTTTTACTTTTTGCTGTAATAAAATATCACAAAAAATATAATTTTTTTCCTAAGTTTAGGCCGATACGTATTCTTCTACATATTTTTGGTATAAAAAAAAAAAAAATTAAATCACAATAAGCGTTTATTGATTGGTTTGCGCAAAAGTTATTGCGTCTACAAAATAGGCAATAGATTTATGGCATTTTTATTATTAGTTTTCATTTTATTAGTAATGGCGGCGATCAGCGATTTTTATCATGACTGCGACATTACGGCGGACACATCGGACACCTTTGACGCTATTTTGGGACCGTTGTCATGTATACAGCGATCAGAGATATAAAAATGCACTGATTACTGTGTAAATGGCACTGGCAGGGAAGGGGTTTAACACTAGGGGGCGATCAAGGGGTTAAGTGTGTCCTAGGGAGGTGTTCTAACTGTGGGGGATGGGTTTTTGGTTCAAAAAAAAAATTGCAATAAAGCATTTAGTGATTGGTTTGTGCAAAAGTTATAGCGTCTACAAAATAGGGGATTGTTTTATGGCATTTTTATTAAATAATTATCTTTTTTTTACTAGTAATGTCGGTGATCAGCGATTTTAATCATGACTTTGACATTATGTCGGACACACCGGACACTTTTGGCGCTATTTTGGGACCATTCACATTTCTACAGCGATCAGTGCAATTAAAAATGCACTGATTACTGTGTAAATGTGACTGGCAGCGAAAGGGTTAACCACTAGGTGGCGCTGTAGGGGTTAGGTGTGTCCTATGGAGTGATTCTAACTGTGGGGGGAGGGGCTGTGTGTGACACAACACTGATCACCACTCCCTATTACAGGGAGCAATGATCAGTCTCAGTGTCACTGGGCAGAACGGGGAAATGCTTGTTTACATCGGCATCTCCCCGTTCTTCCTCTCTGTGAGACGATCGCCGGTATCCCTGCGGACATCGAGTCTGCGGGACTCGCCACCACACTCACGGAGCTTACGGTGGGCGTGCGCCCGCAAACCGCTTCTTAAAGGTCAACGTACAGGTACATTAATCTGCCTGTACGCGCCCTTCTGCCAACGTATATCGGTGTGAGCCGGTCGGCAAGCGGTTAATCACCACTTCGGTTTTTTTATTTTTTGGTAAAGAAACAAAAAAGACAGAAAATTTGTAAAGAAAACATTTTTTTTTCATAGTTTGTTATAAAATTTAGGAAACCAGAATTTTTTCTCCTTCATTGATGTGCGCTGATGAGGCAGCACTGATGGACACTAATAGGTGGCATTGATAAGGTGGCACTGAAGGACCTTGAGAGGTGGCACTGATGGGCACTGATAGGTGGCACTGATAGGTGGCACTGGTAGGTACTAATAGGTGGCATTGATAAGGTGGGACTGAAGGACCTTGAGAGGTGGCACTGATAGGTGGCACTGGTGGGCACTGATGAGGTGGCACTGATGGGTACTAATAGGTGGCATTGATAAGGTGGAACTGAAGGACCTTGAGAGGTGGCACTGATAGGCAGCACTGATAGGTGGCACTGGTGGGCACTGATAGGTGGCATTGGTAGGCACTGATGAGGTGGCACTGAAGGACCCTGGTAGGGGGCACTTATGGGCAGCACTGATAGGTGGCACTGGTGGGCACTGATGAGGTGGCACTGATGGGGTAACACTGAAGGACCCTGATAGGGGGCAATTATGGGCAGCACTGATAGGTGGCACTGAAGGACCTTGAGAGGTGGCACTGATAGGCAGCACTGATAGGTGGCACTTATGGGCAGCACTGATAGGTGGCACTGATGGGGTAACACTGAAGGACCCTGATAGGGGGCACTTATGGGCAGCACTGATAGGTGGCACTGGTGGGCACTGATGGGGTAACACTAAAGGACCCTGATAGGGGGCACTTATGGGCAGCACTGATGGGTGGCACTGGTGGGCACTGATGAGGTGGCACTGAAGGACCCTGATGGGGGCACTTATGGGCAGCACTGATATTTGGCACTGAAGGACCTTGAGAGGTGGCACTGATAGGCAGCACTGATAGGTGGCACTTATGGGCAGCACTGATAGGTGGCACTGGTGGGCACTCATGAGGTGGCACTGATGGGGTAACACTGAAGGACCCTGATAGGGGGCACTTATGGGCAGCACTGATAGGTGGCACTGAAGGACCTTGAGAGGTGGCACTGATAGGCAGCACTGATAGGTGGCACTTATGGGCAGCACTGATAGGTGGCACTGGTGGGCACTCATGAGGTGGCACTGATGGGGTAACACTGAAGAACCTTGAGAGGTGGCACTTATGGGCAGCACTGATAGGTGGCACTTATGGGCAGCACTGATAGGTGGCACTGGTGGGCACTGATTATCAGCACTGGTGGGCAGATGTTGGGACCGATGTCCCGGTAACAGAAGCCATTTACCGTCTTCCTTCTTTTCTCCTCACACTGTCACTGAGGAGACAAAACATCTGATAATCGGCTTCTGTTTCCATCCATGATCTGTTATCATTGGCTGTCAGCTGAACACATGGTAAAGGGTTGCTGTGATTGGCCCTTTCCTCTGATCTGTGGTCAGCTGAGTGGGAAGGACTGGACCATCACGGAGTACACGGGGGGATCAGGGTGATGACGGGGGGACGTCTATGGACCCCCTTCCAGCACTGGAAGCCGCGCTGTAGCCGTATTTCGGAGGGAAGTGGTGACACTCATCCCCTCCTCCGATTTATAGTAACTTGTATTTCAATCTACTGAAAATAATTTCTATTGATATCCGATCATTAAATCCCATCTCTGGTGATGAGAGAAATGTTCCTCGTAGTGGGATTGCCCCGCACTGCAAGGGGGGAAATCATGGGGGGGGGGCAAAAAAGATGAGTTTTCCTTATCCAACCCTCTGCTACCCCAGCAGATAGAACTCTCTTCTACCCCCCTACACTTCATCAATGGACTGTCCCTCAGTGTCCTCACATCCAATACAAGGCTATGGGACCTGCATTGGACATGATGATGTCAGAGGACCTGAGACTACCAGAACATCGGGGGGGGAGGGGGTGCAGGGACGGGTTTTACAGCCTGAAGGGAGATTACAGGAGAGGAGGATGAAGTCAGTAAATATTTGTGACCCCCAAAGACCCTAAATGAGCATTTAACCCTTACAGTGCAGGGGGGGGGCAGACCCACCACAAGAACCCTTTTCCCCTCCCCCGGAGCTCAGTTTTCGGCCCCATACATATTGGTGCAGTATAAAGTCTCTGCATATTTCTGCTGCCCTCCACGTCATACATGTGCCATGGAATCTCACCTTTCCGGTCACACCGCTCTGTGATACCGAATCTCTGAGCACAAAAACAAAATGGAGAATCTGGGGAGGGGGAGGGGAAAGGAACTTCACTGCAACAGTTTCACTTTCCACAGAAAACGCCAAATAACTCTGAAAAAGTATTACAGGCTCCGCCCTGAGGATAAAAAGATCCCCTCCCCCCCTAATAGCCACCCACAAGGGGGCAGATAATAAATATAAAGTGTGGGGTTCAATGGCGCTGCCCATAGGCTACACGGTGTGAGGACTTCTTACTAGCAGTGAGTAGATGCACCCCCTACACGTGTCTCAGGGGTAGTGACCCCCCTTTATATATACATAGAAAGATGTGCAACGTATTCATTACCGTATATACTCGAGTATAAGCCCAGCTTTTCAGCATATTTTTTTGTGCTGAAAGCGCCCCCCTCGGCTTATACTGGAGTCAAGCACTTTTCTGAAGCAGAGAATGACATTTTCCGACCCGACTTTGGGGCCCCGTATTTCGGGGCCACTTGGGGTTCCTGGCATTAAGTGGCCCCCGAGATAAGGGGCCCCAAAGTCGGTTCAGAAAATGTCATTCTCTGCTGCAGAAAAGTGCTTGACATTTTCCAACCCGACTTTGGGGCCCCGTATCTCGGGGGCCACTTGGTGCTAGGAACCCCAAAGTTGGTGTGCAAACCCAGTGGAACTAGCACTATAACATATCCACCAAGATACGGGGCCCCAAAGTCAGTCAACTGTGTCCATCTACAGCAATGTCATTTCGGGACCCTTTGGGGACATTTTGGCTGCAGCCAGGGGGCATCTAGGAACCCCTAACTACCAAGATTGAAGTTCGGGGGACCTATGGCTGCAAATGGGCACAGTGAGGCTGCAAATGGGCACAGTGAGGCTGCAAATGGGCACAGTAAGGCTGCAAATGGGCACAGTGAGGCATGCAAATGGGCACAGTGAGGCTGCAAATGCATTGCTGACCCTCTTTTCCACTTACAGTAGCTGCGTATTTCTCACCCTAGGCTTATACTCGAGTCAATACGTTTTCCCAGTTTTTTTGTGGTAAAATTAGGCGCCTCGGCTTATATTCGGGTCGGCTTATACTCGAGTATATACGGTATACTAAAAGTACTCAGTAAATATAACAGTCCGATGACCGGGACTTGCAATACAACAAATGTGCAGCCCACAGTGTGAATAAACATCACACACAATATAGACCACCTTTGGGCAACCTGGGAAACAAACAGGTGAACCCCCAATACAGGGACACCACCCAGCTACCTGACCACTTCAATACCCGCGTATTGTCATATGATGGGATCTCCCATCCTGGGCGGGGGCGTCATATGACGGCCTCTCATTCCCGGCCGTCTAGGGGGCACGCTCCCGTGCCCGTGCGGAAGCGATGTCCGCCGAGCACCCGCGATTGCCCGGGAACACAGCAGGACCGCGGATCTGTGTGTGTAAACACCACGGTCCTGTCAGAGGAGAGGAGACCGATGGTGTGTTCTCCGTACAGAGGAACAGCGATCGGTCTCCTCCCCTTGTGAGTCCCCTCCCCCTACAGTTAGAATCACTCCCAGGGAACATAATTAACCCCTTGCAGCGCCCCCTAGTGTTAACCCCTTCCCTTCCAGTCACATCTAGGCCCCATGCACACGAGACGCTGTTAAACGCGCGTTCAGAGGCAGTTGGACACTTTTTACAACTGCCCCTGACCGCATGCAATGTTATCCTATGTGTCCGTGTACACAGCCTCGTTTTTCCAGAAGCAAAAAAAATGGGTTCAGACACTTTGCATTTCCGCATTTCAGACGCAAAATGTGGCTAAACGTGGTACCCGCATTTGCGTTTATAAGCGTTTTTAAAGGAACCCAATTTTTTGGACCAGTAAACTCAGAAATATGACGGTAAACCATAAAAAAATACAAAAAAAAAAATGGTTTAAAATGTGATAAATTACTTAATAGAGCGTATATATATATATATATATATATATATATATATATATATATATATATATATACACTCACTGATGCAATGCCATAAAAAACTCTAGTTTTTTTTTTTTAGGTGGCTTAGACAATGAGGAGCCTCCACTTCTTTGCCCCGACCCTTCATCCAATCTCTAATCTAATCAGTGACTCCGCCCAGTCTGACCAAAGCATAGCCATGTCTTTTTATTCTCAAAGAAAAACCTGCATACCGATGTCTAGTCAGCCCCAACCCCCCACCATGTGTGTGAAATATCCATCGGACATTCGCTGTGCCATCAATGGACGGGTCCGATATCGAGGAGCTCCGACTCTGGACCTCTCACGCAATTTGTGACGACGTTGCTGCCTCATCAGGAGCAACATCAGGAGCATTTCCTGACATCTATTCAATATGGGATCCATTTCCAAAAAACAAACACAGAAAGAGGCAAATACAAGTGTACAACGGATCTCTCTGCTGCTCCCTCTGATCAAAATGGCAGAAATAGTTAATAATACTTTCTGAGCTCGAGGAGGGTCTATATGATGTTATCTTTACAAACGCTTATAGACGCAAATGAGGTAAAACGCGGCTAAATGCGGCATGAAAACGCGGCATGAAAACGCGGCAAAACGTGCGTTTTTAAACGCAGGTTTTTGCTTTTTAAAACATGCGTTCAGCAGAGTTTCTGCCGGCGTCTCGTGTGCATGGGGCCTTACACAGTAATCAGTGCAATTTTATAGCACCGATCGCTGTGTAAATGTGAATGGTCCCAAAAATGTGTCAAAAGTGTCCGATGTGTCCGTCACAATGTCGCAGTCACGAAAAAAAAAAAAAAACGCAGATCGCCGTCATTACAAAAAAAAAAAAAAATGCCATATATCTATCCCTCATTTTGTAGATGCTATAACTTTTGCGCAAACCAATCAATATACGCTTATTGCGATTTGTTTTTTACCAAAAATATGTAGAGGAATACGTATCGGCCTAAACTGGGGAAATTTTTTTTTTATTTTATTTTTTTAAATTGGATATTTATTATAGCAAAAAGTAAAAAATTTAGTTTTTTTTAAAATTGTCGCTCTTCTTTTGTTTATAGCGCAAAAAATAAAAAAAAAAACGCAGAGGTGATCAAATACCACCAAAAGAAAGCTTGTTGCAGTCACGAAAATTTTTTAAAATAAATAAAAAAAAAATGCTATATAACCATCCCCCTATTTTGGAAACGCTATAACTTTTGTGCAAACCAATCAATATACGCTTATTGCGATTTTTTTTATGGTATATGTAGAGGAATACGTATCGGCCTAAACTGAGGAAAAATTATTATTATTTTTTTTTTTATTGGATATTTATTATAGCAACAAGTAAAAAATATTGTGTTTTTTTTTTTTTTTTTAAATTGTCGCTCTTCTTTTGTTTATAGCGCAAAAAATTAAAACCGCACCAAATACCACCAAAAGAAAACTCTATTTGTGGGGAAAAAAGAACGTAAATTTTGTTTGGGTGCCACGTCGCACGACCGCGCAATTGTCAGTTAAAGCGACGCAGTGCTGAATCGCAAAAAACGCTCTGGTCAGGAAGGGGGGAAAATCTTCTGGGGCTGAAGCGGTTAAATAATAGTGTATATGTAAAAAATGTGTGTGTATATATATATATATAAATAGCCCACACACTATATTGTAGAAAAACATATAAAACTAGAAAAAATACAATTTCTGGGGAAATTGTGTGACGTGTTCTTGCCTCCACCTACTGGAGTGGGCGGAGAAACTGGGTGGAGTGGCTTGAGTAACTAAACATTTATTTATTTTTTTCAAAAATAATTATTTTTTTTTTAATGATTTTTTTTAAATTATTTTTTAGATGTTTATTCAATTTTTTCTAAAAATACATTTTTCAAAATTATTTTTTTCAAAATTTTTTTTTTTCACATTTTTTTTTTTTCAAATTTCCTAATTTTCATTTTTTTTCTAAAATGATTGATTTTTTTTATAAAAATATTTTTTTTCGAAAATAATTTTTTTTTTAAAAATAATTTTTTTTTCAAAAATAATTTTTTTTTTTTTCAAAAATAATTTTTTTTTCTTCAAATTTCCTAAATTTCCATTTTTTTTTTCTAAAATTATTGATTCTTTTTTTTTTTTATAAAAAATATTTTTTTCAAAAATTATTTTTTTTTTTTTAATGATTTTTTTTAATTATTATTATTTTTTTATATTATATATTTTTTTCTAAAATTATTTTTTTTTCAAAAAAGATTTTTTTTTTTCAAATTTCCAAATTTTCATTTGTTTTCTAAAATTATTTTATTTTTATTTTTTTATTATTATTATTTTTTTTTTATTATTTTTTTTTTCAAATTTCATAATTCCCCTCAGAGCTGTGTGGGACTAACTATAATCCCCCTCAGAGCTGTGTGGGACTACCTATAATCGCCCTCAGAGCTGTGTGGGACTACCTATAATCCACCTCAGATGTGTGGGACTACCTATAATCCCCCTCAGAGCTGTGTGGGACTACCTACAATCCCCCTCAGAGCTGTGTGGGACTACCTACAATCCCCCTTAGAGCTGTGTGGGACTACCTATAATCCCAGTCAGAGCTGTGTGGGACTACCTATAATCCCCCTCAGAGCTGTGTGGGACTACCTATAATTCCCCTCAGAGCTGTGTGGGACTACCTATAATCCCCCTCAGAGCTGTGTGGGACTACCTATAATCCCCCTCAGAGCTGTGTGGGACTACCTATAATTCCCCTCAGCTGTGTGGGACTACCTATAATTCCCCTCTGAGCTTTTGTCACCTCCCACTCTAGTTTTGATCATTTCTCCATTCATTCCTATGGGACAAATTTCGCCGCAAAAATGACGATATTTCGTAAACCATTCGGCGAAACGACGAAGACTACCTATAATTGCCCTCAGAGCTATGTGGGAGGAGCTATAATTCCCCTCAGAGCTTTTGTCACCTCCCACTAGTTTTGAACATTTCTCCATTCATTCCTATGGGACAAATTTCGCCGCAAAAATGACGATATTTCGTAAACCATTCGGCGAAACGACGAAGACTACCTATAATTGCCCTCAGAGCTATGTGGGAGGAGCTATAATTCCCCTCAGAGCTTTTGTCACCTCCCACTAGTTTTGAACATTTCTCCATTCATTCCTATGGGACAAATTTCGCCGCAAAAATTACGATATTTCGTGAACCATTCGGAAAAACGTTCCACAAAGTAATAGCACACCATTCGGGAACAATCCGCACGTTTTGGTATATATTCGGTATATGTAGCATAAAAACTGTGGGAGGAGTTAGCGTGCAAAATTTGGCTATAAGAATAATAATAATAACTAGAAAAGATACAATTTCTGGGGAAATTGTGTGACGTGTTCTTGCCTCCACCTACTGGAGTGGGCGGAGTAACTGGGTGAAGTGGCTTGAGTAACTAAACGTATTTTTTTTTCAAAAATGATTATTTTTTTAATGATTTTTTTTAAATGATTGTTTTTGATTTTTATTTAATTATTTTAAAAAAAAAATATTTTCAAAAATAATTTTTTTTTAAAAAAAATTATTTTTTTTTTTCAAAAATTATTTTTTTTTTTCAAAAATTATTTTTTTTTTCAAAAATTATTTTTTTTTCCAAAAAATTATTTTTTAAAAAATTTCCTCATTTTCATTTTTTTCTAAAATGATTGATTTATTTTTTTTATATAAAAAAAAAAAATTATTTTTTTTTTGAGTTATTATTATTTTTTTTTTTAAATGATTTTTTTTTCAAAAAATATTTTTTTTCCCAAAAATATATTTTTTTTTTTCAAAAAAGATTTTTTTTCAAAAAAGATTTTTTTTTTCAAATTTCCTAATTTTAATTTTTTTTTCTAAAAAGAATTTTTTTTTTTTTACATTTCCTAATTTTCATTTTTTTTTTCTAAAATTATTTATTTTATTTTTTTTTATTATTATTATTTTTTTTTTTTTCAAATTTCATTTTTTTTTTTTTTTTCAAATTTCATAATTCCCCTCAGAGCTGTGTGGGACTAGTTATAATTCCCCTCAGAGTTCTGTAGGACTACCTATAATCCCCCTCAGAGCTGTGTTGGACTACATATAATTCCCCTCAGAGCTGTGTGGGACTACCTATAATCCCCCTCAGAGCTGTGTGGGACTACCTATAATCCCCCTCAGAGCTGTGTGGGACTACCTATAATCCCCCTCAGAGCTGTGTGGGACTACCTATAATCCCCCTCAGAGCTGTGTGGGACTACCTATAATCCCCCTCAGAGCTGTGTGGGACTACCTATAATCCCCCTCAGAGCTGTGTGGGACTACCTATAATCCCCCTCAGAGCTGTGTGGGACTACCTATAATCCCCCTCAGAGCTGTGTGGGACTACCTATAATCCCCCTCAGAGCTGTGTGGGACTACCTATAATCCCCCTCAGAGCTGTGTGGGACTACCTATAATCCCCCTCAGAGCTGTGTGGGACTACCTATAATCCCCCTCAGAGCTGTGTGGGACTACCTATAATCCCCCTCAGAGCTGTGTGGGACTACCTATAATCCCCCTCAGAGCTGTGTGGGACTACCTATAATCCCCCTCAGAGCTGTGTGGGACTACCTATAATCCCCCTCAGAGCTGTGTGGGACTACCTATAATCCCCCTCAGAGCTGTGTGGGACTACCTATAATCCCCCTCAGAGCTGTGTGGGACTACCTATAATCCCCCTCAGAGCTGTGTGGGACTACCTATAATCCCCCCAGAGCTGTGTGGGACTACCTATAATTCCCCTCAGAGCTGTGTGGGACTACCTATAATTCCCCTCAGAGCTGTGTGGGACTACCTATAATTCCCCTCAGAGCTGTGTGGGACTACCTATAATTCCCCTCAGCTGTGTGGGACTACCTATAATTCCCATCTGAGCTTTTGTCACCTCCCACTCTAGTTTTGATCATTTCTCCATTCATTCCTATGGGACAAATTTCGCCGCAAAAATGACGATATTTCGTGAACCATTTGGCGAAACGTTCCACAAAGTAATAGCACACCATTCGGGAACAATCCGCACGTTTTGGTATATATTCGGTATATGTAGCGTAAAAACTGTGGGAGGAGTTAGGGTGGTAAATTTGGCTATAATAAGAATAATAATAATAATAATAATAACTAGAAAAGATACAATTTCTGGGGAAATTGTGTGACGTGTTCTTGCCTCCACCTACTGGAGTGGGCGGAGTAACTGGGTGGAGTGGCTTGAGTAACTAAACTTTTATTTATTTTTTTCAAAAATTATTATTTATTTTTTTTTAAATGATTTTTTTTTTTAAATGTTTATTTTTTATTTTTATTTAATTATTTAAAAAAAAAATATATTTTTTTTTTTTTGTTTCAAAAATTTTTTTTTTTTTCAAAAAGATATTTTTTTTCAAATTTCCTAATTTTCATTTTTTTTTTCTAAAATGATTGATTTTTTTTTTTTTTTAAAAAAAAAAAATTTTTTAATTATTTTTTTTAATTATTATTTTTTTTTAAAATAATATTTTTCAAAAAATTTTTTTTTTTGCAAAAATATTATTTTTTTTTCAAAAATCCTATTTTTTTTTTTCAAAAATTTTTATTTTTTTTTTTTTTTATAATTATTTTTTTTTTTTTTTTTTTTTTTTTTTCAAAAATGTTTTTTTTTTTAATGATTTTTTTTAATTATTTTTTTTTTTTAATTATATATTTTTTCTAAAATTAATTTTTTTTTTCAAAAAAGAATTTTTTTTTTTTTTAATTTCCTAAGTTTAATTTTTTTTTCTATAATTATTTTTTTTAATTTTTTTTTTATTATTTTTTTTTTTTTCTTTTCAAATTTCATAATTCCCTCAGAGCTGTGTGGGACTAGTTATAATTCCCCTCAGAGCTGTGTGGGACTAGTTATAATTCCCCTCAGAGTTGTGTGGGACTACCTATAATCTCCCTCAGAGATGTGTGGGACTACCTATAATCTCCCTCAGAGATGTGTGGGACTACCTATAATCTCCCTCAGAGATGTGTGGGACTACCTATAATCTCCCTCAGAGATGTGTGGGACTACCTATAATTCCCCTTAGAGCTGTGTGGGACTACCTATAATCCCCCTCAGCTGTGTGGGACTACCTATAATTCCCCTAAACTGTGTGGGACTACCTATAATTCCCCTTAGAGCTGTGTGGGACTACCTATAATCCCCCTCAGCTGTGTGGGACTACCTATAACCCCCCTCAGCTGTGTGGGACTACCTATAATTCCCCTTAGAGCTGTGTGGGACTACCTATTATCCCCCTCAGCTGTGTGGGACTAACTATAACCCCCCTCAGCTGTGTGGGACTACCTATAATTCCCCTTAGAGCTGTGTGGGACTACCTATAATCCCCCTCAGCTGTGTGGGACTACCTATAACCCCCCTCAGCTGTGTGGGACTACCTATAATTCCCCTAAGCTGTGTGGGACTACCTATAATTCCCCTCAGCTGTGTGGGACTACCTATAATTCCCCTCAGAGCTGTGTGGGACTACCTATAATTCTCTTCAGAGATGTGTGGGACTACCTATAACCCCCCTCAGAGCTGTGTGGGACTACCTATAATCCCCCTCAGCTGTGTGGGACTACCTATAATCCCCTCAGAGCTGTGTGGGACTACCTATAATCCCCCTCAGCTGTGTGGGACTACCTATAATCCCCTCAGAGCTGTGTGGGAGGAGCTATAATTCCCCTCAGAGCTTTTGTCACCTCCCACTCTAGTTTTGAACATTTCTCCATTCATTCCTATGGGACAAATTTCGCCGCAAAAATGACGATATTTCGTGAACCATTCGGAAAAACGTTCCACAAAGTAATAGCACACCATTCGGGAACAATCCGCACGTTTTGGTATATATTCGGTATATGTAGCATAAAAACTGTGGGAGGAGTTAGCGTGCAAAATTTGGCTATAAGAATAATAATAATAACTAGAAAAAATACAATTTCTGGGGAAATTGTGTGACGTGTTCTTGCCTCCACCTACTGGAGTGGGCGGAGAAACTGGGTGGAGTGGCTTGAGTAACTAAACATTTATTTATTTTTTTTCAAAAATAATTATTTTTTTTTTTCATGATTTTTTTTAAATGATTTTTTAGATGTTTATTCAATTTTTTCTAAAAATACATTTTTCAACATTATTTTTTTCAAAAAATTTTTTTTTTTTCACATTTTTTTTTTTTTCAAATTTCCTAATTTTCATTTTTTTTCTAAAATGATTGATTTTTTTTATAAAAATATTTTTTTTCGAAAATAATTTTTTTTTTTCGAAAATAATTTTTTTTTTCGAAAATAATTTTTTTTTTTCAAAAATAATTTTTTTTTTCAAAAATAAAAATTTTTTTTTTTTTTTTTTTTCAAAAATAATTTTTTTTTTCAAATTTCCTAAATTTTAATTTTTTTTCTAAAATTATTGATTTTTTTTTTTTTTTTATAAAAAATATTTTTTTCAAAAATTATTTTTTTTTTAATTATTATTATTTTTTTTATATTATATATTTTTTTCTAAAATTATTTTTTTTTTCAAAAAAGATTTTTTTTCAAATTTCCAAATTTTCATTTTTTTTTTCTAAAATTATTTTTTTTTTTTTTAATGATTTTTTTTAATTATTATTTTTTTTTTATTATTTTTTTTTTTTCAAATTTCATAATTCCCCTCAGAGCTGTGTGGGACTAACTATAATCCCCCTCAGAGCTGTGTGGGACTACCTATAATCGCCCTCAGAGCTGTGTGGGACTACCTATAATCGCCCTCAGAGCTGTGTGGGACTACCTATAATCCACCTCAGATGTGTGGGACTACCTATAATCCCCCTCAGAGCTGTGTGGGACTACCTACAATCCCCCTCAGAGCTGTGTGGGACTACCTATAATCCCAGTCAGAGCTGTGTGGGACTACCTATAATCCCCCTCAGAGCTGTGTGGGACTATCTATAATTCTCCTCAGAGCTGTGTGGGACTACCTATAATTCCCCTCAGAGCTGTGTGGGACTACCTATAATCCCCCTCAGAGCTGTGTGGGACTACCTATAATCCCCCTCAGAGTGGTGTGGGACTACCTATAATCCCCCTCAGAGCTGTGTGGGACTACCTATAATTCCCCTCAGCTGTGTGGGACTACCTATAATTCCCCTCTGAGCTTTTGTCACCTCCCACTCTAGTTTTGATCATTTCTCCATTCATTCCTATGGGACAAATTTCGCCGCAAAAATGACGATATTTCGTAAACCATTCGGCGAAACGACGAAGACTACCTATAATTGCCCTCAGAGCTATGTGGGAGGAGCTATAATTCCCCTCAGAGCTTTTGTCACCTCCCACTAGTTTTGAACATTTCTCCATTCATTCCTATGGGACAAATTTTGCCGCAAAAATGACGATATTTCGTGAACCATTCGGAAAAACGTTCCACAAAGTAATAGCACACCATTCGGGAACAATCCGCACGTTTTGGTATATATTCGGTATATGTAGCATAAAAACTGTGGGAGGAGTTAGCGTGCAAAATTTGGCTATAAGAATAATAATAATAATATATATGTGAGATAACAATAAGTGATCTTGCTATGCAAGAACACTTAATAATAATAATAACTAGAAAAGATACAATTTCTGGGGAAATTGTGTGACGTGTTCTTGCCTCCACCTACTGGAGTGGGCGGAGTAACTGGGTGAAGTGGCTTTTTTTCAAAAATTATTTATTTTTTTCAAAAATGATTTTTTTTAAATGATTTTTTTTGATTTTTATTTAATTTTTTAAAAAAAAAAATTTTTTCAAAAAGTATTTTTTTTTTCAAAAATTATTTTTTTTTCAAAAAATTTTTTTTTTTTTTTCAAAAATTATTTTTTTTTTTTTTTTAAAAAGATAATTTTTTTTAAATTTCCTCATTTTCATTTTTTTCTAAAATGATTGATTTTTTTTTTATAAAAAAAAAAAATTTAATTTTTTTTTGAGTTATTATTTTTTTTTTTAAATGATTTTTTTTTTCAAAAAAATTTTTTTTTTTTTTCAAAAAAGATTTTTTTTTTTTTTCAAATTTCCTAATTTTTCATTTTTTTTTCTAAAATTATTTTTTTTTTTTTTTTTTTTTTATTATTTTTTTTTTAAAAAATTTTTTTTTTTCAAAATTTTTTTTTTTTTTTTAATGATTTTTTTTAATTATTATTTTTTTTTTTTTTGATATTTTTTTTTTCTAAAATATTTTTTTTTTTTCAAAAAAGAATTATTTTTTTTTAAATTTCCTAATTTCATTTTTTTTTCTAAAATTATTATTTTTTTTTTTTTATTATTATTATTTTTTTTTAATTTTTTCTTTTTAAATTTCATAATTCCCCTCAGAGCTGTGTGGGACTAGTTATAATTCCCCTCAGAGTTGTGTAGGACTACCTATAATCCCCCTCAGAGCTGTGTTGGACTACCTATAATTCCCCTCAGAGCTGTGTGGGACTACCTATAATTCTCCTCAGAGCTGTGTGGGACTACCTATAACCCCCCTCAGAGCTGTGTGGGACTACCTATAATCCCCCTCAGCTGTGTGGGACTACCTATAATTCCCCTCAGAGATGTGTGGGACTACCTATAATCCCCTCAGAGCTGTGTGGGACTACCTATAATCCCCCTCAGAGCTGTGTGGGACTACCTATAATCTCCCCTCAGAGCTGTGTGGGACTACCTATAATCCCCCTCAGAGCTGTGTGGGGGACTACCTATAATCCCCTCAGAGCTGTGTGGGACTACCTATAATCCCCTCAGAGCTGTGTGGGACTACCTATAATCCCCCTCAGAGCTGTGTGGGACTACCTATAATCCCCTCAGAGCTGTGTGGGAGGAGCTATAATCCCCTCAGAGCTGTGTGGGACTACCTATAATCCCCTCAGAGCTGTGTGGGACTACCTATAATCCCCCCTCAGAGCTGTGTGGGACTACCTATAATCCCCTCAGAGCTGTGTGGGACTACCTATAATTCCCCTCAGAGCTGTGTGGGACTACCTATAATTCCCCTCAGAGATGTGTGGGACTACCTATAATCCCCAGAGCTGTGTGGGACTACCTATAATCCCCTCAGAGCTGTGTGGGACTAACTATAATCCCCCTCAGAGCTGTGTGGGACTACCTATAATCGCCCTCAGAGCTGTGTGGGACTACCTATAATCCACCTCAGATGTGTGGGACTACCTATAATCCCCCCCCTCAGAGCTGTGTGGGACTACCTACAATCCCCCTCAGAGCTGTGTGGGACTACCTATAATCCCAGTCAGAGCTGTGTGGGACTACCTATAATCCCCCTCAGAGCTGTATGGGACTACCTATAATTCCCCTGAGCTGTGTGGGACTACCAATAATCCCCCTCAGAGCTTTGTGGGACTAGCTATAATTCCCCCTCAGAGCTGTGTGGGACTACCTATAATTCCCCTCAGCTGTGTGGGACTACCTATAATTCCCCTCTGAGCTTTTGTCACCTCCCACTCTAGTTTTGATCATTTCTCCATTCATTCCTATGGGACAAATTTCGCCGCAAAAATTACGATATTTCGTAAACCATTCGGCGAAACGACGAAGACTACCTATAATTGCCCTCAGAGCTATGTGGGAGGAGCTATAATTCCCCTCAGAGCTTTTGTCACCTCCCACTAGTTTTGAACATTTCTCCATTCATTCCTATGGGACAAATTTTGCCGCAAAAATGACGATATTTCGTGAACCATTCGGAAAAACGTTCCACAAAGTAATAGCACACCATTCGGGAACAATCCGCACGTTTTGGTATATATTCGGTATATGTAGCATAAAAACTGTGGGAGGAGTTAGCGTGCAAAATTTGGCTATAAGAATAATAATAATAACTAGAAAAAATACAATTTCTGGGGAAATTGTGTGACGTGTTCTTGCCTCCACCTACTGGAGTGGGCGGAGAAACTGGGTGGAGTGGCTTGAGTAACTAAACATTTATTTATTTTTTTCAAAAATAATTTTTTTTTTTTAATGATTTTTTTTAAATGATTTTTTTTTTATTTTTATTCAATTTTTTCTAAAAATAAATTTTTCAAAATTATTTTTTTCAAAAAAATTTTTTTTTTTCACTTTTTTTTTTCAAATTTCGTAATTTTCATTTTTTTTTTTTTTTTCTAAAATGATTGATTTTTTTTTATTTTAAAAAAATTTTTTTTTTTTCAAAAATATTTTTTTTTTTTTTTTTTTTTTTTTTTTTAAAATTATTTTTTTTTTTTTAAAAATATTTTTTTTTTTTCAAAAATAATTTTTTTTTTTTTTTTTTTTCAAAAAATAATTTTTTTTTTTTAATTTTTTTTTTGTGTTTTTTAAATTTTTTTTTTTTCAAAAATAATTTTTTTTTTTTTTTTCAAAAATATTTTTTTTTTTCAAAAAATTTTTTTTTTTTTAATTATTATTATTTTTTTTTAATTTTAAATGATTTTTTTTCTAAAAATGTTTTTTTTTTCAAATTTCCTAATTTTCATTTTTTTTCTAAAATTATTTTTTTTTTATTTTTTTTTATTATTATTATTTTTTTTTAATTATTTTTTTTTTTTCAAATTTCATAATTCCCCTCAGAGCTGTGTGGGACTAACTATAATCGCCCTCAGAGCTGTGTGGGACTACCTATAATCGCCCTCAGAGCTGTGTGGGACTACCTATAATCGCCCTCAGAGCTGTGTGGGACTACCTATAATCCACCTCAGATGTGTGGGACTACCTATAATCCCCCTCAGAGCTGTGTGGGACTACCTACAATCCCCCTCAGAGCTGTGTGGGACTAGCTATAATCCCAGTCAGAGCTGTGTGGGACTACCTATAATCCCCCTCAGAGCTGTGTGGGACTACCTATAATTCCCCTCAGAGCTGTGTGGGACTACCTATAATCCCCCTCAGAGCTGTGTGGGACTACCTATAATCCCCCTCAGAGCTGTGTGGGACTACCTGTAATCCCCCTCAGAGCTGTGTGGGACTACCTATAATTCCCCTCAGCTGTGTGGGACTACCTATAATTCCCCTCAGAGCTGTGTGGGACTACCTATAATTCCCCTCAGCTGTGTGGGACTACCTATAATTCCCCTCTGAGCTTTTGTCACCTCCCACTCTAGTTTTGATCATTTCTCCATTCATTCCTATGGGACAAATTTCGCCGCAAAAATGACGATATTTCGTAAACCATTCGGCGAAACGACGAAGACTACCTATAATTGCCCTCAGAGCTATGTGGGACTACCTATAATTCCCCTCTGAGCTTTTGTCACCTCCCACTCTAGTTTTGATCATTTCTCCATTCATTCCTATGGGACAAATTTCGCCGCAAAAATGACGATATTTCGTAAACCATTCGGCGAAACGACGAAGACTACCTATAATTGCCCTCAGAGCTATGTGGGAGGAGCTATAATTCCCCTCAGAGCTTTTGTCACCTCCCACTAGTTTTGAACATTTCTCCATTCATTCCTATGGGACAAATTTCGCCGCAAAAATGACGATATTTCGTGAACCATTCGGAAAAACGTTCCACAAAGTAATAGCACACCATTCGGGAACAATCCGCACGTTTTGGTATATATTCGGTATATGTAGCATAAAAACTGTGGGAGGAGTTAGCGTGCAAAATTTGGCTATAATAAGAATAATAATAATAATAATAACTAGAAAAGCTACAATTTCTGCGGAAATTGTGTGACGTGTTCTTGCCTCCACCTACTGGAGTGGGCAGAGTAACTGTGAAAAGTGTTTAAAAAGCGAAATATTTTAAAAAGTATAAATAGTAGTTTAAGAAGTCCCATCATTATCTGAAAGAGCTGAACATTTTTATTTATTTTTTCAAAAATGTATTTTTTTCAAAAAAGGTTATTTTATTAAATTTTTTTTTAAATGATTTTTTTGTCACCTCCCACTCTGTGTGGGACTAGCTATAATTCTCCTCAGAGCTGTGTGGAGGAGCTATAATTCTCCTCAGAGCTGTGTGGGAGGAGCTATAATTCTCAGAGTTTTTGTCACCTCCCACTCTAGTTTTGAACATTTCTCCATTCATTCCTATGGGACTAATTTTGCCGCAAAAACTACGATATTTCGTGAACCATTCGGCGAAACGTTCCACAAAGTAATAGCACACCATTCGGAACAATCCGCACGTTTCGGTATATATTCGGTATATGTAGTGTAAAAGCTGTGAGAGGAGTTAGGGTGGTAAATTTGGCTATAATAAGAATATATATGTTAGATAACAGTAAGTGGTATTGCTATGCAAGAACACTTAAAAACTAGAAAAAATACAATTTCTGGGGAAATTGTGTGACGTGTTCTTGCCTCCACCTACTGGAGTGGGTGGAGAAACTGGGTGGAGTGGCTTGAGTAACTAAACATTTATTTATTTTTTTCAAAAATAATTTTTTTTTTAATGATTTTTTTAAAATGATTTATTAGATTTTTATTCAATTTTTTCTAAAAATAAATTTTTCAAAATTATTTTTTTTCAAAAAAATTTTTTACATTTTTTTTTTTTCAAATTTCGTAATTTTCATTTTTTTTCTAAAATTGATTTTTTTTTTTATAAAAAAAAATTTTTTTCAAAAATATTTTTTTTTTTCAAAAATAATTTTTTTTTTTTTCAAAAATTTTTTTTTTTTCAAAAATAATTTTTTTTTTCAAAATTTTTTTTTTCAAAAATATATTTTTTTTAATTATTAATTTATTTTTTTTTAAATGATTTTTTTTTCTAAAAATGTTTTTTTCTTCAAATTTCCTAAATTTTCATTTTTTTTTTTCTAAAATGATTGATTTTTTTTTTTTTTTTTTTTTTTATAAAAAATATATTTTTTTCAAAATTATTTTTTATTTTTTTTTCAATGATTTTTTTTTAATTATTATTATTTTTTTTTAAATTAATATTATTTTTTTTTCTAAAATTATTAAAAGAATTTTTTTCAAATTTCCTAATTTTCATTTTTTTTTTTCTAAAATTATTTTATTTTTATTTTTTTTTTATTATTATTTTTTTTTTTTTATTATTTTTTTTTTTTTTCAAATTTCATAATTCCCCTCAGAGCTGTGTGGGACTAACTATAATCCCCCTCAGAGCTGTGTGGGACTACCTATAATCGCCCTCAGAGCTGTGTGGGACTACCTATAATCGCCCTCAGAGCTGTGTGGGACTACCTATAATCCACCTCAGATGTGTGGGACTACCTATAATCCCCCTCAGAGCTGTGTGGGACTACCTACAATCCCCCTCAGAGCTGTGTGGGACTACCTATAATTCCCCTCAGAGCTGTGTGGGACTACCTATAATCCCCCTCAGAGCTGTGTGGGACTACCTATAATTCCCCTCAGCTGTGTGGGACTACCTATAATTCCCCTCAGCTGTGTGGGACTACCTATAATTCCCCTCTGAGCTTTTGTCACCTCCCACTCTAGTTTTGATCATTTCTCCATTCATTCCTATGGGACAAATTTCGCCGCAAAAATTACGATATTTCGTAAACCATTCGGCGAAACGACGAAGACTACCTATAATTCCCCTCAGAGCTATGTGGGACTAGCTATAATTCCCCCTCAGAGCTTTTGTCACCTCCCACTAGTTTTGAACATTCTCCATTCATTCCTATGGGACAAATTTCGCCGCAAAAATGACGATATTTCGTAAACCATTCGGCGAAACGACAAAGACTACCTATAATTGCCCTCAGAGCTATGTGGGAGGAGCTATAATTCCCCTCAGAGCTTTTGTCACCTCCCACTAGTTTTGAACATTTCTCCATTCATTCCTATGGGACAAATTTCGCCGCAAAAATGACGATATTTCGTAAACCATTCGGCGAAACGACGAAGACTACCTATAATTGCCCTCAGAGCTATGTGGGAGGAGCTATAATTCCCCTCAGAGCTTTTGTCACCTCCCACTAGTTTTGAACATTTCTCCATTCATTCCTATGGGACAAATTTCGCCGCAAAAATGACGATATTTCGTGAACCATTCGGAAAAACGTTCCACAAAGTAATAGCACACCATTCGGGAACAATCCGCACGTTTTGGTATATATTCGGTATATGTAGCATAAAAACTGTGGGAGGAGTTAGCGTGCAAAATTTGGCTATAAGAATAATAATAATAACTAGAAAAAATACAATTTCTGGGGAAATTGTGTGACGTGTTCTTGCCTCCACCTACTGGAGTGGGCGGAGAAACTGGGTGGAGTGGCTTGAGTAACTAAACATTTATTTATTTTTTTCAAAAATAATTTTTTTTTTTTTTTTTGATGATTTTTTTTTAAATGATTTTTTAGATGTTTATTCAATTTTTTCTAAAAATACATTTTTCAAAATTATTTTTTTTTTTTTTCAAAAAAATTTTTTTCACATTTTTTTTTTTTTTCAAATTTCCTAATTTTCATTTTTTTTTCTAAAATGATTGATTTTTTTTATAAAAATATTTTTTTTCGAAAATAATTTTTTTTTTTTTTCGAAAATAATTTTTTTTTTTCAAAAATAATTTTTTTTTTTCAAAAATTTTTTTTTTTCAAAAATAATTTTTTTTTTCAAAAATAATTTTTTTTTTTTTCAAAAATAATTTTTTTTTTTAAAAAATATTTTTTTTTAATTTTTTTTTTTTTTTCAAAAAATAATTTTTTTTTTCAAATTTCCTAAATTTTCATTTTTTTTCTAAAATTATTGATTTTTTTTTTTTTTTTTTAAAAAATATTTTTTTTTTTTCAAAAATTATTTTTTTTTAATGATTTTTTTTTAATTATTATTATTTTTTTTTATTATATATTTTTTCTAAAATTATTTTTTTTTTCAAAAAAAGATTTTTTTTCAAATTTCCAAATTTTCATTTTTTTTTTTTCTAAAATTATTTTATTTTTATTTATTTTTTTTTTTATTATTATTTTTTTTTTATTATTTTTTTTTTCAAATTTCATAATTCCCCTCAGAGCTGTGTGGGACTGACTATAATCCCCCTCAGAGCTGTGTGGGACTACCTATAATCGCCCTCAGAGCTGTGTGGGACTACCTATAATCGCCCTCAGAGCTGTGTGGGACTACCTATAATCCCCCTCAGAGCTGTGTGGGACTACCTATAATCCCCCTCAGAGCTGTGTGGGACTACCTATAATCCCCCTCAGAGCTGTGTGGGACTACCTATAATCCCCCTCAGAGCTGTGTGGGACTACCTACAATCCCCCTCAGAGCTGTGTGGGACTACCTATAATCCCAGTCAGAGCTGTGTGGGACTACCTATAATCCCCCTCAGAGCTGTGTGGGACTACCTATAATTCCCCTCAGAGCTGTGTGGGACTACCTATAATCCCCCTCAGAGCTGTGTGGGACTAGCTATAATCCCCCTCAGAGCTGTGTGGGACTACCTATAATTCCCCTCAGCTGTGTGGGACTACCTATAATTCCCCTCTGAGCTTTAGTCACCTCCCACTCTAGTTTTGATCATTTCTCCATTCATTCCTATGGGACAAATTTCGCCGCAAAAATGACGATATTTCGTAAACCATTCGGCGAAACGACGAAGACTACCTATAATTGCCCTCAGAGCTATGTGGGAGGAGCTATAATTCCCCTCAGAGCTTTTGTCACCTCCCACTAGTTTTGAACATTTCTCCATTCATTCCTATGGGACAAATTTCGCCGCAAAAATGACGATATTTCGTGAACCCTTTGGAAAAACGTTCCACAAAGTAATAGCACACCATTCGGGAACAATCCGCACGTTTTGGTATATATTCGGTATATGTAGCATAAAAACTGTGGGAGGAGTTAGCGTGCAAAATTTGGCTATAAGAATAATAATAATAACTAGAAAAGATACAATTTCTGGGGAAATTGTGTGACGTGTTCTTGCCTCCACCTACTGGAGTGGGCGGAGTAACTGGGTGAAGTGGCTTGAAAAAAATTATTATTTTTTTTCCAAAAATGATTTTTTTTTAAAAAAATATTTTTTTTCAAATTTCCAAATTTTAATTTTCATTTTTTTTTCTATAATTTTTTTTTTTTTTTTTATAAAAAAAAAAAAAAAATTAATTATTTTTTTGATTATTATTATTATTTTTTTTTAAAAGTAAAAAAATTTTTTGAAAATAATATTTTTCAAAAAAAATTTTTTTTTTTTCAAAGAATATTTTTTTTTTTTTCAAATTTCCTTTTTTTTTTTTTTTCTAAAATTATTATTATTTTTTTTTTTTTTAAATTTTTTTTTTTTTTTTCAAAATTTTTTTTTTTTTATTGTTTTTTTTTTTTAATTATTTTTTTTTTTAAATGATATTTTTTTTTTTAATATTTTTTTTTTCAAAAATATTTTTTTTTTTCAAAAAAAATATTTTTTTTTTTTAAATTTCCTAATTTTCATTTTTTTTATAAAATTATTTTATTATTTTTTTTTTTTAATTATTTTTTTTTTTTAATTTTTTCTTTTTAAATTTCATAATTCCCTGTGTGGGACTGTGTGGGACTAGTTATAATTCCCCTCAGAGTTGTGTAGGACTACCTATAATCCCCCTCAGAGCTGTGTTGGACTACCTATAATTCCCCTCAGAGCTGTGTGGGACTACCTATAATCCCCCTCAGCTGTGTGGGACTACCTATAATCCCCCTCAGAGCTGTGTGGGACTACCTATAATCCCCCCTCAGAGATGTGTGGGACTACCTATAATTCCCCTCAGAGCTGTGTGGGACTACCTATAATCCCCCTCAGAGCTGTGTGGGACTACCTATAACCCCCTCAGCTGTGTGGGACTACCTATAACCCCCTTAGCTGTGTGGGACTACCTATAACCCCCCTCAAAGCTGTGTGGGAGGAGCTAAAATTCCCCTCAGAGCTTTTGTCACCTCCCACTCTAGTTTTGAACATTTCTCCATTCATTCCTATGGGACTTCATAATTCCCCTCAGAGCTGTGTGGGACTAACTATAATCCCCCTCAGAGCTGTGTGGGGACTACCTATAATCGCCCTCAGAGCTGTGTGGGACTACCTATAATCCCCCCTCAGAGCTGTGTGGGACTACCTATAATCCCCCTCAGAGCTGTGTGGGACTACCTACAATCCCCCTCAGAGCTGTGTGGGACTACCTATAATCCCAGTCAGAGCTGTGTGGGACTACCTATAATCCCCCTCAGAGCTGTGTGGGACTACCTATAATTCCCCTCAGAGCTGTGTGGGACTACCTATAATCCCCCTCAGAGCTGTGTGGGACTACCTATAATTCCCCTCAGAGCTGTGTGGGACTACCTATAATTCCCCTCAGCTGTGTGGGACTACCTATAATTCCCCTCAGAGCTGTGTGGGACTACCTATAATTCCCCTCTGAGCTTTTGTCACCTCCCACTCTAGTTTTGATCATTTCTCCATTCATTCCTATGGGACAAATTTCGCCGCAAAAATGACGATATTTCGTAAACCATTCGGCGAAACGACGAAGACTACCTATAATTGCCCTCAGAGCTATGTGGGAGGAGCTATAATTCCCCTCAGAGCTTTTGTCACCTCCCACTAGTTTTGAACATTTCTCCATTCATTCCTATGGGACAAATTTCGCCGCAAAAATGACGATATTTCGTGAACCATTCGGAAAAACGTTCCACAAAGTAATAGCACACCATTCGGGAACAATCCGCACGTTTTGGTATATATTCGGTATATGTAGCATAAAAACTGTGGGAGGAGTTAGCGTGCAAAATTTGGCTATAATAAGAATAATAATAATAATAATAATAATAATAATATATATGTGAGATAACAATAAGTGATCTTGCTATGCAAGAACACTTAATAATAATAATAATATATAATAATAATATATATGTGAGATAACAATAAGTGATCTTGCTATGCAAGAACACTTAATAATAATAATATATATGTGAGATAACAATAAGTGATCTTGCTATGCAAGAACACTTAATAATAATAATAAATAATATATATGTGAGATAACAATAAGTGATCTTGCTATGCAAGAACACTTAATAACACATATGAGTACATCAAAAGTTAATCAATAATTGAATAAATAATATATATATATCTCTATAGTGCCATGAAGGCGGCTTTGCTGTGTGATGAATGTCGCTGTAGTGACTCTCCAGACGTGACGAGGTGCTGAGGATTATCAGGTGACTCTTGTGCTCCCCCTAGTGGCTCCTCCACTCACCACCTCCTTCTGCCCCTACAGGGGTGAAATGGTATAAAAAGATAACCGGAGGCCCCGCCCCCCTGATGGCTTCTCCAATCACTTATCCGGACCGGGGGACCCCGGCTTTCCAGAGATTCCCAAATTCAGCCCCCCAAATCCTCCAATAAGGTGCCAGTATTGTGTCCCAATAAGAGAGCAGCGGGTGGGAATCCGCCCCCTTCTACCCCTACAGGGGACCTCCCAGCATATAGGCCTGATGTACCGATACTCCTCCCCAACATACATCATCCAGCCCGGCCCCAACCTTCCCAACCAGCACTGGGGCCCCTATGGAAAGCAGCATTGTCAGTCTGGGGGGGGGGGGGGGGGGGGGGAGGGTTAGACGGACTGGCAGATTTACATACACTAACAAACTGAAGCCGAACTCCATCTCACACTTTATAATCAGCGACTTTTTATATTTTGGGATGAAGATTTTCCATCAATAAATAAAATCTGATCATTGTAAGCACCCCTGTCAGTGGTGAATGGTTTGTCTCATTATGGAGGGTGGTAAACCCACAGCTAAACCCCCACATTTTACCATCCCCCTCCTTCCCAACCATAAGTGTAGGCGGGGCCTCAGCCTCCAATCACATCTCAGGGTTTTGTGTATTTTTTGCGCACATTTCTGAAACACGCTAAAAACACGCATTGCGTTTTGTGGTTCTGTTCATTATTAATGGCGCCCCAAATGCGGCGAGCAGACGCACGTTTTGTTGGGTGCAGAAAACACGCAACAAACGCTGCAAAAGTGATGGCGGCATTAACGTCCGTGAGCGACTTTCCCACATGGAGGGCGTCCCATTGAAATGAATGGAGTGTGGGGTGCGGGGGATGGGAAAAGGTGTGTGGAATGGGGGATGGGAATGGGAGGATTTCTACATCAGAAGGATGAGGTGTCCGGTCTTATCTGTACTTTGTATATTCATCAATAATGGAGAAGAAAAGTCCATTCATTTTATAAATGTTACTCGGTGTCTGTAGCTGTGGGGGGCGCCGTCCCTGGAGGGGACATTTCTATGGAAGATGAAGGAGAAGATTTCCCTCCAATGAGCTCTGACCTGACACAAGATGGAGGACGGCTCCTCCCTCTGAGGTGTCACTGAGAAATCCTCCCCCCCCACAGAGCAGGAAGTAGAGTTCCCCCTTCTAGTGTTGTGTGGAATGTGTCCCCCTCTTCCCGCCTCTTATTACTGATTTTCCCTCCATTACTGTCCAGTGTAGATTGCGGTGTCTTCCCTGTCAGGGAGCCCCACCCCCGCTCTATACACTCCTATACAAGTCAATGGCTGCACATGGCCTAAAGTACCTCAGTCACCACAGCTGTGCGCCCACATTTCTCCTCCCCCACACATAATCCTCCCCCTCCCCCCCACACATTTCCCCTCCCCCACATCTCTCTAGTCAGGTAGGTGTGTGTATTGGTGGGCGCTGATTGGCGCACACTTAGATATATATTATCACATATGCTCCATTATATACACTGAGATACAAACGGACATAAATACACCGGACACAACATACTGTGAGATGAATACTTCCATATGTAAAGCCTCTTTTATCTGCAGAGGCCGCGGCCGGGGGGTAAATATGCCATGAATTCTACCCCCGCTCACTTCCACCAAACACCCCCCATTCAAGTGAATAGGACTGCGACCATGTGCAACGTATGAGGATGTGGGGGGCTAGTGCACCGTCCAATCATCTCCTCCCCGCCTGTCACATGACCTCTGAAGAGCGATCTGAATGTGGATCCCTCAGAATGCAGCGCGATGTGAATGAGCCCTCAGGCTGCATTTATACCTGAGAGACGCGACTTTCCAACATTTTTATATACAAAGTCTTTGAGCTTCACCAATAGAGAAAACTCTCATTTGTTACTCCCCCTCCCCCACACATAATCCTCCCCTCCCCCGCACATAATCCTCCCCCACATAATCCTCCCCCTCCCCCACACATAATCCTCCCCTCCCCCACACATAATCCTCCCCCCTTCCCCCACACATAATCCTCCCCCCTTCCCCCACACATAATCCTCCCCTCCCCCACGCATAATCCTCCCCTCCCCCACGCATAATCCTCCCCCCTTCCCCCACACATAATCCTCCCCCACACATAATTCTCCTCATGGTTACTCACAGTCTCAGATTTCCTCTCAGACCAGAGGCGTGCACTTCCTCCCCCCCTCCCCCGGGAACACACAATGTGCACAGCGCCCCCAGAGGACGGAGGACTCACCTCTACAGGCTGCACTGGGGAGGAAGTGATGTCACCAGATGTGGGAGGAGAGAAACTCCAGACTCCGCCTCTCTGTATAGGTGACAAGAGGGGACAGTGACAGAGCTGATAGAGGGGGAGGGGTCTATACTGAGGGGGTGACACCAACCCTAGTGAAGCCACTGCCACCCACCTCCTCCATCTTCTCTGGGCCACTCCAGCAATCCTCTCACCCAGGTCCCCGGACCGCACTGCCGCGGTGACAAGTGAGAATCTCGGGTTCCCACTGATTCCCCATTATGGTGAGTTGAACTATTTCATTATATATTACAATGTAGTAATAGAAATAATATGATTTCATCTTCCTGACACCATATCAAGCATTGTGCTGGGATGATACAAGTGCTAAAACCGGCCAATCAGCCGACAAATCACTCGCCCCTGAAATCCCCGCTGTGCACATTGTGTGTTCCCGGGGGAAGGGGAGGAAGTGCACACCTCTGGTCTGAGAGGAAATCTGAGACTGTCTGTGAGTAACCATGAGGAGGATTATGTGTGGGGGGAGGGGAGGAGGATTATGTGTGGGGGAGGGGAGGAGGATTATGTGTGGGGGAGGGGAGGAGGATTACATGTGTGGGGGAGGGGAGGAGGATTACATGTGTGGGGGAGGGGGGAGGATTACATGTGTGGGGGGAGGGGGAGGAGGATTATGTGTGGGGGAGGGGAGGAGGATTATGTGTGGGGGAGGGGAGGAGGATTATGTGTGGGGGAGGGGAGGAGGATTATGTGTGGGGGAGGATTATGTGTGGGGGGAGGGGAGGAGGATTATGTGTGGGGGGAGGGGAGGAGGATTATGTGTGGGGGAGGGGAGGAGAATTATGTGGGGAGGGAGGAGGATTACATGTGGGGGGGGAGGGGGGAGGATTACATGTGGGGGGAGGGGGAGGATTATGTGTGGGGGAGGGGGGAGGATTATGTGTGGGGGAGGGAGGAGAATTATGTGTGGGGGGAGGGGAGGAGGATTATGTGTGGGGGGGAGGGGAGGAGGATTATGTGTGGGGGAGGGGGAGGATTACATGTGGGGGAGGGGGGAGGATTATGTGTGGGGGAGGGGGGAGGATTATGTGTGGGGGGGGGGGGGAGTAACAAATGAGAGTTTCTCTATTGGTGAAGCTCAAAGACTTTGTATATAAAAATGTTGGAAAGTTGCGGATAAAACCCCTGAAAGTCGCGTCTCTCAGGTATAAATGCAGCCTGAGGGCTCATTCACATCGCGCTGCATTCTGATGAGGGATCCACATTCAGATCGCTCTTCAGAGGTCATGTGACAGGCGGGGAGGAGATGATTGGACGGCGCACTAGCCCCCCACATCCTCATACGTTGCACATGGTCGCAGTCCTATTCACTTGAATGGGGGGTGTTTGGTGGAAGTGAGCGGGGGTAGAATTCATGGCATGTTTACCCCCCCGGCCTCTGCAGATAAAAGAGGAAGCAGTTGAGGGGTGGTAAAATCGCGGCTCACCTGCAGGGTTTCCCTCCATTGGGATGTAGACTGGGAGCCCCGCCCCCTGCACGGCCATACACAGAAGGCCTGCCCATCCCCCACACAGGCCATGGATGAAGATGGCCCCTCCCCCATGTGTTTCTATTATGATGTCATACATTCCATAATAAGAGGGCGGGGCCTTGTTTGGACTCATGTAGACGGCTGTGTCCAGCCTGTAGTATAAATGTGACCTATTCACCCTCCAGGGAGCCCCCAGGTGCCGCACACTCTCCTCCCCCCTCCCCCTCTCCTCCCCCTCTCCTCCCCCCTCCCCCCCCCTCTCCTCCTCTCCTCCCCCCCCCCCCTGGTGGCGGCTGGTGCTCAAAATGTTTACGGGGGCGCAAGCAAACTGAAAAATTCGGAAAAAAAAAAAAACATTAATTGCCGCCACTGTGCCCATTAAATGCTGCCAGTGTGCCCATTAAATGCTGCCAGTGTGAATCCCCCCCACCGGCTCATCATCTGCCCGGCACTTACCCTGTCTTGGTGGGGCAGTGGGTGATGGCCACGAGTGGGGTCCTCCATGCGTCTCCTGCCATCCTCATCTCCCGTCCTCTCCTCCTGATAGGCGTCCAATAGCTGCACTTATCGTTTCAGCCAATCAGGTGACAGGTAACAGACCCGCACACCTGATTGGTGGAGAGGTGGTTTAGTGTCAGGAAAGTGAATATAAATTTGCTTCTCTAACACACCTGGGTGGACTGTGAGCGTCAAGCATGGCACTCGCACTTCACCTATTATGAAGCCTATTAGAGCCGATGGCTCCAATCTCGTGTCCTCCCAAAACACCCCCCCTCCCCCCGCCGCTGTAATTCATGCGCCCCAAAAGGGACCCCAACACCTAAATATGGGGGTGGCAGCAGGGGCCATAGATAGATAGATTCATGCATAGCATACCATGATTCTATCCATTGGTCATAGAGGGGGCGGCACCTCTGCGCCCTTTTGGACGCACCACCACTGATAAACACACACACACTTTTACCTTCGGCTCTTCCTGCCGGGTACTGCACTGTAGGGGGAGACAGAGAGCACACACTGCTTTCACTTTAGTCTAATGGGAGGAGCTCCCTGCACAGTGCTGAGTAGAGTTCAGAATCGGCTGATGATCGGGGAGCTCCTCACAGCCGCCCCTCCTAGCGAAGAGTACAGGGGGCCCTCTGCAGCAAGGGGCCCGGTCACCATGGCGATCTCAGTGACCGCTATAATTCCGCCACTGACTGAGGTACCTTAGGCCATGTGGGGCATTCACTTGTATAGGAGTGTATAGAGCGGGGGTGGGGCTCCCTGACAGGGAAGACACCGCAATCTACACTGGACAGTAATGGAGGGAAAATCAGTAATAAGAGGCGGGAAGAGGGGGACACATTCCACACAACACTAGAAGGGGGAACTCTACTTCCTGCTCTGTGTGGGGGGGGGGGGGGGAAGGATTTCTCAGTGACACCTCAGAGGGAGGAGCCGTCCTCCATCTTGTGTCAGGTCAGAGCTCATTGGAGGGAAATCTTCTCCTTCATCTTCCATAGAAATGTCCCCTCCAGGGACGGCGCCCCCCACAGCTACAGACACCGAGTAACATTTATAAAATGAATGGACTTTTCTTCTCCATTATTGATGAATATACAAAGTACAGATAAGACCGGACACCTCATCCTTCTGATGTAGAAATCCTCTCATTCCCATCCCCCATTCCACACACCTTTTCCCATCCCCCGCACCCCACACTCCATTCATTTCAATGGGACGCCCTTCATGTGGGAAAGTCGCTCACGGACGCTTCTGCCGCCGTCACTTTTGTGGTGTTTGTTGCGTATTTTTTGCACACGACAAAATGTGTGTCTGCTCGCCGCATTTGGGGCGCCATTAATAACGGACAGAACCACAAAACGCAATGCGTGTTTTTAGCGTGTTTCAGAAATGTGCACAAAAAATACACAAAACCCAGAGATGTGATTGGAGGCTGAGGCCCCGCCTACACTTATGGTTGGGAAGGAGGGGGATGGTAAAATGTGGGGGTTTAGCTGTGGTCAGACATGTGAGGTTTGTTTTGTTCCAAATTGAAATTTGGACAAATTTTTCATTATTCAGAAATTCGGATGTATCAGAAATACAATAATAACAGATTTAAATGAATCCGAAATAATAAAACAAAATTTTGACCAAAATTCTAATTTTCAAATCAAATTGGAGTTTCCAAAGATAATAAAATAGAATAGAATAGAATTAAAAATAGAATGAAATAAAAAAAATAACCATATTAAAAAAATCAAATATAATAAATTCAAATTTGAATTCAATAGAAAAGGATAGAATAGAAAAAAAAATACAGTAAAACAGAATAATAAAGAATAGAAAATAACAGAATAAAATAAATTTAATTAAATAAAAAAAAAAAAAGATAACCATCTTATAAAATTCAAATTTCAAATATAATAAATTCAAATTTGAATTCAATAGAAAAAATAGAATAGAGAAAAAATACAGTAAAAATACAATAAAACAGAATAATATAGAATAGAAAATAAATAACAGAATAATATAGAATATAATAAAGGAAAATAGAATAAAATAAGAAAAATATATCCATAGAATAAATTCAATAGAAAAAAGATAGAATAGAAAAAATAGAATAGAACACAAATACAGTAAAACAGAATAATATAGAATAGAAAATAAAAAAAACAGAATAGAATTAAAAAAGAATGAAATAAAAAAAAAAAAATACAACCATCTTATAAAATTCAAATATAATAATACATTTGAATTTAATAGAAAATGATAAAATAGAAAAAATAGAATAGAACACATTAGATCTGCCTCAAGGTGGCAGTATTGGGGCAAAGGCGTGAACCCCTAATGTATACAATGGTAATAGACAATGGTATTGTCTCGTCTACCAGTTAGATCCAAACTCTGAGTGTGAGGTGAATGATACCTAGTGGTAAGCACAATGTACTGCGATCAATAAATATACTGATAATAGAGGTGGCCGATAGATAAATATGTAAACAGTGCGAGAGTGTCAAAATGACTAATGGCACATTCATATAATAGCTAGTAAAACATCATAAATATGAGACATAAAAAATATCAATAAAATATATAAAAAATATATTAGGTGAACATATGGTGTAAATCAATATAAAATATAAAGTGCATACTGCAAAGAATAAATCTATATAACCGTGACGTGTCGGTATATATAGTAAAACTGTGAGGTGCCGGTATATATAATAACACTGGCTATGCGATACAGTGTAGAAAAAGTTGATATCTCAATCTGCGGAGTGTGATGATAAGATGATAGTGCAGAAAGTGAGATGCACTGACAAGAATAAAAAATTAAACAGTGAATGAAAGTGCACAATGCATTTAAGGTGCAGATAGTGAAGCATAAGTGGAGCTGGTCTGCTGGACTAGAGAGAGTTATACATATATAGATATGCACAAAAAAGACTGGGTTGCAAAAAAAAAAAAAAAAATGCAGAATGCGATTTGCAAAAAACTGTGTCGCAAAAAATGCGATTTAACAGAAAAAATGCGATTTCAACAGAAAAAAATGCAAAATAGAGTAGCACAAAGTTGTTATATAAGAACAAGGCTGGAAATTAATATCCGTAAAGAGGTAAATGTGACCAAAATCAAGTAGCATGCACATAGGTCCGTGATTTAGAGAAAAAAAAGTCCTTGACAGTTTGATAACTGTCATTACAAATCTCGGTGTAAGTGATATGATCCTTATACAGGAGTGGTGTTCGTGCAGTGGGGTGTCATAAAATAGTGGGGGGCGTTCCTCTTCGTGCGGGGCACACTATGATAAGTAATGGACCCTTACCTTGCGGTAAAGGGTTAACCGCATAAAGATAGTGATATGGGTTCTGCTGTCCTCTTCTTCTGACGGGCTGCTCTGCCTAGGAGGGTGCGTGTTTCCTTCTTCCTTCCCTGGCTCCTGGTATCTTTAGCCTTATCTCTCTCGGCAATCGCCGGAGTGGTAGGTGAAAAATAAAGGGGGAGCCGTATAGTGTAGTACGTTTAAATAATAGCTTAGTAAGCAGTTTATTCAAGCATTAAAATCGAAACTCACAGTAAAAAACTCACAAAATAAAAATTAAAGGTTTTGCTTATCTCCAAACGAGCACCGAACTCGTTATCTTTCAGGTATGAATGCCTCTCCGTGTCCCTACGCGTGGCGTCATGTGACTTCATCAGGGGATCCCCTTTATTTTTCACCTACCACTCCGGCGATTGCCGAGAGAGATAAGGCTAAAGATACCAGGAGCCAGGGAAGGAAGAAGGAAACACGCACCCTCCTAGGCAGAGCAGCCCGTCAGAAGAAGAGGACAGCAGAACCCATATTACTATCTTTATGCGGTTAACCCTTTACCGCAAGGTAAGGGTCCATTACTTATCATAGTGTGCCCCGCGCGAAGAGGAACGCCCCCCACTATTTTATGACACCCCACTGCACGAACACCACTTCTGTATAAGGATCATATCACTTACACCGAGATTTGTAATCACAGTTATCAACCTGTCAAGGACTTTTTCTCTAAATCACGGACCTATGTGCATGCTACTTGATTTTGGTCACATTTACCTCTTTACGGATATTAATTTCCAGCCTTGTTCTTATAGAACAACTTTGTGCTACTCTATTTTGCATTTTTTTCTGTTGAAATCACATTTTTTCTGTTAAATCGCATTCTGCGTTTTTTTGCGACTCAGTTTTTTGCAAATCGCATTCTTTTTTTTTTTTTTTTTTTTTGTGCATATCTATATATGTATAACTCTCTCTAGTCCAGCAGACCAGCTCCACTTATGCTCCACTATCTGCACCTTAAATGCATTGTGCACTTTCATTCACTGTTTAATTTTTTTATTCTTGTCAGTGCATCTTACTTTCTGCACTATCATCTTATCATCACACTCCGCAGATTGAGATATCAACTTTTTCTACACTGTATCGCATAGCCAGTGTTATTATATATACCAGCACCTCACAGTTTTACTATATATACCGACACGTCACGGTTATATAGATTTATTCTTTGCAGTATGCACTTTATATTTTATATTGATTTACACCATATGTTCACCTAATATATTTTATTGATATTTTTTATGTCTCATATAAGGATGGGCCCGGTGCTCGATGCGAACCCACGTTCGCATCGAGCACCGGGCGTTCGCTCGCTCGGCGAGCCCAGAACTATTTTGGCCGCTCGCATCACGTTCGTGTGATGCGAGCGGCCCCGCAATGCATTGCGGCCGGCGCGGCCGACGCAGTGCATTGCTGGCTGATGATTGGCCAAGCATGCACTGTGACCCCGCATGCTTGGCCAATCACAGCCCCGGAAACTCGAAGAGCCATAATTGGCTACAGGCAGGACGCCTGTAGCCAATTACAGCTCAGGGGCTGTAGTACACGCCCCCCCCTATAAAACGCCGCCACGCCGTCTGCGCCGGTCACATGCTGTTCCGGCGCAGATTGAGCAGGCTGTTTCTGTGACACTCTGCTGCATTTAGATAGATAGAGAGATTCACTTGCAGAGATTGAGTTAGATAGATTCAGTTACAAAGATTGATTGACAAAGAGGGGCTTGTAGTGTGCTCGTGGCAGGCAGGCAGAGCTCCTATATTTTGTTACCAGAAGCACCTATAGGACTTGTAGTGTGTTCGTGGCAGGCAGGCAGAGCTCCTATATTTTGTTACCAGAAGCACCTATAGGACTTGTAGTGTGTTCGTGGCAGGCAGGCAGAGCTCCTATATTTTGTTACCAGAAGCACCTATAGGACTTGTAGTGTGTTCGTGGCAGGCAGGCAGAGCTCCTATATTTTGTTACCAGAAGCACCTATAGGACTTGTAGTGTGTTAGTGGCAGGCAGGCAGAGCTCCTATATTTTGTTACCAGAAGCACCTATAGGACTTGTAGTGTGTTAGTGGCAGGCAGGCAGAGCTCCTAGATTTTGTTACCAGAAGCACCTATAGGACTTGTAGTGTGTTAGTGGCAGGCAGGCAGAGCTCCTATATTTTGTTACCAGAAGCACCTATAGGACTTGTAGTGTGTTAGTGGCAGGCAGGCAGAGCTCCTAGATTTTGTTACCAGAAGCACCTGTAGGACTTGTAGTGTGTTAGTGGCAGGCAGGCAGAGCTCCTATATTTTGTTACCAGAAGCACCTATAGGACTTGTAGTGTGTTAGTGACAGGCAGGCAGAGCTCCTATATTTTGTTACCAGAAGCACCTATAGGACTTGTAGTGTGTTAGTGGCAGGCAGGCAGAGCTCCTAGATTTTGTTACCAGAAGCACCTATAGGACTTGTAGTGTGTTAGTGGCAGGCAGGCAGAGCTCCTATATTTTGTTCCCAGATGCACCTATAGGACTTGAAGTGTGTTAGTCCCATTACACACACAGAGCTATATTTTGTTCCCAGAAGCACCTATAGGACTTGAAGTGTGTTAGTCCCATTACACACACAGAGCTATATTTTCTTCCCAGAAGCACCTATAGGACTTGAAGTGTGTTAGTCCCATTACACACACAGAGCTATATTTTTGTTCCCAGAAGCACCTATAGGACTTGAAGTGTGTTAGTCCCATTACACACACAGAGCTATATTTTCTTCCCAGAAGCACCTATAGGACTTGAAGTGTGTTAGTCCCATCACACACACAGAGCTATATTTTCTTCCCAGAAGCACCTATAGGACTTGAAGTGTGTTAGTCCCATTACACACACAGAGCTATATTTTGTTCCCAGAAGCACCTATAGGACTTGAAGTGTGTTAGTCCCATTACACACACAGAGCTATATTTTCTTCCCAGAAGCACCTATAGGACTTGAAGTGTGTTAGTCCCATTACACACACAGAGCTATATTTGTTCCCAGAAGCACCTATAGGACTTGAAGTGTGTTAGTCCCATTACACACACAGAGCTATATTTTCTTCCCAGAAGCACCTATAGGACTTGTAGTGTGTTAGTGGCAGGCACACAGAGCTATATTTTGTTCCAGAAGCACCTATAGGACTTGAAGTGTTAGTCCCATTACACACACAGAGCTATATTTTGTTCCCAGAAGCACCTATAGGACTTGAAGTGTGTTAGTCCCATTACACACACAGAGCTATATTTTGTTCCCAGAAGCACCTATAGGACTTGAAGTGTGTTAGTCCCATTACACACACAGAGCTATATTTTCTTCCCAGAAGCACCTATAGGACTTGAAGTGTGTTAGTCCCATTACACACACAGAGCTATATTTTTTCCCAGAAGCACCTATAGGACTTGAAGTGTGTTAGTCCCATTACACACACAGAGCTATATTTTGTTCCCAGAAGCACCTATAGGACTTGAAGTGTGTTAGTCCCATTACACACACAGAGCTATATTTTTCTTCCCAGAAGCACCTATAGGACTTGAAGTGTGTTAGTCCCATCACACACACAGAGCTATATTTTGTTCCCAGAAGCACCTATAGGACTTGAAGTGTGTTAGTCCCATTACACACACAGAGCTATATTTTCTTCCCAGAAGCACCTATAGGACTTGAAGTGTGTTAGTCCCATCACACACACAGAGCTATATTTTCTTCCCAGAAGCACCTATAGGACTTGAAGTGTGTTAGTCCCATCACACACACAGAGCTATATTTTCTTCCCAGAAGCACCTATAGGACTTGAAGTGTGTTAGTCCCATCACACACACAGAGCTATATTTTCTTCCCAGAAGCACCTATAGGACTTGAAGTGTGTTAGTCCCATCACACACACAGAGCTATATTTTCTTCCCAGAAGCACCTATAGGACTTGAAGTGTGTTAGTCCCATCACACACACAGAGCTATATTTTGTTCCCAGAAGCACCTATAGGACTTGAAGTGTGTTAGTCCCATTACACACACAGAGCTATATTTTGTTCCCAGAAGCACCTATAGGACTTGAAGTGTGTTAGTCCCATCACACACACAGAGCTATATTTTCTTCCCAGAAGCACCTATAGGACTTGAAGTGTGTTAGTCCCATTACACACACAGAGCTATATTTTCTTCCCAGAAGCACCTATAGGACTTGAAGTGTGTTAGTCCCATCACACACACAGAGCTATATTTTCTTCCCAGAAGCACCTATAGGACTTGAAGTGTGTTAGTCCCATCACACACACAGAGCTATATTTTCTTCCCAGAAGCACCTATAGGACTTGAAGTGTGTTAGTCCCATCACACACACAGAGCTATATTTTGTTCCCAGAAGCACCTATAGGACTTGAAGTGTGTTAGTCCCATTACACACACAGAGCTATATTTTCTTCCCAGAAGCACCTATAG
The DNA here is from genome assembly GCA_028564925.1 of Lithobates sylvaticus. Classification (NCBI taxonomy): domain Eukaryota; kingdom Metazoa; phylum Chordata; class Amphibia; order Anura; family Ranidae; genus Lithobates; species Lithobates sylvaticus. Next base: position 4,952,085 of record CM053038.1, read on the forward strand.
GACTTGAAGTGTGTTAGTGGCATCACACACAGAGCTCCTATATTTTTTCCCAGAAGCACCTATAGGACTTGAAGTGTGTTAGTCCCATTACACACACAGAGCTATATTTTGTTCCCAGAGGCACCTATAGGACTTGAAGTGTGTTAGTCCCATTAAACACACAGAGCTATATTTTCTTCCCAGAAGCACCTATAGGACTTGAAGTGTGTTAGTCCCATTACACACACAGAGCTATTTTTTCTTCCCAGAAGCACCTATAGGACTTGAAGTGTGTTAGTCCCATTACACACACAGAGCTATATTTTCTTCCCAGAAGCACCTATAGGACTTGAAGTGTGTTAGTCCCATCACACACACAGAGCTATATTTTCTTCCCAGAAGCACCTATAGGACTTGAAGTGTGTTAGTCCCATTACACACACAGAGCTATATTTTCTTCCCAGAAGCACCTATAGGACTTGAAGTGTGTTAGTCCCATTACACACACAGAGCTATATTTTCTTCCCAGAAGCACCTATAGGACTTGAAGTGTGTTAGTCCCATTACACACACAGAGCTATATTTTCTTCCCAGAAGCACCTATAGGACTTGAAGTGTGTTAGTCCCATCACACACACAGAGCTATATTTTCTTCCCAGAAGCACCTATAGGACTTGAAGTGTGTTAGTCCCATCACACAGAGCTCCTCTATTTTCTTTGCAGAAGCACCCACAGGACTTCTAGTGTGTTAGTGGCATCACACAGAGCTCCTCTATTTTCTTTGCAGAAGCACCCATAGGACTTCTAGTGTGTTAGTGGCATCACACAGAGCTCCTATATTTTCTTCTCAGAAGCACCCACAGGACTTCTAGTGTGTTAGTGGCATCACACAGAGCTCCTATATTTTCTTTGCAGAAGCACCCATAGGACTTCTAGTGTGTTAGTGGCATCACACAGAGCTCCTATATTTTTTTGCAGAAGCACCCATAGGACTTCTAGTGTGTTAGTGGCATCACACAGAGCTCCTATATTTTCTTCTCAGCAGCACCCACAGGACTTCTAGTGTGTTAGTGGCATCACACAGAGCTCCTCTATTTTCTTTGCAGAAGCACCCACAGGACTTCTAGTGTGTTAGTGGCATCACACAGAGCTCCTCTATTTTCTTTGCAGAAGCACCCATAGGACTTCTAGTGTGTTAGTGGCATCACACAGAGCTCCTATATTTTCTTCTCAGAAGCACCCACAGGACTTCTAGTGTGTTAGTGGCATCACACAGAGCTCCTATATTTTCTTTGCAGAAGCACCTATAGGACTTCTAGTGTGTTAGTGGCATCACACAGAGCTCCTATATTTTCTTTGCAGAAGCACCCATAGGACTTCTAGTGTGTTAGTGGCATCACACAGAGCTCCTATATTTTCTTCTCAGCAGCACCCACAGGACTTCTAGTGTGTTAGTGGCATCACACAGAGCTCCTCTATTTTCTTTGCAGAAGCACCCATAGGACTTCTAGTGTGTTAGTGGCATCACACAGAGCTCCTATATTTTCTTCTCAGCAGCACCCACAGGACTTCTAGTGTGTTAGTGGCATCACACAGAGCTCCTATATTTTCTTTGCAGAAGCACCCATAGGACTTCTAGTGTGTTAGTGGCATCACACAGAGCTCCTATATTTTCTTCTCAGAAGCACCCACAGGACTTCTAGTGTGTTAGTGGCATCACACAGAGCTCCTCTATTTTCTTTGCAGAAGCACCCACAGGACTTCTAGTGTGTTAGTGGCATCACACAGAGCTCCTCTATTTTCTTTGCAGAAGCACCCATAGGACTTCTAGTGTGTTAGTGGCATCACACAGAGCTCCTATATATTCTTCTCAGAAGCACCCACAGGACTTCTAGTGTGTTAGTGGCATCACACAGAGCTCCTATATTTTCTTTGCAGAAGCACCCATAGGACTTCTAGTGTGTTAGTGGCATCACACAGAGCTCCTATATTTTCTTTGCAGAAGCACCCATAGGACTTCTAGTGTGTTAGTGGCATCACACAGAGCTCCTATATTTTCTTCTCAGCAGCACCCACAGGACTTCTAGTGTGTTAGTGGCATCACACAGAGCTCCTATATTTTCTTTGCAGAAGCACCCATAGGACTTCTAGTGTGTTAGTGGCATCACACAGAGCTCCTATATTTTCTTCTCAGCAGCACCCACAGGACTTCTAGTGTGTTAGTGGCATCACACAGAGCTCCTATTTTCTTTGCAGAAGCACCCATAGGACTTCTAGTGTGTTAGTGGCATCACACAGAGCTCCTATATTTTCTTCTCAGCAGCACCCACAGGACTTCTAGTGTGTTAGTGGCATCACACAGAGCTCCTCTATTTTCTTTGCAGAAGCACCCACAGGACTTCTAGTGTGTTAGTGGCATCACACAGAGCTCCTCTATTTTCTTTGCAGAAGCACCCATAGGACTTCTAGTGTGTTAGTGGCATCACACAGAGCTCCTATATATTTCTTCTCAGCAGCACCCACAGGACTTCTAGTGTGTTAGTGGCATCACACAGAGCTCCTATATTTTCTTTGCAGAAGCACCCATAGGACTTCTAGTGTGTTAGTGGCATCACACAGAGCTCCTATATTTTCTTTGCAGAAGCACCCATAGGACTTCTAGTGTGTTAGTGGCATCACACAGAGCTCCTATATTTTCTTCTCAGCAGCACCCACAGGACTTCTAGTGTGTTAGTGGCATCACACAGAGCTCCTATATTTTCTTTGCAGAAGCACCCATAGGACTTCTAGTGTGTTAGTGGCATCACACAGAGCTCCTATATTTTCTTCTCAGCAGCACCCACAGGACTTCTAGTGTGTTAGTGGCATCACACAGAGCTCCTATTTTTTTTTGCAGAAGCACCCATAGGACTTCTAGTGTGTTAGTGGCATCACACAGAGCTCCTATATTTTCTTCTCAGCAGCACCCACAGGACTTCTAGTGTGTTAGTGGCATCACACAGAGCTCCTATATTTTCTTTGCAGAAGCACCTATAGGACTTCTAGTGTGTTAGTGGCATCACACAGAGCTCCTATATTTTCTTCTCAGCAGCACCCACAGGACTACCGACTACAATGGCTGGAAGACCGCCAAGGGGAGGCAGAGCGTGCAGAGCCAAGAACACAGGGCAGGCAGGCTCTGTTTCTAGTGGACGTGGCCGTGGACGTGGACGTGGTCGTGCATCGTCATCAGCACGTGGCCATGGGACACGCGCGTCTTTGTTTTCGGCAGCTGGACATGTGGAGCCGCATCATGCTGAAGGCTTGGTAGAATGGATGACCAAGCCCTCCTCATCCTCCTCATCCTCTCTCACCCAGGCTCAGGGTACTGACAGAGCATCATCAGCCACCCCTTCCCTAGACCCACCATGTCCTCCTGAGGAGTCCCCCGAACTCTTTGAGCACAGTGTTGGGTACATGCTCCAGGAGGATGCCCAACGATTCGAAGGCTCGGATGACGATACCCAGCTTGAGGAATCTGGCAGTACAGTTCCACCAGCTGCAGCTTACTGCCAGGTTTGCTCTAGTGGTGAAGAGGGAGGGGATGATGAGGTCACTGACTCCACGTGGGTGCCTCAAGGGAGAGAGGATGAGGAGGAGGACGAGGAGGAGGAGGATGCGGCGTCACATGTCCAACGAGGCAGGATGCCCCCTGGAGGCCAGGTAGAGGCCAGCACAGCAACTGTACAACACCGCAGAGCTCCGCCTGTGCAGGGCGCTGCCTCTGCACGTTATCAGAAAAGTTCTTTGGTGTGGGCCTTTTTTGAGACGAGTGCAGCAGATCGCACCACTGCTATTTGCAATATTTGTCTCAAGCGTATCTCGGGTGGCCAAAACCTCAGCCGCTTGGGCACGACAAGCATGACCAGACATATGGCGACCTGCCATGCAGCTCGTTGGCAGGCACACATAAAAGACCCACACCAAAGAACTAAGCGGACCTCTCTTGCTCCTCCTCAGCTGGGATCTCCATCCCCACTACACCTTCAGTCCTCTCTGAAAGCTGCTCTGAGAGGACTGAAGGTGTAGAATTCGGTGTGTCACAACCAAGTACTTGCAGTACACCGACGTCCGAATGCAGCAGGCAAATTTCCCTGCCCCAGCTGCTGGACCGTAGAAAGAAGTACACTCCCAGCCATCCACATGCCCAGCGGTTGAATGCTAGCCTTGCTAAATTGCTAGCACTTCAACTGCTGCCTTTTCAGTTGGTAGACTCGGCCCCCTTCCGTGAGTTTGTTCAATGTGCGGTTCCTCAGTGGCAGGTTCCCAAACGCCACTTTTTCTCGCGGAAGGCGATTCCGTCTCTCTACCGGCATGTGGAGGGCAATGTCCATGCCTCGCTGGACAGGGCGGTCAGCGGTAAGGTGCATATTACCGCTGACTCATGGTCCAGCAGGCATGGACAGGGACGGTACCTTTCTTTCACGGCCCATTGGGTCACTCTATTGGCAGCTGGGAGGGATGCAGGACAAGGTGCAGTAGTGTTGGAGGTTGTTCCGCCACCACGCCTCCAAAACGCGACTACTGCTACTGGTTGTGACACACCTCTCTCCTCCACCCCCTCCTCTTCTTCTTCCTCCAGTGCTCTGTCCTTGGAACCAGCGGTGCTCCGTAGGCGTACAAGGGGCTACGCAAGTACGCAGGCAAAAAGATGCCATGCCGTGCTTGCGCTGGTGTGTTTGGGGGACAGGAGCCACACTGGGCCAGAGGTTCTGGCAGCTCTGCAGGGGCAGGCCGAGAGGTGGTTGACGCCACGTCAGCTTAAGCCAGGAATGGTCGTTTCTGACAATGGCACCAACCTCCTCTCCGCCCTGCGACAGGGGCAGCTCACCCATGTGCCCTGCATGGCTCACGTCCTCAACCTGGTGGTGCAGCGGTTCTTGGGCAGGTTCCCAGGCTTACAGGATGTCCTGAGGCAGGCCAGGAAAGTCTGTGTGCATTTCCGCCGATCTTATAATGCCAGTGCTCGGCTGACTGAGCTGCAAAAGGAGCTGAACCTGCCCAAGAACCGCCTAATATCTGACATGCCCACCAGGTGGAACTCAACGTTGGCCATGCTGCAGCGACTGCACACGCAGCAGAGGGCCATCAATGAGTACCTTTGCGACTACGGCACCAGGACAGGGTCAGGGGAGCTTGGTTTTTTTTCCCCACGTCAGTGGAGCATGATCAGGGATGCATGCACTGTCCTCTCACCATTTGAGGAGGCCACGAGGATGGTGAGCAGTGACAGTGCATGCATCAGTGACACTGTCCCTCTTGTCCACCTGTTGGAGCATACGCTGCGTGGGATAATGGACAGGGCACTTGAGGCAGAACAGAGGCAGGAAGAGGAGGACTTCCTTGCCTCTCAAGGCCCCCTTTATCCGGACAGTGTTCCTTCTGTCCCACCCATCACACAGGAAGAGGATGAGGAGGAGGAGGAGGAGGAGGAGGAGGAGGAGGAGGATTGTGTGAGCATGGAGGTGGAGCCTGGCACTCAGCATCAGCAGCAGCAGTCTTTTAGGGATGATGTACAGTCCCAACAAGCCAGTGGACTTGTACGTGGCTGGGAGGAGGTGGCTGGCGATCATGTCATCCTCAGTGACCCAGAAGACTCCGGACCGAATGCCTCAGCTAACCTACGCTGCATGGCCTCCCTGATCCTGCAAAGCCTGCGGAAGGATCCTCGTGTTCTTCGGATCAAGGAGAGGGACCATTACTGGCTGGCCACTCTCCTTGATCCGCGGTACAAGGGTAAGGTTGCGGACCTTATCTTGCCGTCGCAGAGGGAGCAGAGGATGAGACATCTCAGGGAGGCCTTGCAGAAAGGTCTGTGCAACGCGTTCCCAGAAACTGGGAGGCTACAAACTCCTGGTCCTGGGCGACGAGTTGCTGAGGCTTCGGTCAGTGGCAGAAGGAGCGGTGGGGAAGGTGGACGTCTGACCGATGCGTTCAGACAATTTTTTAGTCCGCAGCCCCAAGGTATGATCGGTTCCAGCAACCATCGCCAGCGTCTGATATACATGGTGCAGGAATACCTTGGGGCAAGGTCAGACTTGGACACCTTTCCCACCGAAAATCCTCTGGCTTACTGGGTCCTGAGGATGGATCACTGGCCAGAGCTTGCACAGTATGCAATTGAGCTACTGGCCTGTCCTGCCTCCAGCGTTCTTTCCGAACGCACATTCAGTGCTGCTGGAGGATTTGTGACTGATCATAGGGTGCGCCTGTCCACCGCCTCGGTTGATCGACTGACATTCATCAAAATGAATCAGTCTTGGATCACCACCAGCTACCAGGCACCTGAGGCGGATATAACCGAATAATTTTTAATGTCACATCCCTTCAAGACTGCCTATGCTGATGCTGAGTGACTGTCCTCTTATGTTCACTGACTATCCTCTTCCTCCTCCTCAATGATCCATGCCACAGCACCAGTGCCTAAGGCACAATTTTTCAGCCCCTGTTTAACAGGGGCGTGTACTTACAATTTTTTAAAAAAAATGCTTCGCAACACGTGTGACTGCTGTGCTCCAAGTACAGACTCTGTGAGGGCCGTGTTGCAGTGTTGTGGCACCAGCACCAGTGCCTAAGGCACAATTTTTCAGCCCCTGTTTAACAGGGGCGTGTACTTACAATTTTTTAAAAAAATGCTTCGCAACACGTGTGACTGCTGTGCTCCAAGTACAGTCTCTGTGAGGGCCGTGTTGCAGTGTTGTGGCACCAGCACCAGTGCCTAAGGCACAATTTTTCAGCCCCTGTTTAACAGGGGCGTGTACTTACAATTTTTTAAAAAAATGCTTCGCAACACGTGTGACTGCTGTGCTCCAAGTACAGTCTCTGTGAGGGCCGTGTTGCAGTGTTGTGGCACCAGCACCAGTGCCTAAGGCACAATTTTTCAGCCCCTGTTTAACAGGGGCGTGTACTTACAATTTTTTAAAAAAATGCTTCGCAACACGTGTGACTGCTGTGCTCCAAGTACAGTCTCTGTGAGGGCCGTGTTGCAGTGTTGTGGCACCAGCACCAGTGCCTAAGGCACAATTTTTCAGCCCCTGTTTAACAGGGGCGTGTACTTACAATTTTTTAAAAAAAATGCTTCGCAACACGTGTGACTGCTGTGCTCCAAGTACAGTCTCTGTGAGGGCCGGGTTGCAGTGTTGTGGCACCAGCACCAGTGCCTAAGGCACAATTTTTCAGCCCCTGTTTAACAGGGGCGTGTACTTACAATTTTTTAAAAAAATGCTTCGCAACACGTGTGACTGCTGTGCTCCAAGTACAGTCTCTGTGAGGGCCGGGTTGCAGTGTTGTGGCACCAGCACCAGTGCCTAAGGCACAATTTTTCAGCCCCTGTTTAACAGGGGCGGGTAATTACAAATCTTGATCTAATAGTTCACAGCAGGGCCCATTCCTGCGCCCACCAAGAGTAACTATGAGGGCCTGCAGTCTTGTGGCAACACCGTCCACCACCACCGCCAAAGGCCCAATTTTTCTGCCCTGTTCATCAGGTGCTTGCAATTACAAATCTTGATCTAATAACTCACAGCAGGGCCCATTCCTGCGCCCACCAAGAGTAACTATGAGGGCCTACAGTCTTGTGGCAACACCGTCCACCACCACCGCCAAAGGCCCAATTTTTCTGCCCTGTTCATCAGGTGCTTGCAATTACAAATCTTGATCTAATAACTCACAGCAGGGCCCATTCCTGCGCCCACCAAGAGTAACTGTGAGAGCTTACAGTCTTGTGGCAAAACCGTCCACCACCACCACCACCACCACCACCCCCCCAATTTTTATGCCCTGTTCAACAGGTGCATGCAATTACAAATCTTGATCTATTAACTCACAGCAGGGCCCATTCCTGTGCCCACCAGTCTTGTGGCTACACCAACATCTAATAGGGCAAATTTCTGCAGAGTATATACGCCAGGCCCCTACTTTCAAACATCCAACTTACAAACGACTCCTACTTGCAAATGGAAAGAGAAAACAGGAAGTGAGAGGAAATCTACCCCTAGGAAGGGAAATTCTATCCTGTTAGATTTAATTTGGGAAAAAGGTATCTCCTCTCTACTGATACTTTATCACCAATCCTTGTTTCAATTAAAACCCCACTTTTCCAAAAACATTTGTCATTGGGACGGAAAGTGAGGTGACATGTTCTGAACAGATGTGCAAAGACAGCAAATGTTACAGGGGTGATAACCCCTCCCTATGTTCTCCAAAAAGCTTAAAAATAGATTTTTTTGGGATGGAGCTACACTTCATAATGTACCTGTTCAGATTCTACTTAAGATCAAACCTAAAGCCGCAAGTGGTTTTAAATGGCTTCTTTTTTTCCTTTACAAATGTCATTTTGTGCAAGGACAGTTCTAAACACGGGAAACACATGCCACTTCACAGGCATACTTTGGACACCCCCCAGGTACCATATTTAAAGGAAAATGTCACTTTTTTTTTTTCACTTTATGCATCATTAAAATGACTGCTCCCGAAAAAACGTTAGTTTTTTTAAAAGTTCTTTTTGCATTGATATATGTCCCCTGGGGCAGGACCCGGGTCCCCAAACCTGTTTTATGACATTAACATGCATATTGGCCGTTGTAATTAGCACTTTTGATTTCGAACGTTCGCGTCCATTATAACGTATAGGGTTCGAAAATTCGCGCGAACTTTCGGTCCGTTCGAAGGTTCTGGTTCGAACCGAACCCGGGGGTGTTCGGCTCATCCCTAACTGGTAGACGAGACAATACCATTGTCCATCACCATTGTATACATTAGGGGTTCACGCCTTTGCCCCAATACTGCCACCTTGAGGCAGATCTAATACATTCCCCTGGGGAACAGCGCAGCATCACCCCCACTTTTCTATACATTGTTCAGTAGGTACGGTCTGACCTACATTCGGTGCTTGCAGCAGTCCCCCCTCAGTCAACCCTTCCCTCCCATCCCCCACCCTTCCCTCTCCACGGTAGCGCAAGAATACTCTATCACATAGAATAGAACACAAATACAGTAAAACAGAATAATATAGAATAGAAAATAAATAATAGAATGCAATAAAAAAAAAAAAAAAAAACTTTTTATAAAATTCAAAAAGAATAAATTCAAATTCTATCATTTTCTATGGAATAGAAAAAATACAGTAAAAAAGAATAATATGGAATAGAAAAAAATAACATAAAATAGAATAAAAAAAATAGAATGAAATAATTTTTTTTTTTTTTATAAAGTTCAAATAGAATACATTTGAATACAATAGAATAGGATAGAATAGAACACAAATACAGTAAAACAGAATAATGTAGAATATAAAATAAAGGAATAGAACGCCAACAATACAGAGCTGATCTCGGATGTGGAAATTCGGGACAATTTAGGAAACATCGATCACAGGTCGATCGGTAAAACTGCGGCGGCCGGTCATCAAGCGGTGAATCTCGGTTCTCTTGCCGGGTATATGAGGAATGTATTGGGATCGTATTCCCTATTTGGAAGGTGATCGGTGTTGGAGATCCTCGTCGACCACCTGGAAGGGAATGATTCGGGGGATTCTAAATAAAATGGGAAGTGTTGTGTCTAGAAATAACGGATTTCTAGGCCTGGGCTTCACTTCCTGGTAAAGTTCCCATAAAGTGTAAATCGATCGATCTGATGATTTCCTCTCATTATTAGTGACTTCTCTCTCTTGTGATGTGGAGGGTCTCATCGGAGGTCGGGCAGTATTTGGCATGGCGCCCGATTGTCCCTCTTTTGGGACCAGATCCCTCCGCCCCTCATGTGTCGTCAGTTGTCCCTCCTTTTGGTCTGATGTGATCGTCTCTATACAACAATCGACTATTTTACTGCCAGAAGTCTTCTGCGGCCCTAAACTTTGTCGTCAGACTTCAGAATTCTGTGTTTGTTATTATGAAAAGCCGATACAAAGGAGTAGAGGTAAGAAAAATTATTGATTGTTTTCTGCATATTCGATCGTTGAGGTCCCTGTGACCGGGGGACACGCCCTTTGCTACTTCCTGTGTAAAAGGGACGTCCCTCTTTATCAGTTCAGAGATTTGGGAGGAAAGTTTTTGGCCCATTTTATCAGATATCGATCGGGGAATTCTCAATGCTGGATTGTAAAGAGTGTTGATTTAGGGCGTGGCGTTGGGGGCGGGGCCAGGTTGGTGCCACCCACTTTGTGATTGGACGGTGGTCGGTAAACTCTTCTTTGGTTGGTAGAAGATATTGCTGCTCGAGTCTTAGTGACGGAGCATGTCGGTCTGTTATTGGTTATCAGCACTTCTGTTTGGTATTAACCACTTCAGCCCTGGAATATTTACCCCCCTTAATGACCAGGCCATTTTTTTTTGCGATTCGGCGCGGCGTCGCTCTAACTGACAATTGCGCGGTCGTGTGACGTTCTACACAAACAAATCTGAGCTCCTTTTTCCCCACAAATAGATTTATTTTGGTGATATTCGATCGACTCAGTGATTTTTTTGTGTTTAAGTATTTTATGAAGCTGTAACAAATTACAAACATACAAGAATACAAAATAAAGTTGCTTAAAATCCAGCAAATAAAGCCTGGAAAATATAAATAAAAGATGCAGCGAGCGATTCATGAGAATAAATCCATTAGTAACATGATAATAATAATCGATCTTCTACTATTCTGTGACTCCATCTGATCCCTTTTATCTCGGAGATGGTGACCGATACTCGGAGCATTACACACTCGCTAAGGGAATTAACTTTGTCCGCACCGGTGATCAGCTTACCCGAGTATCACCCTACAGTTCACTAAACACCCCGTTATCTTTATATGTAGTAAAACCCCTCCCCCCCCCAGGAGTCGCAGCCACAAAATAAGAAAACCCCAGCAATATACTGCTACTAAACACCAAGAAAACCTCCTAGACGAAGGATCCTGAATAAACAGCCTCCCGACTAAGAGACCGACCAATGTGTGGGCCGTCATCTCACCCCAATCTAATATAAAGGTGTAATGGTGGGGAGAGCCCATTTATCTGTATAGCCCCATTTACCACCCCAAAGGGGACCAAACTCTACGTGGAAATGTCTCACAGCTTCCCTTTAAGACAAATTACGAGATGATGGTCCACTGAAAATCAACCCGGATTTCACCCAATACCTACAAACACTTTTAGACAGGTAGTACCAGGGGCGGACTGACAACTCATGGGGCCCCCGGGCAATAGGAGAAGATTATGGGGCCCCCGGGCAATAGGGGATTATGGGGCCCCCGAGCAATAGGAGATTATGGGGCCCCCGAGCAATAGGAGATGATGGGCCCCCCAGGCAATAGGAGATGATGGCCCCCCGGGCAATAGGAGAAGATTATGGGGCCCCCGAGCAATAGGAGATTATGGGGCCCCCCGGGCAATAGAAGAAGATTATGGGGCCCCCCGGGCAATAGAAGAAGATTATGGGGCCCCCCAGGCAATAGAAGATTATGGGGCCCCCCGGGCAATAGGAGATTATGGGGCCCCCCGGGCAATAGGATATTATGGGGCCCCCGGGCAATTGGAGATTATGGGGCCCCCGGGCAATAGGAGATTATGGGGCCCCCCGGGCAATAGGAGATTATGGGGCCCCCCCAGGCAATAGGAGATTATGGGGCCCCCCGGGCAATAGGAGATTATAGGGCCCCCCGGGCAATAGGAGATTATGGGGCCCCCGGGCAATAGGAGATGATGGCCCCCCCGGGCAATAGGAGAAGATTATGGGGCCCCCGGGCAATAGGAAAAGATTATGGGGCCCCCGGGCAATAGGAAAAGATTATGGGGCCCCCGGGCAATAGGAGATTATGGGGCCCCCGGGCAATAGGAAAAGATTATGGGGCCCCCGGGCAATAGGAGATTATGGGGCCCCCGGGCAATAGGAGATTATGGGGCCCCCCCCCCCAGGCAATAGGAGATTATGGGGCCCCCCCAGGCAATAGGAGATTATGGGGCCCCCCAGGCAATAGGAGATTATGGGGCCCCCCGGGCAATAGGTGATTATGGGGCCCCCAGGCAATAGGAGATGATAGGCCCCCCGGGCAATAGGTGATTATGGGGCCCCCAGGCAATAGGAGATGATAGGCCCCCCCAGGCAATAGGAGATTATAGGCCCCCCCAGGCAATAGGAGATTATGGGGCCCCCTCAGGCAATAGGAGATTATGGGGCCCCCTCAGGCAATAGGAGATTATGGGGCCCCCGGGCAATAGGAAAAGATTATGGGGCCCCCGGGCAATAGGAAAAGATTATGGGGCCCCCCGGCAATAGGAAAAGATTATGGGGCCCCCGGGCAATAGGTGATTATGGGGCCCCCAGGCAATAGGTGATTATGGGGCCCCCAGGCAATAGGAGATTATGGGGCCCCCCGGGCAATAGGAGATTATGGGCCCCCCGGGCAATAGGAGATGATGGGCCCCCCGGGCAATAGGAGATGATGGGCCCCCCGGGCAATAGGAGATGATGGGCCCCCCGGGCAATAGGAGATGATGGGCCCCCCGGGCAATAGGAGATGATGGGCCCCCCGGGCAATAGGAGATGATGGGCCCCCCGGGCAATAGGAGATGATGGGCCCCCCGGGCAATAGGAGATGATGGGCCCCCCGGGCAATAGGAGATCATGGGCCCCCCGGGCAATAGGAGATCATGGGCCCCCCAGGCAATCGATTATGGGGCCACACAGTGTACACACACAGACACACAATATATACACACACAGAATACACAGACACACCCTGAAAAGGTACTGGAGAGGTGGGGCAGCTATAATTTTGTGATTTAAAAAAAAAAATTTTTACATACTGCCCCTGGTTTTATTGAGGCTGGCAACCCTGATGGGGCCCCTTCGTGGCATGGGGCCCTCGGGTAGTGCCCGAGTGCCTGAATGGTCAGTCCGCCCCTGGGTAGTACACAACCAACACAAAAATGCAGTGTTGGTCCAGGACATAGAAAATGAGTAATTCAAAGGAAGCCCAGGTCAAGCTATACTGAACTAGACAATAATATAGAATATTCCGGTGAACTTTTAAACGATATCCAGCAGGACCACAGCTATAGAAATTCAGCCTGTGTGTCCTTCCATTGAGAGATGAGATCCTCCATTTCAGCCATTTTTCTCTATTCTGTGAAGCCATTCCGATACAGTGGGAGGCGCGGAGGAGGAGCGCCAATGTACAGGGGCACAAAGCTTCGCTGCATTTATGAGATGTAACCTCAAGGATTTCTTGTACCCCTTTTGTGGGATAGACATGCGGTGCAGAAGGAATTGAGCCGGCGAATTCTCTAGAATAGAGATAGTTATTTGTGTGATGAGCCGATGAACGTCCTTCCAAAATGGTTGGATTGAGGGGGCGATCGAACCGTGTGTGGAGAAGGGAGCCGAGTTCTAAGTTCCATCTCCAGCATTTCGGGGACAGAGAAGGAGGTCTGGAGTTCTATACCATCTACAGTACACCTTGTACCCATTTTCTTGGGCAGTAACATTTAGGGAGCCCTTGTGTATATTAGTATATATATGATGCCATTCCTTCTGAGTGATATCCAACGATAAACCACTTGAGGACCAGACTTGGTGTTTTCATGTTTAAAACATTTTTTTTTGCTAGAAAATTACTTAGAACCCCCAAACATTATATATTTGTTTTTTTTTCTAACACCCTAGAGAATAAAATGGCGGTCATTGTAATATTTTTTTTTTTTTACACCGTATTTGCGCAGCGGTCTTACAAGCGCCCTTTTTTTGGAAAAAAAATCACTTTTTTGAATAAAAAAATAAGAGAACAGTAAAATTATAAAAAATTATTATATTGTGAAAGATAATGTTATGCCGAGTAAATTGATACCCAACATGTCACGCTTCAAAATTGCGCCTGCTCGTGGAATGGCGTCAAACTTTTACCCTCAAAAATCTCCATAAGCGACATTTAAAAAATTCTACAGGTTGCAGTTTTTAAGTTACACAGGAGGGCTAGAATTATTGTTCTCGCTCTACCGATTGCGGCGATACCTCACATGTGTGGTTTGACTACAGTTTTCATATGCGGGCGCTACTCACGTATGCGTTCGCTTCTGCGCGCGAGCTCGTCGGGACGGGGTGTTTTAAAAAAAATTTTGGGGGTTTTTCTTATTTATTTTACTTTAATTTATTTTTTACACTGTTTTAAAAAAAAATAAAAAAATTGATCACTTTTATTCCCATTACAAGGAATGTAAACATCCCTTGTTATAGAAAAAAGCATGACAGGTCCTCTTATATATGAGATCTGCGGGTCAAAAAGTCCTCAGATCTCATATTTGGACTTAAATGCAAAAAAAAAAAAAAATGTCATTTGAAAATTGTGCCTTTTTAAGACGTATGGGCGGAAGTGATGTTTTGATGTCGCTTCCGCCCTCCTATGGTATAGAGACGAGTAGGGGGCCATCTTAGCCTCACTCGTCTCCATACCCATCACACGGCAGGACCCGATCGCCTGCGCCGCTACGGTAAGCGGCAGAAGGCGCGGGAGAGCGGCGGGAGGGGGGGTGGCACCTCTCCCACCGTCGATATCGGTGATCTCAAGGCGAACCCGCCGCAGAGACCACCATTATCGTAAACACGGCGGCCTCCTGTAAAGAAGGATATCCCGGTTGTGGCAGCAGCTGCTGCCGTTACCGAGATATCGTGTAAATATGTGTCCCTCGCGCTACTTGGAGTATTCAGATCAGTCTAAAATAAGTAAACAGCAGTGCTGTGCGGCAAAATGTGGCGTGTTCACAAGTACACAAATAAGGATAAATATATAAAAGAATTCTGCGCAATAATAGCTAAAGAGATATAAATATAAAGTGCAATATGAATAATGACCAGTGGTAGGCGCTGGTGCTAATGAGAGGTGATTGCTGATTAATTAAAATACATAACGTACCTATGTGACTGATGATAAATAAATGGAATAATAAGATAATATATATATGTGACTAACAATAAATATAGCAAATAATATGTCAAATATTTAAAGTGTCATGTGCATAAAGACCTGAATTGGTTCTAGTAATAATCAATGTGCATATCGGTGTAAATCCGTGACTAGTGAAACACAAATAATAATATCGGCGTTCTCAGCGCCTTCTCGCGTCTCCTTGTGTCCTTCTCTGCCTACGGCCACTCCCAGGGATTAACCCTTAATGCCTGTTTTTATTTTACGTGATGTAAGAGTCCACCCTTATTACTTGACTGCTAGAAAATCACTTAGAATCCCCAAAAATTATATATATATATTTTTTAGCAGAGACCCTAGGGAATAAAATAGTGGTTGTTACAATATTTTATGTCACACAGTATTTGCGCAGCGGTCTTTCAAATGCAATTTTTTTGGAAAAAAATAAACTGATTAAAAAAAAAAGTTAAGTTAGCCCATTTATTTATTTATTTGTCCAAAAGTTTTGATTACCTGTTTTTGTGTATTTAATATTTAAGATATCATTTTTTTGTTTTGTTTTTTTTTTTAAATCTAAATTATACATACAAGAGAACTGATTGGAGGTTTGTTTTGTTTAACCGCTTTCAGCCCCGGACCATTTTGCTGGCTTAAGACCAGACCACTTTTTGGGATTCGGCACTGCGTCGCTTTAACTGACCATTGCGCGGTCGTGCGACGTGGCTCCCAGACAAAATTGACGTCCTTTTTTTCCCACAAATAGAGCTTTCTTTTGGCGGTATTTGATCGCCTCTGCGGTTTTTATTTTTTTGCGCTATAAACAAAAAAAGAGCGTCAGTTTTGAAAAAACGCATTATTTTTTTTACTTTTTGCTATAATAAATATCCCCCAAAAATATAATTTTTTTTTTTCCTCAGTTTAGGCCGATACATATTCTTCTACATATTTTTGGTAAAAAAAATTGCAATAAGCGATTATTGATTGGTTTGTGCAGAAGTTATAGCGTTTACAAAATAGGGGATAGTTTTATAGCATTTTTATTAATATATTTTTTTTTTACTAGTAATGGCGGCGATCAGCGATTTTTATTGTGATTGCGACATTATGGCGGACACATCGGACATTTTTGACACATTTTTGGGACCATTGTCATTTATACAACAATCAGTGCTATTTAAATGCATTGATTCCTGTGTAAATGACACTGGCAGTGAAGGGGTTAACCCCTAGGTGGCGGGGAGGGGTTACATGTTCCTAGAGGCGTGTTTCTAAATGTGGGGGGGGGGGCGTGGCTATCGGCTAGTGAATGCTGATCTCTGCTCCAATCACAGGGAGCAGAGATCGGCGTCACTAGTTGCTAGGCAGAACGGGGAGATGCTGTTTATTTCCGCATCTCCCCGTTCAGCCTTCCCATGAGACGATCGCGGGTATCCCCGCGGTGATCAAGTCTGCGGGACCCGCGACCGGCCTCGCGGGGGTCACGACTGGCGCAGGCGTGCGCCGCCGGCGGCGCGCTCAATGGCACGGCAGCATCTTAAAGGGGACATACCTGTACGCCCTTATGCCTGTCCGTGCCATTCTGTCGACGTACATCGTCGTGCGCCGGTCGGGAAGCTGTTAATAAAATGTAAGAAATTTTCTGTATCACTTATTACTTAAGGCTGCTTACACACTGGAGCGGGCAGCATTGACGGTAAAACGCTGCTAGTTTTAGTGGCGATTTAGCGTCATTTTAGCGGCGCTATTCAGCCGCTAGCAGGGCGCTTATAACCCAGCTAGCGGCCAAGGAAGGTTAAATGCGCCTGTGAAGCGCAGGTACTTCAGCAGTGGTGCCCATTCATTTCAATGGGCAGGAGTGGCGTAGCATGTGACCATTATTGTAGGAAGAGACGGCTCTTATGGGACCCCCTGTAGTATTTCCATCCTTAGATATAAATGCGATGCCCGGGGGGGGGGGGGGAGTCCGGATTCTGATCTAAGGGGGTCAGTGGACCTGGTACTGAGGCAAAGTTCATTCTTCTGCATACTGAATGGAAGATTGGCATGGTGGGCCCTAGTAAAGGGTGTGTACCATACTCCTGTGATGGGTAACTGAAGCCGTGGTAAGTGGCACAAGGATAGAAAATGATTCCTCCTCTCCGAACGTTCCTCTTGTAATGTCGGTGATTTTTATTTTTTGCGCTATAAACAAAAAAGAGCGAAAATATTTTTTACTTTTTGCTAAAAATAAATATCCCAAAAAAATATATTTCTTCATCACAATATTTATTCTTATACATATTTTTGGTGAAAAATAATCTCAATAATCGTATATTGATTGGTTTGCGTCTACAAAATAGGCGATCGATTTATGGTAGAACCCTCGGCCTTTCCTATGGGCGAGACCGCGGAGCTCACTCCACGGATCGTCCTTGATTAAAATTATTTTGATTGATCAAAGAAATTAACGATTAATCGAACAATTAATCATTCATTTCCGCAGCCCTACATTTTTATTATTATTATTTTTCCTAGTAATGGCGGCGATCTGCGATTTTTAATGGGACTGCGACAGGGGGCCATGCAGGGGGCGGGGCTCCCAGTCTACATCCCAATGGAGGGAAACCCTGGAGGTGAGCCGTGCTTTTACCACCCCTCAACTGCCTCCTCTTTTATCTGCAGAGGCCGCGGCCGGGGGGGTAAACATGCCATGAATTCTACCCCCGCTCACTTCCACCAAACACCACCCATTCAAGTGAATAGGACTGCGACCATGTGCAACGTATGAGGATGTGGGGTGCTAGTGCGCCGTCCAATCATCTCCTCCCCGCCTGTCACATGACCTCTGAAGAGCGATCTGAATGTGGATCCCTCATCAGAATGCAGCGCGATGTGAATGAGCCCTCAGGCTGCATTTATACCTGAGAGACGCGACTTTCAGGGGTTTTATACAGAGATTGAGATTTGATGTTTTATTATCCAATAGAGAAAATTATCTTCTGTTGTATCATTTGTTACTACGAGGGGCAGATTTATTATTATTAGTGTAAGGGGTTAGAGATAAGGGGAGGATTATGTATAACTTATTTGTTAGGGTGTTAATACTACTACTACTACTACTCATACAGCTTTTACTACTACTACTACTACTACCCCTGCTCATATTACTACTACTACTACTCCTACTAATATTACCTATACTACTACTCATACTAATAATACTACTCCTACTACTTCTACTCATTCTACTACTAATCATGCTAATAATTATTCTACTACTACTCATACTACCACTAATACTGCTACTGCTACTACTCATAACTAACTAATAACTCTACTCCTACTACTTATACTCATACTACTAATATTACTCATTATACTACTACTACTCCTACTTCTACTCATACTACTAATCATTCTACTACTACTACTACTACTACTCTTACTAATACTACTCATGCTACTAATTATTCTATTACTACTACATATACTACTACTCATACAGTTACTCCTACTAATACTACCTATACTACTACCACTCATACTACTACTAATTTTACTACTACTCATAATACTACTCCTACTACTTCTATTAATACTACTAATTATTCTACTACTGCTACTACTCATACTAATACTACGACTCGTTCTGCTACTAATTATACTAATACTACTACAAATCATGCTACTACTACTTCTCGTACTACTATTGCTTATTCTACTACTACTACTCATACTAGATTTCTCCAGATGAAGCCACGTGTGAGGTGGTGGAACTAGTAGCGGTGGAGCCTGGCGGTGGAACCTTATCACAAATGAGTGAGATATTATGATGTATCATATATTCTTGTAACTTTTTATATAAATGTGAGTTGTATACTAGCTGGGTGGAGAGGATCATTTATAACCTCTAGTATACGGCACTATTGGAGGCTCTTTCTTCTTTTCCATGTTCTGTTGAAACCATCGATGGTCACTGTGGATTGAATTGGATCTGAGTTGGAAGCAGCACAGTGGAAGGAATCTTTATCAGTTCTGTACCATTATCTGGGTTTTTGAAGGTCCAACTAGGAGTCGGCGAGGAGCAGAGGAGTTTTTCCCGAAAGGCTTATTACACATAGTTGTGTTTGACCCCCTCAGGGTCTTGTAAGGAGGTGAGTGACTACTGTATGTGGTGGTGGGAGCACTATACACATAGAGGATGTGTGGAGTAAATAAATACTTTACATCTCTCTGTGTGACAACAGAGGAAATCATCTCTTTATCTTCGGACTTTTATTTCATTATTATTATTATTATTGTGGATTTCTCATGTATTGATGCAGAGCTGCCATATTTATATTTACTTATTGTTACTCCAGGTGGGAGAACTTTAGTGACGGCAACATTTCTGGTTGTTCATATTTCCATTTTATGTTCCTGCATAATAGCGCAACTATTTTTTACATTTACTTATACTACTACTCCTTATACTACTACTACTACTCCTCCTTATACTACTACTACTACTACTATTCATACTACTTCTCCTTGTACTACTACTACTATTCATACTACTACTCCTTATACTACTACTACTCCTTATACTACTACTACTACTACTCCTTATACTACTACTACTCACACTATTACTGCTTATACTACTACTCCTTATACTACTACTACTACTACTCCTCCTCCTCCTCCATACTACTACTCCTTATACTACTACTCCTTATACTATGCGAAAAAAAGGGGGAATGTATATCTCCATATACTGGGACTTTAATTGAAGCACACAAGGAAAGGGGGACAGTGTGCCTCCATCCCTAAATTGAATACCAAAATAATAAAAGAGTGTGGGACTTTAAATGAGGCAGACTCAAACACAAATGTAGAAGTAAAAAGTAGTAGTTTTAATGTACATAAAAGTCAAATTACACAACGTTATGTGTGTGAAACGGTCACTCAATGCATGTACAGACATCTTAGAGAATACATAGTATACATATAAATGGTGTATAGAAACATAATTGCCATAACAGGGGAACAGTTTTGCATAGTTAATAAATGCAACTAATAATGGACAGTAAGATTCGTACAGGTAAGGATGGAAATATGAGGGAGAGTATCCTCACAAGCTCGACGCGTTTCGTCAGTTAACCGACTCATCAGGAGCAGATAAAAAATATCTGTAAATAATAAAAAGTTCTCAATCAAAAAGGGGGAATGGGAAACAACCCATAATGTAGAAAATATATGTAAAAGAGTGTGTATAAAAGAACAAAAAATGGTAAAGTTGGCAAACTTGCATCCCATTGGAACACTGGACTTCAACAATCCCAATATGCAGGGGTCGCCACATGGAGCCTCACCCGGAGCTGAGGTATGTAAGTCTGCCCATAGACAACAGGCCCACCGCGGAGAGTCCCCAACCAAGCAATACGTATTGTAGTGAGTATAATGCCTGCATTGGCAAGTAAGTCTGTAAAGTATTTAAAAAATCTTGTTCTAATGATGCCCCCGGCAGCACTGCCAAGATCACAGAAGTAAGGATACATAGAAAGGAAAGCTGGTGGAGGGGAGGGAAGAGGTGAAAAAAGCAAGTGAGGATAGAAAAAACGAGTGAGTGAGTGAGGGTGAGAGCCACCGAGGAAGAGGTGTGCCTATGAGGCGTACCTACACCTGAAATTAGTGTTGATGAAAGGTAGGTATAAATGTGCAATGTGAAAAGTAAAGGAGTAAAGTGTATAGGGCTGTGACATGTAGTATTACCTTGTAGTAGCCAGTGTAGGTTGTGCAGTGCAAGCCGGTCATCTAATCGGTTGTGGGTGGGGACCTCCAGGTGGGCCAGCTATATAGGGCCGACAGTACCAACATCACGTGGTGACGGGCGGGGAACGTGTGCCCGCCATTGGCGCCAAAACTATTCCCGCCCGTACATCAGCTAGATGAGAAAATGCCGCGAGAACAGACGCCGCCGAATAGGGACGTCGCTGGTGCGGCATGTGCGTGTCCACATCTCCCGCCCCCCATACCTTAATATTCACGATTGTCTGAGGACCCGTCCGTCCTCAGAGTAGACGGCACAAGCAGGCGGGCGATGATGACGTCAGTGCGCCACTACTAAGCCGCCGTCGGGTGGACCAAGATGGCCGCGGCTCCGGAGCTAGGCCGAAGCCGCGGCTTTTCATATGGCCGAGACCGCGGAGCTCACTCCGCGGATCGTCCTCCATCAAAATTATTTTGATCGATCAAAGACATTAACGATTAATCGAACAATTAATCGTTAATTTCCGCAGCCCTACATTTTTATTATTTTTCCTAGTAATGGCGGCGATCTGCAATTTTTAATGGGACTGCGACAGGGGGCCGTGCAGGGGGCGGGGCTCCCAGTCTACATCCCAATGGAGGGAAACCCTGGAGGTGAGCCGTGCTTTTACCACCCCTCAACTGCTTCCTCTTTTATCTGCAGAGGCCGCGGCCGGGGGGTAAACATGCCATGAATTCTACCCCCGCTCACTTCCACCAAACACCCCCCATTCAAGTGAATAGGACTGTGACCATGTGCAACGTATGAGGATGTGGGGTGCTAGTGCGCCGTCCAATCATCTCCTCCCTGCCTGTCACATGACCTCTGAAGAGCGATGTGAATGTGGATCCCTCATCAGAATGCAGCGCGATGTGAATGAGCCCTCAGGCTGCATTTATACCTGAGAGACGCGACTTTCAGGGGTTTTATACAGAGATTGAGATTTGATGTTTTATTATCCAATAGAGAAAATTATCATCTGTTGTATCATTTGTTACTACGAGGGGCAGATTTATTATAATAATAATAATAATAATAATTAGTGTAAGGGGTTAGAGATAAGGGGAGGATTATTTATAATTGATTTGTTAGGGTGTTAATACTACTACTACTACCCCTGCTCATATTACTACTACTCATACTAATAATACTACTACTCATTCTACTACTACTCATACTACTACTCATACAGCTATCACTACTACCCCTGCTCATATTACTACTACTCCTACTAATACTACCTATACTACTACTCATACTAATAATATTACTTCTACTCATACTACTAATCATTCTACTACTACTCATGCTACTAATTATTCTACTTTTTCTACTACTACTACTACTACTACTACTACTACTACTCAATTTACTACCACTAATATTACTACTACTGCTACTACTCATAACTAACTAATAACACTACTCCTACTACTTCTACTCATACTACTACCATTACTCATTCTTCTTCTACTACTACTACTACTACTCCTACTTCTACTCATACTACTAATCATTCTACTACTACTACTCTTACTAATGCTACTAATTATTCTACTACTACTCATACAGTTACTCCTACTAATACTACCTATACTACCTATACTACTTATACTAATAATACTACTGCTACTACTTCTATTCATACTATTAATCATTCTATTACTGCTACTACTCATATTAATACTACTACTCATTCTGCTACTAATTATACTAATACTACTACTACTCATGCTACTACTACTATTGCTCATTCTACTTTTACTACTGCTACTACTTTTTTTTTTTTTATTAAAAGCCTGTGGCGTGCAAAACACACTCAAAAACTCACCCGGTGCATAAAAAATGTGCACAACATAAAGAGGTGCGACAAAAAAGTGCAACGGGCACACAAGTCCTCTAAAATCAGAGGACCTAGTCCTGAATCCCCCGGGGCGTTAGGCTCCAGACAGGGACAAGGACACATAAAACTTGGTTTTCATGGCCGAAACCAATCCGATCCCGTTCTCTGGAAGGTCTGCCGAAACAGACCCACCCAAATACTAGGTGAGGCTCCCCCGAAGGGAGACCCCAACCCTATGAGAGGGGGGCCAACTAAGCCAGAAGGCCATGTCCACCCCCTCCCCCAACTTTCAGGACAGGCCCTGGGACCTGTGACCCTACTCATCACACGTGCTAAACCGTGTACAAAACATAAAAATACAAAAAGTGACACACAAAAGGAATAAATAAAATAAAGTGGGGGAAGGGATAGTGGAGAGGAGAGTGAAGAAGTGGTCATTGTGTGGAACAAACAATTCCTCTGGTCCCGGCCCAAGAGGCAGGTGCTAAGTAAGCGTGATATGGTGCAGTGACCGCGGTGCCATAAATCAAAGTGCCCCTCACACACAGTGATTGTACGGCACCCCTGGACTGCCACTCCAGGGGCACATACTCCATAGGCTTTCAAGACCGCCCTGACCAACGGTCCGGACCACAGCAGCCCCCACCCCAGGCAGGAAGCTTGGTGAGAGCCCTTTGCCATCAGGCTCCACCGTCACTCCCATCACTCCTACCTAATTACATTCTGGAATTACTAACCGCTCCTCCTCCACAGCATAAGGAGTTGCCGGCGTTCTATTCCCGAGAAAACTGTCCGGGGCTAGAGCGACCCCAATCCAGGCCAGAAGGCCAGGTACTCCACCTTCTGGGTCAGACCAGTGGCAGCACCCCTCCTCACCAGGAGCACCCTTCCGGACGGCTCCGACTGGAACATACACCGTCTCCCGGTTCATAGGGCAACCCGGTGTGTCCCCTACCGACACCGTCTTTCCAGGTGCTAATTACACCATCGGACAGTGCCGACTGCAACCCTCTGTATAGGGCCAGCACAGCGCCTCCTTTGGCACCTGATAAGAACAGATACTACACTTGATCTTAGCCAAAAGGCCGAGGAGCTGCTCATCTTTGAGCTTGCCACCTTTTTGCTTGCTGGAACTTAGACCGAGTAGAAGTGGAGTAAGTGGCATTGGCCGTGAGGAGAAGGGAGCATACGCCTGGATCCAGGGATAGGAAACCCCTCCACCCAGGCAGGCGCTGCCATAGAGGGAGAAGGAAGCTGGCACCACCACTCCATTTCTTTTCATGCGGTTTACCCTTTGCCACAAGGTAAGGGTCCATTACTCACCTAAGTGTACTTACACCAAGAGGATTTACCCCACTGCTAAGGACACCTCACCGCACAGATTTCCTTT
The DNA here is from genome assembly GCA_028564925.1 of Lithobates sylvaticus. Lineage (NCBI taxonomy): Eukaryota > Metazoa > Chordata > Amphibia > Anura > Ranidae > Lithobates > Lithobates sylvaticus. The sequence continues at coordinate 4,976,001 of CM053038.1, forward strand.
GTGTCCAGGGCTTGCCCACCCTATGCCTATTTCACCAGAAGAAAATCGCACTATAGACTGGTGATTGCATTACTCTTTATTACCACCGACTGGCATGCAGCATATTCACCCATCACCATTTATGTGGCATTTTTCTATCATTGTGCCCTATGTTTGTAGCGGCATTCAGACTATTTCTTTGCACTTTGCGTTCAGTTTATTTGCAGATGTTTGTTTTTTTCTAGTCATGCAGAATAATTTCATTTACATTTTTCTGCATTTTTTGCACTTCTTGTCGATTTCTAGGAATTCCTTATTTATTTTTTCTCACTATATAAATTATTTACACATCTTTTCCTTCATCACACACTTTATAGAGTGATTGCAACAATCGTTTATCTCCTCGCTTTATGTATCCGCTGTGCACAAACACTTCTCCGATATTATTTTCATGCACTTTATATGCACTTTTGGATACATTTTTTGCCCATATTTATTTATATATGTTATTTGTATATCTTTTATATGTGTTTTTAGCTTCGTATATTTTTCTGTACCCGGCCTCTGGTGTGTTTGGGTTGTCATCGCCATTTTAGGTGCTATTAGTTTAAACACTCACATAGCATAATACCGAATATTATTGCTACGTGTTAGTATTGCTACAATTTACTATTATATTGCTCTTTATTCATCTTGTAGTTATTGGTCGGTACATAACCTAATGAGGACTTGGTTTACAGATCGCTCACAGACAGCCGTCTTCCATCCTACTATTTATTGAATAGGGGATCTCCACCTACCCCCACACTGCTAGTTAGCAGCAGCTCCGCCCACTTCCCTGGGGAACAGCACCACCCCCACTCTAACATATTCCTCTCCGTAGGTGCGGTTTGACCTACACTCGGGGCTTGCAGCCCCCCCCCCCCACTCTTTCCTAAACCCCCCCCCCCCTCTCCACGGTAGCGCAGGAATACTTTACTACATTTCATGATTATTACACATAGTTGTGTTTGACCCCCTCAGGGTCTTGTAAGGAGGTGAGTGACTACTGCATGTGGTGGTGGGAGCACTATACACATAGAGCAGTGTTTCTCAACTCCAGTCCTCAAGGCGCCCCAACAGGTCATGTTTTCAGGATTTCCCTCAGATGAAACGGCTGTGGTAATTACTAAGGCAGTGAAACTGATCCAATCACCTGTGAAAAATAATGGAGAGCCTGAAAGCACGACCTGTTGGGGCGCCTTGAGGACTGGAGTTGAGAAACACTGACATAGAGGATGTGTGGAGTAAAGAAATACTTTACATCTCTCTGTGTGACGACAGAGGAAATCATCACTTTATCATTGGACTTTTATTTCATTATTATTGTGGATTTCTCATGTATTGATGCAGAGCTGCCATATTTATATTTACTTATTGTTACTCCAGGTGGGAGAACTTTAGTGACGGCAACATTTCTGGTTGTTCATATTTCTATTTTATGTTCCTGTATAATAGCGCAACTATCTTTTACATTTACTTATACTACTACTACTACTACTCCTCCTCCTCCTCATACTACTACCCCTTATACTACTACTCCTTCTCATTATACTTATACTTTTACTATTTATACTACTACTTCTCCTCCTACTACTACTCATACTACTACTCCTTATACTACTCCTTGTACTACTACTCCTCATACTACTTCTCCTTATACTACTACTACTCATACTCCTTATACTACTAATCACACTACTACTGCTTATACTACTACTAGTACTACTTATACTACTACTACTACGCACATTATTACTGCTTATACTACTATTACTACTCACACTACTACTGCTTATACTACTACTATTCATACTACTTTTTTCTTATACTACTACTCACTCTACTACTGCCTATACTACTACTACTATTACTAATCCTTATACTACTACTACTGCTTATACTACTACTACTATTCATACTACTTCTCCTTATACTACTACTAATCATACTATTACTCCTTATACTACTACTATTACTACTCATACTACTACTCCTTATACTACTACTACTACTATTACTACTGCTACTATTACTACTCCTTATACTACTACTTCTTATACTAATCCTCCCCATACTACTTATCCTTATACTACTACTACTCCTTTTACTACTAATCACACTACTACTGCTTATACTACTACTACTACTATTACTACTGCTTCTATTACTACTCCTTATACTACTACTCCTTATACTACTACTTATCCTTGTACTACTACTACTTATACTACTACTCATTTTACTACTAATCACACTACTACTACTATTACCACTACTCATTATACTACTACTACTACTTATCCTTATACTACTACTACTCATACTACTACTCCTTTTACTACTAATCACACTACTACTGCTTATACTACTACTACTACTACTACTACTACTACTATTACTACTGCTTCTATTACTACTCCTTATACTACTACTCCTTATACTACTACTTATCCTTGTACTACTACTACTTATACTACTACTCCTTTTACTACTAATCATACTACTACTACTATTACCACTACTCCTTATACTACTACTACTACTACTACTGCTTATACTACTACTACTACTACTACTACTACTATTACTAGTCCTTATACTACTACTATTACTACTACTCCTTCTACTACTTCTTCTACTGCTTATACTACTACTATTATTACTACTATTCACACTACTACTGCTTATACTACTACTGATACTACTACTATTCACGCTACTTCTCCTTATACTACTACTACTACTCCTTATACTACTACTACTCCTTATACTACTAATCACACTACTACTGCTTATACTACTACTACTATTACTACTCGTACTACTACTCCTTATACTACTACTCACACTACTACTGCTTATACTACTACTACTCACTTACACTACTACTGCTTATACTACTACTACTACTCCTCCTCATACTACTAATCACACTACTACTGCTTATACTACTACTACTACTAATTACTACTCATACTACTCCTTATACTACTGCTTCTCATCCTACTACTGCTTATACTATTATTCATACTACTACTCCTTATACTACTACTACTACTCCTCCTCATACTACTTCTTATACTATTACTACTAATCACACTACTACTGCTTATACTACTACTGCTTATACTACTACTACTACTTATACTACTACTACTACTACTACTACTACTACTACTGCTTATACTACTACTACTATTCATACTACTACTCCTTATATCTTACTACTACTTCTCCTCATACTACTACTACTCACACTACTACTACTAATACTACTTACACTACTACTGCTTATACTACTTACACTATTACTGCTTATACTACTATTACTACTCCTACTCATACTACTAATCCTTATACTACTACTACTAACCATACTACTACTATTACTACTACTCATTATATTACTACTCATACTACTATTCCTTATACTACTACTATTACTACTCATACTAATACTACTATTCCTCATACTACTACTCATACTACTACTTTTTCAGTACTAATTTCAGTAGTCTGAATCTGGGACACTTGATGTAAACCCCAGACTGTGCGGGTGAATGGGGGATGGGTGGTACTCCTAGTTGTATGGAGGGAGGATGACAATAGAGAGAAGATAAAGTCGCACAGCTCAGGGGGGATGTTTGGGGTGGAGGCACATGACTGTCCTGCACAGAGTCCTGACCTCAACCCCATAGAACACCTTTGTGATGAATTAGAGTGGAGACTGTGAGCCAGGCCTTCTCATCAAACATCAGTGCCTGACCTCACAATTGCTCTTCTGGAAGAACGATCAGACATTCCCATAGACACTCCAAAACCTTGTGGACGGCCTTCCCAGAGGAGGTGAAGCTCTTGTAGCTGCAAAGGGCCGACTCCATATTGAACCCTCCGGACTAAGACTGGGAGGCCATTAAAGGTCATGTGTGTGTAAAGGCAGGCGTCCCAATACTTTTGGTAATATAGTGTGGTGTTGGTGAATGTAAGGTTGATTGTATGGACAGATTGTAAGGTGTGTGGTCAGTATTAGATTTCCCGGTCGCCATGTAAGGTGAGGACTGGTCTATATCCGGATCTCTTTCCACTAATGAGACTCTAAAGTCGCACAATTATAAGATGTGAATTTCCAGTCTCTGAATCAGTCGTGGCGACACCCATTCAGAGTCCCAGCGATTGGATTGGGCGATATTGGAATCGAAGGGCGGTGACTTGTCACATGACTGGGTGTGTCCAAAGTCACATGACAAGTCGTATCCAATCAGACGATCTCTCGCTCACTGAATCTATAAGAGATCGATGGATTGTAAAGTGTGTGATCTGCTGACATAGGGGAGAAGATCGTGACGTTGTCCGCGCTTCCTCTCACACACCCGCTAAAAAGATTTATTATTATCCAATAGGAACAAAGCGGAGAGCCCCTCGGAGCCCGATGTGGTTGGTGCAGACCCCGGAGCGGCGTGGCCCCTCCCCCCAGAACAGACGAATGTCAGACAACTGTGCTAAATGGGGAAATTGTTACAAATTCTACAACGTTCTTTTTTTCCTCCCAGTAGAACAGATCTGAACGCTTTTTATCACCAAATTGTACAAACACCACACACACAATAATACGAAATGTGACTTCCCTTCCCCCACCAGAGCAGCGCCGGGCGCTCTCCTCTCCGCTCTCCCTGAGCTCACCGCCCAGTCTGAAGGATGATTGGGGCTGAACGATCGAGAGGCGTGTCCCCACCCCTTTATCTCTTTCATTGGGAGGATTAGTCACAGCGCAGTGCCGGACTCCACCACTAGGGAGCAGCACTGAGCTCATTCCATACAATTCCTTCCAAATACAACTCCTGTGTAGAAGACGATCGCTCCGAGTTCACGCTTCCCCCTCCGCGCTGCGTTGTGGCGTGTTGGCCTCGCATGTTACCCCACATTACATGTGTTTAGCGTGTTGTACCGCCCAACATACTAAGACAACACCCCACCCCCGACATCCCTGCATTGCAGCTCCCACAGAGCACATGAAGTGACAGAACAAGCAATGCACCAGGACCCCGAGGTGTGAATGAGCCCCTTAGTGAGCCCCGCCCAGGAGAAGCGTCACCTCGGAGCGATCGTCTTCTACACACCATGGAATTTTACAGAAGCCTTAAAGGAGATGTAAAGGCAGAAGGTGCGTTCTGTGCATTAAGATAATTCCCTTCATAGACCCCGCCCATCTCTCCCCAGACACGCCCACCAGGGTCCAATCCCTCCGCCCAATAATTGGGGTTTAGGAGATACTCCGGCGGCTCTTAAAGGGGAAGACGTTCCCATACGGGGGTTTCCCGGGAACGTGCCGCTTTGCCAACGTATATCGGGGTGAGCCGGAGGGCAAAGTGGTAAAAAAGACGTTATAAATCACAACGGCTGAATCTGTGTCTGTAGTGCTTGTTCAGACCTTAAAGCCGAGTTCCCCCCCTCCGGGGTCACATGTGTCACCTTTCGGGGGGGAGGGGGGTGCAGATACCTGTATAATACGGGTATTTGCACCCACTTCCCGGGCACAGACTCCCGCGGGAGCCACGCCCCTCCCCCCGCGCTGTGTGCTGGGAGACACGCGGGTCCCGGAGACAGCAGGGACCATTCGGTTTGCACAGAGCGACTCGCGCATGCTCAGTAGGGAACCCGGGCTGTGAGGCCGCAAAGGCTTCACTTCCTGATTCCCTCACCAAAGATGGCGGCGGTGGCATCCAAAGACCGAGGGGCGGGTCGGCCTCGGGTGCCGACATGGCGGGCGCCCTGGACAGGGAAGTGTCCTTATTATACAAAGTCAGCAGCTGCAGGATTTGTAGCTGAATTACAAAATAATAAATTTGGGGGAACCTCCCACTTTACTACCAGAAATAAGAGACATCTTATTAGATTGTTACTCCAGGAGTATGTAATGTTTGGTGATTATACAGAAATCATTCACATTTAACTGAACCCAATAGATTTTAGAATACGACTAAAACTAAAACACTTCAAATGACTAAAATAAGACTAAAACTAAAAATGACATTTTAGTCAAAAGACTAAAAACTAAAACAAAATGGAAATTTGATGTAAAAAATGAACACTGGTGGCCAAAATACGGGACAGTATAGTTCTCCCATTTTGAAATATTTTCTATACTGCATTTTGGCCACTAGATGGAGCTGACAACACAGCATTGATATTTTCCAAACATCACAGAGACTTTTTTCAGCTCCTAGAAATGTTTTGGACAAAAATTCTGCAATTATTGAAACTTTTATAGTTTTTTTTTTTTTCAGTGAGGGATAATTTCATGGGAATTATAGATCGATTCTATGATTGATTTTAACAGGATATAAATCCCTCCCATAGTCACATGACTCCTCCCAGGATATAAATCCCTCCCATAGTCACATGACTCCTCCCAGGATATAAATCCCTCCCATAGTCACATGACTCCTCCCAGGATATCCATCGATGTATTCAGGGAAGGGACACTCCATAGAGAAGAAGTGCTGGAGATGCTGAATGTAAAATCGATCGTCTCTCTGGGAACATGGAGATGATTATCCATCCAGCTGCAGCCATCAGTGATGTAAATCTAGTGCTGGGCTCTCTTATTACACATCCCAGCATGCATTGCAAACCCCCCGACATTCATCATCACCCACTTCACTGCTATTACCATCCCCCAATCATCACCACCATTCATCTTCTCTGTATGATCTTCCTTCCATGTCCTTCCCACAGGTTCTGCCCAATTAGAATCCAGAATAGCAGAGGCCACACCCCCTCATGAGAAAATTGTATGAACCCCTTTTCTCAGGACTGGCCCTAATCCCTTTTTAGAGAACAATGGGGTGGCCCCTAAAAGTTGAACATCTAGGTGTCCTGGAGTGGTGAATAGAGTGGTAATCTCCGCCTGGACTCCAACCAGGTCACGTCCCAACACGTTTCACTCCGCCCCCCCAGAGATTAGTCACGGGGAACCCATCCCTCTTTATATTACTGTTTCTCTCCTTTCTCTCCCCCTCTCCTCTCTCTCTCTCTCTCTCTCTCTCTCTCTCTCTCTCTCTCTCTCTCCTTTCTTATTCCCACTAGTTTTTATTTACTAGGGACCTCTCTTTCTTGTGTAGCGCTCCCCCCACAGGAGCCGCTGGTGAATAAAGTTATTCCCCACCCTACAGGGCCTGACACACAGAATCCTCCACACACACTGGAGACAAGAATCAGTCCTTGCAGCTTTGGTTTATTTTATTAGGGGATAGGGTTGAGGGCAGTGGTGGCTGGTGCTCCATTTTGGCTCCAAAATGGCCACCATCCCCCCATTCGGTTGATCAGTCCACCATCAGTCAAACCCCCCCCACCACCCATCGCTTGCTTGCCCACCAGCCCTGCACTTACCCCATCTAAGCCGTGGGCCGCTTTGGCTTCACCTTGCGTCTCCTCCTCAGTGGCTTCCTCCTCAGCAGCCAATATGGTCGCTTCTCCTGTTGGCCAATCGGGTCTTAAGACCTACTTCCTGATTGGCCGAGAGGAGAAGCAGGAAGACAACAGCGAATATTAATTTGCTATTGTCACACAACTGGGTGGTCTCAGGTTGCAGTGCTCTGCACCCCGAGTTCACCATTTTTTGAAGCCATTTATAGCCTTAGGCTCTAATCATGTGCTTAAAAAAAAAAATTGAAGTCCATGCTTCCAGTGGCCTGCATGTAGATTAGGGGCCGGGTGCATGGATTGTAGGGGCGGTGCCCCTGCGCCCCTAATGGAGCAGCTGCCACTGGTTGAGGGTATTTATGGGATGCCCACTTGATCAACATAGTAGCAAAACTCTTCAGGGACACAACTATATACAGCCTGTACACACTCTTCTCCTTCCACCTCAAGCACAATCTTGCTTTCAGAACTACAACTCCCAGGACCAGCTGGCACTGTTTGGATGATCTAAAAAGGCTCAGTTAGAACTGTAGCAACCCCCCTTTATGGGCAGGGATTGTGGGCCCCTTTAGTAGTGTAGCAAAAAGTCCTAGTGCCCTCCTGTGGCTACTGATCCCAGTACCACCTTTTCAGGCACTGCCAGCCCACCTAGTCCATCTGACGAAGACTCCACAGTCTTCCCAGACTGACTCTGCATCCATCCCAGACTGCTCTCACCCAGTCCCCTCAGGTATGTCTCTCAATCCCGTTGACTGCAACACTCACAAGCCCATTTGACTGTCTCTTTTCCTGGAGATTTGCCTGGCAGTGTTCTCCTGCTGTCTTCCACTTGCTCCTGTGCCTCTGGACAGGACACCCTCATGCACCTGTAGCACCCCCTAGTGTTGCTAGACTGCTAGTGTTAGGATTTTTGTTAGTGTAGGTAAATTGTTCAGGCTTGGCTGGTAACCAAGCCTATGTTGTTTAATCTAGGTCGGGTGAGTGACTCAAGGAGGCTGGTATGACTCACAGGCAGCATCTCTAAGACCTTCCCTACTTCTATAAACATGCAGAAGGTTAGGAGTGGAGGAGCTGACTGGAGTATTCATGAGGGTCCTGACTAATCCACAACAGATGGGTTGGCAGGGCCAGGCCCACTCAAATATTCAGGGTCAGCCCAGCTGGGGCAGTGTGCAGTTCAGGTGGAAGATGGAGATGGACTGTTAGGCTGTTGGTGGCCCTTGAGGGAGCCCCTAGTCTGGGGGGTGACCTTGGGCCTGGGCTTGGGTGCAGAAGGGACCCTCTTCATGACACACAGAGGTATCCTGACAAGGAAGCATGGGAGCAAGGAGAGGGCAGCAGGAGAACACTGCTGGGCAAATCTCCAGAGAGTGTTACAGTCATAGGACTGAGAAGCATGCCTGAAGGGACTAGGTGCAAGCAGTCTGGGATGGATGAAGAGTCAGTCTGGGAGGACTGTGGAGAAGTAGCCAGGGGGGCTAGTGAGAGGGGCAGCTGCAGCCAGGCGGGTACTGGGACCAGTAGGCACAGGATTAGGACAGCATAGCACTAAAGATCTCTTTTTCTGCTACCCTACCAAAGGGGTCTGAGGTCCCGGCCTACAAAAGGGCCAAGCTTTAAAATATTTAATCAAGGCAACTTCTGCCATCAGGAAGTCGGAGCATCTGTTTGTCATTCCAGGTGGAACACATAATGATTTTACCGCTTTCAGCAAGATTATTGCCTCTAGGTTGGTAAAGCTCATCTCCTTGGCCTACAAGTTGAAAGGGTTGGCTGTGCCAGGAGAATCACGGCACTCTTCACTAGAAGGGTCTCGACCTTGAGAGTGGCAGCAGGCCGAGTGTCTGAAACTATCTGCAAGGCAGCTGCGTGGGCACCAAAATATTCATATTCATGGCTTAAAGAGGAATTAACCCCTTCTCAGTGCGCCTGTGCGCCGCTGTCTATGGCGCATGCGCCGTAGACGGCGGTGCCTGTAGTTTGGCAAATATCTCCTAAAACGTGTAGGTTTAGGAGATATGTCTTTGACCTACAGGTAAGCCTTAATCTAGGCTTATCTGTAGGTCCAAGTGGTTTGTAAGGGTTTACAACCACTTTAATGACAGTTGAGTTTGGCAGAGGCACCCTGGCTTGTTTTTGTAGTCAGAATTGAGGAGTGTGTAGCATTGTCCCTCCCCTGTTTTGGCTCGTTAGTTCCCAGCTGTGCTGACATGGAGCCGTCAGGAAAATGAAAAATTCCATTCAAATACTTATCGTCATTTTCCTTTCCTGACGAGCTCCATGGCAGCACAGATCCCACCCAGCTTGGTAGGACTAGTTACAGAACGCCGAGGCTGTAGGTGGGCTCAAATGTGTATGAGTCCTGGAGGCATGGGGGGCGGAGCCTATACCCGGCTGTGCTGCCATGGAGCTCGTCAGGAAAGGAAAATTACAGTAAGTATTTAATTCAATTTTAAATTTTTTAATGCTGTGCTGCAAGTAAGTGTCACTGCATTTGGTTACTACCATTACCATTTTTAACTTCTTTGGTTAGCCGCTCTTTTTCCGCCCTCTTTGTTATACTTAGCCATACTCAATGTAACGGTTCAGTGATTCTTAGAACTTCAGAATCACGGCAGCTTTACTTTATTCATGTATTTATTGCATACATATAATCCACGTTACCACCATGTTTTGCTGCTGCTTGTCAGTAAATTATCCAAAGAGTTGTTTCAAGCCTCTGTTTGTCTTTTTGCCAAACAACACACCTCCTTAAAGTGTGTCAGCATGGGGACAAGGCTCTTTGGGGGGCTACCCCAAAGCACCCTCCCCATGTTGAGGGCATGTGGCCTGGTATGGTTCAGGACGGGGGGCTCTCTCGTCCCCCCTCTTTTTTTTCCTGCGGCCTGCCAGGTCGCATGCTCAGATAATGGTCTGGTATGGATTTTTTCTGTGGGACCCCCACCATTTTTAAAAAAAAATTCCTGCTGGGTTCCCCTTAAAATCCATACCATACCTGAAGGGTCTGGTATTCTGGTATGGATTTTGAGGGGGACCCCCACGCATTTTTTTAAAAAAAAATTTGGTGTGGGGTTCCCCTTAATATTCATACCAGACCCAAAGGGCCTGGTAATGGAGTGTGGGGGAATCCCATGCCGTTTTTTTAAAAATAACTTTTATGTGTAAACACGGGTAAAATGTGTCACTTTACAGGCATATTATAGACACCCCCAGGTACAAAATTTAAAGGCATATTTAACTTTTATTGTTTCACCTTAAGCTTTATTAAAATCACTGATCCCGAAAAAACTTCAGTTTTTAAAACTTTTTGTTGCATTGATACATGTCCCCTGGGGCAGGACCCGGGTCCCCAAACACTTTTTATGACAATAACTTGCATATAAGCCTTTAAAATTAGCACTTTTGATTTCTCCCATAGACATTTAAAGGGTGTTCCGCGGCTTTTGAATTTGCCACGAACACCCCAAATTGTTTGCTAGTCGGCGAACAGGCGAACATCCGACTTGAACATTGGGCTCATCCCTATTGGTTATACCAATCACATGGTTGTATCTCATACATCTTTGCTACACACATATAAAGCAGTCTGTTTCAGGCTGCAGACAGACTATCTGGAACCTGTGAGTGTCTCCCTTGATGACAGGACATACATTTCAATGCTGTCATTGCATTTGGTTACTATTATTACCATTTTTTTTACCATCTTTGGCTAGCCGTTCTTTCATTCATGTATTTATTGCATACATATAATCCATGTTACCATCATGTTTTGCTTCTACTTGCCAGTAAATTATCCAGAGAGTTATTTCAAGCTTCTGTTTGTCTTTCTGCCAAACAATACACTTTCTATAATCCTGTATATTTTTTATGCCAGGGCCATCCTCAGCAGTGTTGCCAACCTAACAGATTGAAATTTTCTGACACAACACCCAAAATTGACTGGCACAGCCAATTTTTTACTGGCATTTTTATTCCAAAAGTAACAAAATTACAGTTTTAAGTACAAATTTCACTATTTAGGCTACAAACAAGTACAATATGTAATTAGCAATGTGATTTAAGGTAGATAATAAGGCAAAAAACATATTTCTTATTTTATTTTTGATATAGTAAGTAAGTGGCTCAGGGACAGGACTAGAATGAGCAGCACACACATGAAATGGACTCTCACAGTGATACTGACAGCAGTGTGCAGCAGTACAGATTACCGACACGAAACGTCCCCTCCAGAGTCACAGTGACGGTCTCTCTCCAAGCCAGGTGGTCCCTCCAGTCCAAACAGCACTGATGGACCTGCCTTGCTCCCATCCCACAGACACAAGGCTCTGGCTGCTCTGCTTGGCTCCCCTCCACCATGACATCACAGGACATGCTCAGTCACCGCCTCCACCAGAGCCGCCCCAACACACTGTAGCAGGCACTTGTATGGTGTTAGCTGGCTCCAGGTCGCGCGTCACAGACATATTTTTTACTGGCAACCTTTTCTTTTTACTGAATTTAACTGGTCGGAGACAATTGACTATTTTTTACTGGCTGCCAGTAAAAATACTGAGGGTTGGCAACACTGGTCATCAGACAAATGATCCCTGTGAGCGCCTGCACAGCTACAGCAATGTTATTCATACTGTCTATATATATATTTTCATCTCGCCTGTCTTCACTTTTTGTAGAGTCTGTTTTTTATACTTACTCTGCCACTCTACCTCTAGGGGCATTTCCCCTCCTGCTGGCAGAGTTCAGATGCAATGGGACAATTTGGAGAGCTTTAACCTCATGATCCACGTTGTGTTTTTATATCTGTCAATGGTAGCCACCATGTGAGTATTTTTCAGACGGAAATGCCATTTTGATGTTATGTTTGCTATTTGTCATGCCTGCTTTTACTTTCTATATACCATCATTTTTTCTGATACTCTGTTATTATATTACCAGATGTCCCAGCTTTCTCTGACCGTCCCCTGAAGAAGGAATTTAAATGTACATTCCGAAACGTGTTAGGATTTCTTTTGCGGTTATGGCCTCTTACTGTGAGATTAACCGAGTCATAGAATTCAGCTGTATATTATCCATATATGATTACCATTCATATATAGTAAATGTGATATTCTCGTCTATTGTTAGACGGTTTTTAGCAATAAAATTTGTACTTTTTATTATACTTCTTTATGCTTCTTTCTGGTTTCCAACCTATGCTTATAAAGTCCCAGGGGGCATCTCCTTTGATTTTTTATTTTTTTTTTGTTCTGTCCTTCACGCCTCGACCACTGGACCCACGGCACCACATCTCTCCCAGGGCCACTCAAGGTATGCGCTGGCATCCTGTGTATGCTGCCTCTACAGTCTCATCTCAGCTTTTCACACTGACATCCCTCCTGGACATTACTCATTTGTATCTCTATTCCAGGCTGGACACCCAGGGCTATACTGGACCCCGGGATAGACGGCAAATCTTGAGGCACCAATAGCATCTCAGTAGCTTCCTTTTTTATATACCTTTTAAATGCAAGGAAGCCCAGCTAACACCATCCCCACCAGGACCTCCTTGAAAGTATGAGAATCTCCAAGATTTTCATTATATAATTTTATTTTTTTCAATCTTTCGTTACATTTCTCTATCTAGACGACTCACGTTGGGCCCTACCGCAAACCGGTGTGGCCTCTGGGACTGCGGCCTTTATAGTTCCCTGCGGTCCACACAGCCTTCTCGTTAGGCAGGACTTTACACTCCGGCCCCAGGACACATCTACAGGTAACTTTTTCTCCTGTTTTTTCATTCATGAGTGCATGTGGGACACACGTCACTTGTGGCCACAGACATCTCTGGCCTCTACTTAGTCCAGTACAACTTTGCATATCCTCCTCTCTCATAGGGATCTGCGCCCCACCTTTTGGACTGGTAATACACTGGTTTGTGTCCTGACGCCCTCTGTTGGGGAATTCCCCTGTGGTTCTGTCAGGCCTGGTACACACGGCCTGCCTAATCCGGATCAGGAGCTAATACAGGAACAGTGGCCATCTGTTCCCTGTAGCTTTTTCTTAAAGTGTTTTAGGTGGATGCAGTAATCTATGATGTCCCCAAGCAATACTATATGGTCGGTACCTATCTGTATATATTTTCAACTATAATGGTATTAGATACACATATATTTATGTTAACAATGTGTTTTTCTGTGCCTTCTCACCCCTGGTTTATGATTGGCTTATCAATTATAGACATGCTATTGTCGTGCTGATCTCAATCAGATACCCCTGAAGAAGAGTATAACTCGAAACGCATCGGGTACTCCCCGTATGTGTGTTCCATATGCAACGGAGTCTATGATTGTGAACTTCATATATTGTAGTGCATGTTTTTTGTGTTACGCATCCTGCATTCCCTAGTGTATCCACTGTGTTGCATTTATTGTATCCACACCCTTTGCTAATAAAAATGATACTCATTATCACCTCAGAGTAGCTCTTTTTCCCTTTAAAGTCCCATAAGAGGAACAAATTTCCATTTGCTTAGACTATTGGGGATGTGGGTTAATCCTACTCTTTAGACCAACCTAGCACCACTTTTTAATTTCTTGTTTTTTTTGTTAGTCCTTCCCTGGTTCAACCCCTCTGGTGGTTTTGGAACAAGGCACAGTTCTCTGGTTGCCAGGCACAACGTCCAGCAGGTTAACCATGGGCAGATATCCCGGACAACACCCCCATATGTAGCGCTACCCCCGCAGGAGCCTCTGGTGAATAAAGGTATCTCCCACCCTGCATGGCCTGACACACAGAATCTTCCACACACACTGGAGACACGAATCAGTCCTTGCAGCTTTGTATTTTATTAGGGGTATTGGACTTGGATAGGGTTGAGGGTATTCATCAAGGCAGTAGCAAAACTCTTCAGGGACACAACTATATATACAGCCTGTACACGCTCTTCTTCTACCTCCAGCACATACTTATAGAACTACAACTCCTAGGACCAGCTGCCACTGTTTGGATGATCTAAAAAAGGCTCAGTTAGATCTGTAGCGACCCCCCTTTATGGTCACACCATCCTCCCTGAGTCACTCCCCTGACCCAGATAAACCAAAACACAGGCTTGGCTGTCACAATTGTCACACTTTACCTACACTTAAAGTGTTACTAAACCCAGCAATATAAAAACAAATCATCCACCCCCACAGTGCACAAAGCTTCTAAATCTTATTTTTATATCCACATACTGCTGCTATATACTTTTTTTCCCTTCAGTATATCGAGGTAAACTGCAGGGTCCCAGCGATTCCAGAGTGTTCATGTAGGAGGAGATTTCACTCTCCTCTGATGAAACTTCCTCTGTATCAGTATACCCTCACCCGCGATCCGGCCAGCGCTGATTGGCGCTGTGCCAATGACCCGCTCAGTGCTCAAAATTTTTTATTTTCAGCATAAAAGACACAACTGAGCATGTGCAGGTTGGCTACTGCCTGTGTTAGCTGGCCTTCCCAAGATAGACAATGCAAGAAGGGGAGGATCTGTGCATACAGGATAAATCAGACTTTTTACACAGTGCAGAGGATTAACCCCTAAAGTTCCACAGTGAGTATAACAGGCATGCTATTCTGCATTGACAGACAGATTTTACTGTTGTGGGTTTAGTAAAAAAAAAACTATTCTACTTCTAGCACACTAGAGGGTGCTACACTAGTATTTCCTCGCTAGTATATACTGTATATATTTGATAGGATATCATCTGTGACAACTCTACAAGACCCATGGTCCTACCTAAGGGTGGGGATCACCTCCCCTTTTCTCTGGTTTTATTCCCCGGAGATCCTAGGATCCTCATTGTTGCTTCACACTAGGATTTCTCTCTCTCGAGCTTTAATATGTGAGAGGTTACGCAGTGATCCGGCTACCATACCGATCTGTAATTATTCTACTCTGCTACCTATAGCTTTTTACATCTGTAAGAAATTAGATGTTGTATGATCCTCCTGAATGTACCCCTCCCCCCGCGTGAACCTTATTTCTTTAAGGGCTGCGTCCCTCTCATTGCATTATGGTAGATCCTGTCTTATCCTCTCTATCAATGGGAACAGTGGCGGAACTACTGCTATAGCGGCACATGCGGGCGCTATGGGGCCCGCAGCCGAGTGGGGCCCAGTGAGAGCGAGTGGCTCCGCGGGTGAGAGCGGACAGCTCCACGAGTGAGAGCGGGCGGCTCTGCGGGATAACAGCGCGGGCGGGTCCGCAGGTGAGAGCGTGGGTGTGAGCAGGCTGGCCAATCAGGGAGCTGGCGGGCAGGGGAGCAGAGAGATGACATCATCTCTCACCGCCCGACTCCCGCCCTTCATCCCTGCAGTGCAGTTCCCCCTCACTCTGCAGGCAGCTGCCTGACTGATAATCTGCTGCCTGACTCTGTGACACAGCAAGTGACAATCCGTAACGTGTGGCAAGTGCCAATCCGTAATGTGTGGCAGGTGACGTGGCAAGTGACAATTTGGGATGTGGCAAGTGGACAATCCGTAACATGTGGCAGGCGACGTGGCAAGTGACAATCTGTAATGTGTGGCAAGTGACAATCCATAATGTGTGGCAAGTGACAATTTGGGATGTGGCAAGTGGACAATCCGTAACATGTGGCAGGCGACGTGGCAAGTGATAATCCGTGATGTGTGGCAGGTGACAATCTGTAATGTGTGGCAAGTGACAATCCGCAACATGTGACAAGTGATAATCTGCATCTGGTGGCAGGCGACAATCCGCAATGTGTGGCAAGTGACAATCCATAATGTGTGGTAGGTGACGTGGCAAGTGGACAATCCGGGACAGGCAGGTGACATTCTGCAACGTGTGATAAGTGACAATCTGCATCTGGTGGCAGGCAACGTGGCAAGTGACACGCTCGGGCTCCCACTGATTCTGCATTATGGTGAGTTGAACTTCATTTTATATAATAGAAGAGGAATTGGTTAGAAGACATGGAGGTCGGCAATGTGTGTCCTTCAGGGGCTGCATTCAGTATACTCCATACTTTGTTGTTCAAAATGTAATATAAGCTGTTGCCTGGGTACTGTGCCACATGGGTGTGGTAATCTGTTGTCCAATGGCATTAGTTCATTTTTTTTGTGTGTGGGGGGGGGGGGGGGGGGGGGGGGGCTGTTTGCAGGGGGGTAATACAACATTTTGCTATGGGGCCCTGTGATTTCTAGTTACGCCCCTGAATGGGGATTTTCTCTTTTGCTCCTTATCTATGTAGATTTATTCTATTCTTCAATAAAATGTTTGAACAACAGAAAATCTATAAAAGATTCAGCAAAATTCTAATCAGCCGCTCAGCTGGTAAGAATTCTCACACAGCAGAACCCCATGATAATTGTATAGAATGTACGAGCAGCTCAGCCCCATTTATCTCCTCCATAGGAATCCTCACATTACAGGGAGATGATAAATGTCTTTATATTACAATCACCAGTCAGGATCTGAGGAGTAAGGCCCCTTTCACACGATCACACCGATCCGATCCGTCTGTCCATTGTTCAGGCCGATCCGATCGTCACCCATTGACTTCTATGGTGAGACGGATGTCAGCGGATCTGTGTCTGATGTGACACCCGCCTGGCATCCGATCCGACAAGATCCACTGAAATCAGACGTATAGAGATACGTTCTCCATCCGTCCAGCGGGTCGGATGGGATGGAGATGGACAGACGGCCAGTTTTCATTGGATCTCCCCATAGAGGAGGGCGGGGCTCTTCCAGGTCCATCTCTGCACAGTGAGTGGCTCCGCCCCCTGTGAAAGGCGCCTAAAAGATAAAACGTCATTTTATTTATTACAACTTTATTCATGAAATGTGATGAGAAGCCGGAATGTGGTGTGATATGATGTGCAGTATATGGTCTGCGCCCCATTAATGTCCCCCAATAATATCACACAACTATTTCTATTCATTATATATAGAGACTGGAATCCCAATCCTGACCTCCCTCCCATCCCCCATTGGGGTCCCCCCAGGCTGATCGATCGTCTGATGACTCCTCCTGTATTGTCCTCCTCCATTCACAGCTTTTCTCATCTCTCCTGCAGGGATCAGTCCATGTGGGGGACACGGAGTCCGTGTGGAAAGGCCGGCAGTGACACATTGGGGGGAGACTCCAGAGAACAAGGACCCCCCCACCATGGGGGAGGGGAGGGCAGATAAATACCAGGATGACAGATAAATGGCGGCTGTGTTCCCTGAGTCGGGTTATATATGAAATGTTCAGAATCCCCCGTCCTGTCCTGGTGTATTACTTCATCTGTGACCATCCATTCACCTCTTGGGTCGGGTTTGTTCAGATTTATATCTCATCCAGAGCAATGTCCCCTCCCCCCTTCTCCATTCACAGCAGTGTCCCCTCCCCCCTCCTCCATTCACAGCAATGTCCCCTCCCCCATTCATAGCAATGCCCCCTCCTCCATTCACAGCAATGCCCCCTCCTCCATTCACAGCAATGTCCCCTCCCACCTCCATTCACAGCAATGCCCCCTCCTCCATTCACAGCAATGTCCCCTCCCCCTCATCCATTCACAGCAATGTCCCCTCCCCCTCCATTCACAGCAATGTCCCCCCCTCCCCCATTCACAGCAATGTCCCCTCCCCCTCCCCCCCCCCCATCCATTCACAGCAATGTCCCCTCCTCCATTCACAGCCATGTCCTCTCTCAATCCTCCATTCACAGCTGTAGCTGACTCTCCTCTATTCATAGCAATGTCCCCTCCCCCTCCTCCATTCACAGCAATGTCCCCTCCCCCTCCTCCATTCACAGCAATGTCCTCTATCCCCTCCTCCATTCACAGCAATGTCCCCTCCCCCCTCCTCCATTCACAGCAAGGCCTCCTCTCCCCTCCCCCATTCACAGCAATGCCTCCTCCCCCCTCCTCCATTCACAGCAATGTCCCCTCCCCCTCCTCCATTCACAGCAATGTCCCCTCCCCCCTCCTCCATTCTCAGCAATGTTCCCTTCCCCTCACCCATTCACAGCAATGTTCCCTTCCCCTCACCCATTCACAGCAATGTTCCCTTCCCCTCACCCATTCACAACAATGTTCCCTTCCCCTCCCCCATTCACAGCAATGTCCCCTCCACCCCTCCTCCATTCACAGCAATGTCCCCTCCTCCATTCACAGCAATGTTCCCTCCCCCTCTTCCATTCACAGCAATGTCCCCTCCCCCCACCTCCATTCACAGCAATGTCCCCTCCCCTCCTCCATTCACAGCAATGTCCCCTCCCCCATTCACAGCAATGCCCCCTCCTCCATTCACAGCAATGTCCCCTCCCCCTCATCCATTCACAGCAATGTCCCCTCCTCCATTCACAGCCATGTCCTCTCTCCCTCCTCCATTCACAGCTGTAGCTGACTCTCCTCTCTTCACAGCAATGTCCCCTCCCCCTCATCCATTCACAGCAATGTCCCCTCCCCCTCCTCCATTCAGAGCAATGTCTCCTCCCCCCTCCTCTATTCACAGCAATGTCCCCTCCTCCATTCACAGCAATGTCCTCTATCCCCTCCTCCATTCACAGCAATGTCCTCTATCCCCTCCTCCATTCACAGCAATGTCCCCTCCCCCTCCTCCATTCACAGCAATGTCCTCTCTCCCTCCTCCATTCACAGCAAGGTCTCCTCTCCCCTCCCCCATTCACAGCAATGCCTCCTCCCCCCTCCTCCATTCACAGCAATGTCCCCTCCCCCTCCTCCATTCACAGCAATGTCCCCTTCCCCTCACCCATTCACAAAAATTTCCCCTCCCCCCCCCATTCACAGCAATGTCCCCCCCTCCTCCATTTACAGCAATGTCCCCTCCTCCATTTACAGCAATGTCCCCTCCCCCCTCCTCCATTCACAGCAATGTTCCCTTCCCCTCACCCATTCATAGCAATGTTCCCTTCCCCATCCCCCATTCACAGCAATGTCCCCTCCCCCTCCTCCATTTACAGCAATGTCCCCCCCTCCATTCACAGCAATGTCCCCTCCCCCTCCTCCATTCACAGCAATGTCCCCCCCCCCTCCTCCATTCACAGCAATGTCCCCTCCCCCTCCTCCATTCACAGCAATGTCCCCTCCCCCCCCCTCACCCAATCACAACAATGTCCCCTCCCCCATTCCCAGCAATGTCCCCTCCCCCCTCCCCCATTCACAGCAATGTCCCCTCCCCCCTCCTCCATTCACAGCAATGTCCCCTTCCCCTCAACCATTCACAACAATGTCCCCTCCCCCTCCTCCATTCACAGCAATGTCTCCTCCCCCCTCCTCTATTCACAGCAATGTCCCCTCCTCCATTCACAGCAATGTCCTCTATCCCCTCCTCCATTCACAGCAATGTCCTCTATCCCCTCCTCCATTCACAGCAATGTCCCCTCCCCCCCCTCCTCCATTCACAGCAATGTCCTCTCCCCCTCCTCCATTCACAGCAAGGCCTCCTCTCCCCTCCCCCATTCACAGCAATGCCTCCTCCCCCCTCCTCCATTCACAGCAATGTCCCCTCCCCCCTCCTCCATTCACAGCAATGTCCCCTTCCCCTCACCCATTCACAAAAATTTCCCCTCCCCCATTCACAGCAATGTCCCCCCCTCCTCCATTTACAGCAATGTCCCCTCCTCCATTTACAGCAATGTCCCCTCCCCCCTCCCCCCCTCACCCATTCACAGCAATGTTCCCTTCCCCTCACCCATTCATAGCAATGTTCCCTTCCCCCTCCTCCATTCATAGCAATGTTCCCTTCCCCATCCTCCATTCACAGCAATGTCCCCTCCCCCTCCCCCATTTACAGCAATGTCCCCCCCTCCATTCACAGCAATGTCCCCTCCCCCCCTCCTCCATTCACAGCAATGTCCCCTCCCCTCCCCCATTCACAGCAATGTCCCCTCCCCCCTTCCCAGCAATGTCCCCTCCCCCCCCCCCATTCCCAGCAATGTCCCCTCCCCCTCCCCCATTCACAGCAATGTCCCCTCCCCCCTCCTCCATTCACAGCAATGTCCCCTCCCCCTCCTCCATTCACAGCAATGTCCCCCCCCCCCTCCCCATTCACAACAATGTCCCCTCCCCCCTCCATTCACAGCAATGTTCCCCCCCCCCCCATTCACAGCAATGTCCCCTCCCCCTCCATTCACAGCAATGTCCCCTCCCCCTCCATTCACAGCAATGTCCCCTCCCCCTCCATTCACAGCAATGTCCCCTCCCCCTAAATTCACAGCAATGTCCCCTCCCCCTCCATTCACAGCAATGTCCCCTCCCCCTCCATTCACAGCAATGTCCCCTCCCCCTCCTCCATTCACAGCAATGTCCCCTCCCCCCCCCATTCACAGCAATGTCCCCTCCCCCTCCTCCATTCACAGCAATGTCCCCTCCCCCTCCTCCATTCACAGCAATGTCCCCTCCCCCTCCTCCATTCACAGCAATGTCCCCTCCCCCCTCCCCTCCATTCACAGCAATGTCCCCTCCCCCTCCCCCCTCCATTCACAGCAATGTCCCCTTCCCCTCACCCATTCACAAAAATTTCCCCTCCCCCTCCCCCATTCACAGCAATGTCCCCCTCCTCCATTCACAGCAATGTCCCCTCCCCATTCACAGCAATGTCCCTTCCCCCCTCCTCCATTCACAGCAATGTCCCCCCCCCCTCCCCCATTCACAGCAATGTCCCCTCCCCCCTCCCCATTCACAGCAATGTCCCCTCCCCCCTCCCCATTCACAGCAATGTCCCCTCCCCCCTCCCCCATTCACAGCAATGTCCCCTCCCCCCTCACCCATTCACAGCAATGTTCCCTTCCCCTCACCCATTCATAGCAATGTTCCCCTCCCCTCCCCCATTCACAGCAATGTTCCCTCCCCCCTCCCCCATTCACAGCAATGTCCCCTCCCCCCCCTCCTCCTCCATTTACAGCAATGTCCCCCCCTCCTCCATTTACAGCAATGTCCCCCCCTCCTCCATTCACAGCAATGTTCCCTTCCCCTCACCCATTCACAACAATGTCCCCTCCCCCTCCCCCATTCACAGCAATGTCCCCTCCCCCTCCTCCATTCACAGCAATGTCCCCTCCCCCTCCTCCATTCACAGAAATGTCCCCTTCCCCTCACCCATTCACAAAAATTTCCCCTCCCCTCCCCCATTCACAGCAATGTCCCCCCCTCCTCCATTCACAACAATGTCCCCTCCCCCATTCACAGCAATGTCCCCCTCCCCCTCCTCCATTCACAGCAATGTCCCCTCCCCCCCCCCCATTCACAGCAATGTCCCCTCCCCCCCCCCTCCCCCATTCACAGCAATGTCCCCTCCCCCCCCCCCCACCTCCTCCATTCACAGCAATGTCCCCTCCCCCCTCCTCCATTCACAACAATGTCCCCTCCCCCCTCACCCATTCATAGCAATGTTCCCTTCCCCTCACCCATTCATAGCAATGTTCCCTTCCCCATCCCCCATTCACAGCAATGTCCCCTCCCCCATTTACAGCAATGTCCCCCCCTCCCCCATTTACAGCAATGTCCCCCCCTCCTCCATTCACAGCAATGTTCCCTTCCCCTCCCCATTCACAACAATGTCCCCTCCCCCTCCCCCATTCACAGCAATGTCCCCTCCCCCTCCTCCATTCACAGCAATGTCCCCTCCCCCCTCCTCCATTCACAGCAATGTCCCCTTCCCCTCACTTATTCACAACAATGTCCCCTCCCCCTCCTCCATTCACAGCAATGTTCCCTTCCCCTCACCCATTCACATCAATGTCCCCTCCCCCTCCATTCACATCAATGTCCCCTCCCCCTCCATTCACATCAATGTCCCCTCCCCCTCCATTCACATCAATGTCCCCTCCCCCTCCATTCACATCAATGTCCCCTCCCCCTCCATTCACATCAATGTCCCCTCCCCCTCCATTCACATCAATGTCCCCTCCCCCTCCATTCACATCAATGTCCCCTCCCCCTCCTCCATTTACAGCAATGTCCCCTCCCCCTCCTCCATTCACAGCAATGTCCCCTCCCCCTCCATTCACAGCTGTAGCCGAGTCTCCTCCTCCGGGGTCACCACATAATCCTCATTTCTGGTCGGAGTCTTTTCAGATTTTCTAGTTCTCTTCTTGATTCCTCTGAGTAGGGGTTGATGTTGTAAATCCTAGAAGAGAAGATATAAAGAGTCATCAGATGTCAGAATTCTCTCACACTATTTCCCAGCATCCTCCAGGATATCTATGAATCTCACCACACACATTACAATCTGATTGTACAATCTCTGTATGTAGAGTGATTGTATAGAGACTGATATGATGGTTTAGGTCGGTCCTCATATTACCAGGAAGATATAAAGCTGATTGTACAAAGATTGTATGGTCAGATTGTACTGTGTGTGATGGACCTGACACCATCCTGTCACCTTCTTGTAGGACTTTCCCAACTAAGAAGTGACACAATGGAGACTGATGGGAGATATCAGATTATAGAAGAGGAAATATTCCACCAATCACAGCCACACTTCTCTTCTCATCCAATCAGGGACACAGCAGATCACTGCCACCTACAGGAGAATCTGACCAATGAGAGAATAGTGGGCCAGGATAGCCCCTCCTCCTCCCAGCATGCCTCAGTGTTTTGCTCGTGTCCTCGGAGGGCGACCTATTCACAGCTACTTCAATCTATATAACATATAATATGCAAAAATATATAAACATCAAGAGAAAGTTTATAAAGGTGAAAAGGCGGATTTCCTACAATCCATTCACCACAACTTCCCTCTCCAATCACCATACAGGGACTTGTGCAGTAACAGAAATAAGAAGTCCCAGAGATTCATCCAGATGGATTAAATCAATGCTGATCAGCTGCCACCTCTTTGCAGCAACTTCAATCACCCTCCCCCACACCAGTGAGAAAACAGGTCACTTACCAAAAGGTTTGTCCCCACAAGCAAGGCCCAGACACGCTTGTTTATATCCTTCCAGCAGCGCCACTCCGCTCAAGCCGGCTTCCGATGAGAAGAGACTGTGCCACGGAATGTCAGACCTCCAGGTAGTATCTCCAATATCACCCGAGGTATCCAGACAATGGCCGCAATCACATCACATAGAAAAGAAAAAGCCTCCATAGTGCATAATCCTTAAATATATATAGAATCACAGATTGTACACTTCCATCATATACACGAGTATACACAGAACTCAGAGCACACAGCGCTCCGGACTGCAGCCGTGTATGATGGAGTCCAGGCAGTGACATGGAGGCTTTTTCCTTTCTATGTAATGTGATTGCGGCCATTGTCTGGACACCTCGGGTGATATTGTATTTTTGCACATTATATGTTATACTGACTGAAGTAGCTGTGAATAGGTTGGAGGAGATCTGCCCTTCCTCACATGTATGAAAGTGTATTTTTGTAGTGTATTTAATTGTTATTATTGATCACTATTGGTGGAGTTATCACATCTACATTAGAAGTGTTGGTATTCGGACACATTGTGTCACTAAGTGTCGGGCTCTATACATAGAATTCTATTATACTATTTGTACTTCTATATCAGACTTCCTGCTGGCGGCTGCTTTTCATTCATTAGATTTTCACAAAGTTGTGTTTTTTAGTGCAGATATTTCATTTTTTACATTTTTATATCCATCTTTAGAGAACTGTCTGATATTGGTGATATATAGAGACAACCAGGAGATGAAATATATCTCTATTATGATTATTTGATTTATGTAGTTTAGACACTATATTACCAAAAGTATTGGGACACCTGCCTTTACAAGCACATGAACTTTAATGACATCCCAGTCCTAAGCCTCGTACACACGATCAGATTTTCTGATGACGGTTCGTCTGTTTTTTGTGACATGCTAGTCTCATATGGAAAGTGAAGAGGTTACTCACCATACGAAAATTCTCATCCCACAGAATACAACTTCAGAAGTGATGTAATGTGATGAATAGTTTTGTATGTATTCTTTCATTTCTGAGTTCACATATGATAAAAATGTTAGTTTGCACATCCAGCTTTTGTCGGACAAAAAATCAGAATCGGCTATCGAAAGCACCAAACTAACGATCCAAAAATCGGCAGATCGTTTGTTTGGACAAAATTTTTTTTTTTTTTTAACGTAAAGTTTATTTATTTTAGTACAACAAACAATAAAACAACCAGTACAGTGGTACATCTTCAAACGGCATACATAGCATTCGGAGATGATGTTACAATCAACTTAGCTTACATTCCTTAAGTAACCCTTCTAGAGCAAGTCAAACCATTATGTATATCTTATCGCATTTGGTAACCTAATGTCAGTTCATCAAGTAATCAGGAACAATGTGTAGCGTGTAGGGAGGTCTCTATCATTAATGGAGGACCATAATTAACCCCCGTCAACCCCCTGTGTGAAGAATATCCCATGGCTTCGGTGCGGGGGGGGTGCAGATTTAATCTAGATCCAGGTTTCTCCGCTCCACCCAGGCCCCCCAGATCTTATCAAACTTTTGGGGACAATTACGTCCCGTGTATGTGAGCTTGTATAGGGGGAGGGCCCCATCTACTAAGGACCTCCATTGCTGAACAGTGGGAGGGGAGGGATCCTTCCACCTCAGCAGTATTGCTTTCCTAGCATAGAAAGCCGAGTAGAATACAAACAATTTCTTGGACTGCTTTGCTGCCAAAGTGTCGACAATGCCTAGGAGTAGTGGGATTGGGTCTCGTGGGACATGTAGCTTACCAATCCTATTGATGTCGTTAAGGACCTCTCCCCAGAAGGCCTGAATGAGGTGACAGGACCACGTGACATGTAGAAAGGAGCCTATCTCGGTGGTGCACTTGGGGCAGAGCGGGCTGTGAGAGGGGTATATTCTGGCCAGCCTTTCCGGGGTGTAGTACACCCTGTGGATGAATTTAAGTTGGATGAACCTGTCCCTCGCCGAGACCATGAGAGGAAGGTATTGCTGAATTCCCTCCTCCCAGTCGTCATCCGCCAGGGAGGGCACATCCTTCTGCCATTTATCAAACAACTGAGATACCTTAGCGGTATCTATCCCAGCTAGTTCAAAATAGAGCGTTGACAAAGTTTTTTGTTCCTCCCCTCTAAGTAGTATTTTTTCTATCCCATTGGTCACTAGTACGATTGGGTGTGTGAATTGCGATCGATAGGCATGGCGAAGTTGCAGGTAGCGAAAGAACATGTAGTTGGGCACTGCCTTGTCTCTTTTTAGATCATCAAATGTGCAGATCCCTGATGGAGAGGCAATGTCAGCTAGTGTCGTGATGTCATGTCTGGACCACAGGTGCGGGTCCGGAATGGATCTAAAGTGTGGGAGTCTGGGGTTGTCCCATAGAGGGGTGTGTGGGGACCAGCTATTTGGTTGCTCTATCTTAGCTCTGACCGTCTCCCAGACCCGAAGTGTGGTATGCATCGACCTTGTAATACTGGAGTTAGATTTAGGTCCTCGGTGGATCAGTTGTCTGAGTTTCAGATGGGAGCCCAGCAATGCCGCTTCTGTCG
Source organism: Lithobates sylvaticus (assembly GCA_028564925.1). Taxonomy (NCBI): domain Eukaryota; kingdom Metazoa; phylum Chordata; class Amphibia; order Anura; family Ranidae; genus Lithobates; species Lithobates sylvaticus. The sequence continues at coordinate 5,001,917 of CM053038.1, forward strand.
CGGCCGCAGGGTTCACTGGCTCTTTGGCAAGCCACCACTTAGCTGTTACCAGCACCGCCGCCCAATAATATTTTATGAAACAAGGCATTGCCAGCCCACCCAGGGACAGTGGCAGCTGTAACGTAGCTTTAGCGATTCTCGGGGTGCCTCCGTTCCATATGAAGGAGACGAGTAGACTATCTAGTTTGACAAAAAATGAGTGAGGGATCGGGACCGGTGTTTGTCTAAAGAGATAGACAAATTTAGGGAGCACTGCCGTTTGGACAAAATTTTACTTCTGATTTTCGTATCGTGTGTATGGGACTTTAGTCCGTAGGGTTCAATATTGAGTTGGCCCTTTGCAGCTATAACAGCTTCATCTTTTCTGGGAAGGCCGTCCACAAGGTTTAGGAGGGTGTCTATGGGAATGTTTCACCATTCTTACAGAAGTGCATTTGTGAGATCATGCACTGATGTTGGATGAGAAGGCCTGGCTTGCAGTCTCCGCTCAAATTCATGCTAAAGGTGTTCTATATCGGGTTGAGGTCAGGACTCTGTGCAGACCAGTCAAGTTCCTCCACCCCAAACTCGCTCATCCATGTCTTTATAGACCTTGCTTTGTGCACTGCCCCAAATCATTTGGTGAAGGGGGATTATGGTGTGGGGTTGTTTTTCAGGGGTTGGGCTTGGCCTCTTAGTTCCAGTGAAGGGAACTCTTAAGATGTCAGCATAACAAGACAATTTGGAAAATTTCATGCTCCCAACTTTGTGGGAACAGTTTGAGCATGGCCTCTTCCTATTCCAACATGACTGCCCACCAGTGCCCAAAGCAAGGTCCATAAAAACATGGATAAGTGAGTTTGGGGTGGAGGAATTTGACTAGCCTGCACAGAGTCCTGACCTCAACCCCATAGAACACCTCTGGGATGAGTTAGTGCGGAGACTGCAAGCCAAGCCTTCTCATCCAACATCAGTGCCTGACCTCACAATTGTTCTTCTGGAAGAATGGTCAAACAGTCCCATAGACACACACTCCTAAACTTTGCGGACAGCCTTCCCAGAATAGTTGAAGCTGTTATAGCTGCAAAGGGTGGGCCAACTTAATATTGAACCCTACGGACTAAGACTGGGATGCCATTAAAGTTCATGTGTGTGTAAAGGTGGGTGTCCCAATACTTTTGGTAATATAGTGTAACAGTCCAGCATTGGATATTTAGGCTCCATGTTCTCCTATGTCTCCATACACATTGGGACGATTACAGACATATTTTGACCTCAACATTTAGAGGCAGGAAAAAAACCTTCTGCTTCGTGTTTCTGATTGGAGCTTTCTGGGAGAAAAATTGGAAAACTCTCCTAAACTCATCTAATCTTTGTACAATAAACTCTTTATAGGAAAGTTCTTTTTTCTGCCAAGGGAACTGACATTTTTTAAGCCCAGTGTGCATGGAGCCTTATGGAGCCTAAAGATGGAATTTGATGACATTCTCATATTTCTATATTATTTATGTGGTTTAGATATAAAACTGTCCCAGAATATTATTGTCTCAGTCAGTCCTGTTATACTCACCGTAATTCCTCTATCCGGCTTGTTGTCAGAGCTTCCATCAGATCCCTGAAATGAGGACCCTCCAGATGGTTCCCAGACAGGTCCAGTGCCCTCAGTGTCTGGTTATTTCTTATTCCAGATGCCAGGTGGGGGCAGGAACTGTCTGTCAGGTCATTATAGGACAATCTGTAGAAGAAGAGAAGAATGTTACCAGAAGAAAATGAATTTCTCCCCCAATAATGAATGTAACTATTCTCTACATGAATGGAACTCATTTCTCTTTATTGGAATCATTAATATTAGATCACTTTATAAAACACGATCGATCATCTACACTATTGGAGGATTTCTCTTTTTGTGGATCCCAATTACTAAATGTGACATGAGAAGTGGATGAGGTGGTGTGATCCATTCATTATTCCTGTATGGGGATTGGACCATACACACTCACACTGACCTCTAGGCTTTCACCTCCAACCTTCTGCTAAGTCTTGGATTCAGTTGTGGAGATTCACTTTGATGGTCACAGAAGTCTCACTCATGTTGTGGAAACTTCATTGACTAAAAGTGACACCATTGTACTTTGGGATTTCCTTTGAACATCATGGTGGAGGATTTGATCTTATGGTGTGGAGAAGATTTTATTATTACTGTTCTTTATTTGGACCTTTTTTTGAAAATTTGTACTAATATTGCTGCACTAATTTTATATATGCTGATTATAAATTCTCTTCATTAGTTATCAGTGAAACAGTCTCCATACCATTGTTATATATACACTTATAGGGAGTTTTGTGTTGAGGAGTCTCACTTTTATTGTTATATTTTCACATTTATATTGTGTGAATGTTATACTAGTGCTGCAGTCTTCCATATTATACTAGATGTGATAATTCCACCAATAGGGATCAGATATAACAATTCCATTCACTACAAAAATACACTTTCATAAATTGTAAACAAAGGCAGATCTCCTGCAACCTATTCACAGCTACTTCAATCTATATAACATATAATATGCAAAAATAAATATACATGAAGAGCTGTGATAGTTATCTTAAAAAATTGCAAACATCAAGAGAAAGTTTATAAAGGTGAAAAGGCGGATTTCCTACAAGCCATTCACCACTACTTCCATCTCCAATCACCATACAGGGACTTGTGCAGTAAGACCCCTTTCACACTGCAGAGCCGCTAAAGTGCCAGTAGATTTTGTGGTGCTTTAGTGGTGTTTTAGCGTGGCTTTTCGTGTGCTAGTGGGCCGGTGACAATGGGACCTTAACTACTTCAGCCCCGGACGAATTGGCAGCCAAAGGACCAGGCCCCTTTTTGCGATTCGGCACTGCGTCACTTTAACTGACAATTGCACGGTTGTGCAACGTGGCTCCCAAACAAAATTGGCGTCCTTTTTTTCCCACAAATAGAGCTTTCTCTTGGTGGTATTTGATCGCCCCTGCGGTTTTTATTTTTTGCGCTATAAACAAAAATAGAGCGACAATTTTGGAAAAAAATGCTATATTTTTTGCTATAATAAATATCCCCAAAAAATCTATAAAAAAACATTTTTTTTCCTCAGTTTAGGCCGATATGTATTCTTCTACATATTTTTGGTAAAAAAAAAAATCGCAATTAGCGATTTATTGATTGGTTTGCGCAAAAGTTATAGCGTTTACAAAATAGGGGATAGTTTTATAGCATTTTTATTAATATTTTTTTTTTTTACTAGTAATGGCGGCGATCAGCGATTTTTATTGTGACTGCGACATTATGGCGGACACATCGGACATTTTTGACACATTTTTGGGACCATTGTCATTTATACAGCAATCAATGCTATTTAAATGCATTGATTCCTGTATAAATGACACTGGCAGTGAAAGAGTTAACCACTAGGGGGAGGGGAGGGGTTATGGGCTGTGACATGTGTGTTTTTTTTACTATTAGGGGGTGGGGCTGACGTCTGACATCATTGATCGTCATTGATCGGCTTTCCCTATGACCGGGAACAGCCGATCAATGACAGGCAGTGTAGGAAGCGCGGGGAGAGGTTTGTTTACACAGACCTCTCCCCGTTCTTCAGCTCTGTGACCCGATCACTGGACACCAGCTGCGATCGGGTCCGCTGGTCCCGCGGCCGTGGTCACGGAGCTCCCGACCGGGTCGCAAACGTGCCGCCGCTGGCGGCACGCGCGACCCATGGCTAGGCTCTTAAAAGGGCCACGTACCTGTACGTAGTTCTGCCTAGCCGTGCCATTCTGCCGACGTACATCGGCGTTAGGCGGTTGGGAAGCGGTTAAAGTGGGGGGACACCCTAAAAAAAAAAAGCATTAATATTCTGAAAATATTCTGTCCTCCGCCGCGTTGTCTTCTGGATAATGGGGCACGCTGTGTTATGGGAACTGTGTGTTCCCTAACACAGCGCGTCCCATTCACAAAGCGCTGTGCGACTCGCGCATGCGCAGTAGGAAACGGGCAGTGAAGCTGTAGTCTTCACTGCCTGTTTCCCTTACTGAGGATGGTGGCGCTGGGACCGGAGCGCCGAGGGACATCTCAGCCTCCACGACCGACATCGCGGGAGCCCTGGGAGGGTAAGTGTACTTAAAAGTCAGCAGCTACTTTTTTTTTAGCTGCTGACTTTTAAAAAAAAAAAATTCTTAGCTGAAACACCCCTTTAAAAAAAAGAAAAAAGACCAGAATTTGTGGCACTTTCAACGCGCTTTGGAAGTGCTGCCCATTCATTCCAATGGGTAGGGGTGTTTTGGGAGTGCTATTTATAATGCTCATAACCCGCCCCAAAGATGCTGCTTGCAGGACTTTTTCTAACATCCTGCAAGCGCACCGCCCCAGTGTGAAAGCACTCATGCAAATAAATGGGAGGCAGTTTTCAGGCGCTATTTCTAGTGCTAAAATGTCTAATAACTGCGTCAGTGTGAACGGGGTCTAACAGAAATACCAGAGATTCATCCAGATGGATTAAATCAATGCTGATCATATTCCACCTCTTTGCAGCAACTTCAATCTCCCCCACACCAGTGAGCAAACAGGTCACTTACCAAAAGGTTTGTCCCCACAAGCAAGGCCCAGACACGCTTGTTTATATCCTTCCAGCAGCGCCACTCCGCTCAAGCCGGCTTCCGATGAGAAGAGACTGTGCCACGGAATGTCAGACCTCCAGGTAGTATCTCCAATATCACCCGAGGTATCCAGACAATGGCCGCAATCACATCACATAGAAAAGAAAAAGCCTCCATAGTGCATAATCCTTAAATATATATAGAATCACAGATTGTACACTTCCATCATATACACGAGTATACACAGAACTCAGAGCACACACCGCTCCGGACTGCAGCCGTGTATGATGGAGTCCAGGCAGTGACATGGAGGCTTTTTCCTTTCTATGTAATGTGATTGCGGCCATTGTCTGGACACCTCGGGTGATATTGTATTTTTGCACATTATATGTTATATAGACTGAAGTAGCTGTGAATAGGTTGGAGGAGATCTGCCCTTCCTCACATGTATGAAAGTGTATTTAATTATTATTGATCACTATTGGTGGAGTTATCACATCTACATTAGAAGTGTTGGTATTCGGACACATTGTAGGTTGCGGATTTCTCATTTGTCTCATCACACATTGTGTCACTAAGTGTCGGGCTCTATACATAGAATTATATTATACTATTTGTACTTCTATATCAGACTTCCTGCTGGCGGCTGCTTTTCATTCATTAGATTTTAACAAAGTTGTTCATATTTTTTTAGTGCAGATATTTAATTTTTTACATTTTTATATCCATCTTTGTAGAACTGTCTGATATCGGTGATATATAGAGACAACCAGGAGATGAAATATATCTCCATTATTATTAGTTGATTTATGTAGTTTAGACATACACTATATTACCAAAAGTATTGGGACACCTGCCTTTACAAGCACATGAACTTTAATGGCATCCCAGTCTTAAGCCTCGTACACACGATCAGATTTTCGGATGACCGTTCGTCCATTTTTTGTGACATGCTAGTCTCATATGGAAAGTGAAGAGGTTACTCACCATACGAAAATTCTCATCCGACAGAATACAACTTCAGAAGTGATGTAATGTGATGAATAGTTTTGTATGTATTCTTTCATTTCTGAGCATGCGTAGTCTTGCTGTTACTATTTATTTGGATGAAAACCGTACTTATTAAATGAAAATCAGATGCTGAGTTCACGTACGATAACAATTTATAGTGTGCACATCCAGCTTTTGTTGGATGAAAAATCGGACTTGGCTGTCAAAAGCACCAAACTAATGATCCGAAAACCGTCAGCTTTCGCCAGACAAAACTTTACTTCTGATTTTCATATTGTGTTTAGTCCGTAGGGTTCAATATTAAATTGGCCCACCCTTTGCAGCTTCAACAGCTTCATCTCTTCTGGGAAGGCCGTCCACAAGGTTTAGGAGGGTGTCTATGGGAATGTTTGACAATTCTTCCAGAAGCACAATTGTGAGGTCAGGCACTGATGTTGGACGAGAAGGCCTGGCTCACAGTCTCCGCTCTAATTTATCCTAAAGGTGTTATATCAGGTTGAGGTCAGGACTGTCCAGGCCAGTCAAGTTCCTCATTCATGTCTTTTATGGACCTTGCTTTGTGCACTGGTCCAAATCATTTGGTGAAGGGGGGGTTATGGTGTGGAGGGGAGGGGGAATTATGGTGGGGGGTTGTTTTTCAGGGGTCGGCTTGGCCCCTTAGTTTTAGTGAAGGGAACTCTTAAGGCGTCAGCATACCAAGACATGTTGGATAATTTCATGCTCCCAACTTTGTGGGAACAGTTTGGGGGATGGTCCCCTTCCTGTTCCAACATGACTGCACACCAGTGCACAAAGCAAGGCCCATAAAGACATGGATGAGCGAGTTTGGGGTGGAGGAAATTGACTCGCCTGCACAGAGTCCAGACCTCAACCCAATAGAACACCATTGGGATAAATTAGAGTGTAGACTGTGAGCCAGGCCTTCTCATCCAACATCAGTGCCTGACCTCACAATTGTGCTTCTGGAAGAATAGTGAAACATTCCCATAGACTCCTAAACCTTTTGCACAGCCTTCCCAGAAGATATGAAGCTGTTATAGCTGCAAAGGGTGGGCCAATTAAATATTGAACCCTACGGACTAAGACTGGGATGCCATTAAAGGGGTTGTAAACCTTCATGTTTTTTTAACCTTAATGCATCCTATACATTAAGGTGAAGAAACTTTTGACACTGACCAGCCCCCCGTTTCACTCAGCTGAGCCGTTCGTTCCCACGGTGGAGACACATTCTACCTCTCTGCCCATTGTCTCGGCTCTTGATTGGATAGATTGATAGCAGCACAGCCATTGGCTCCCACTGCTGTCAATCAAATCCAATGACGCAGGCACTGGGAGTGGGACTGAGTCTGGCATTCTGTGTCTATGGATGCAAAAGCTGGACTTGGGAGAGCGCTTCTCCTAGGGCAGTGATGGCGAACCTTGGCACCCCAGATGTTTTGGAACTACATTTCCCATGATGCTCACCTACACTGCAGAGTGCATGAGCATCATGGGAAATGTAGTTCCAAAACATCTGGGGTGCCCAGGTTTGCCATCACTGTCCTAGGGGGTTTACCAATGCAGGGAGAGAAGAGCTGATAGTGCCGCTGGGGGCCCCTAGAAGAGGTGAATCGGGGCCACTCTGTGCAAAACAAACTGCACAGTGGAGGTAAGTATAACATAGTAAATAAATAAGAAAAAATAAATAAAAATGTTTTTACTGTGCCCCGTCCTGCCGAGCTTGCGTGCAGAAGCAAATGCCTATGTGAGTATCGCCTGCATATGAAAACGTTGTTCAAACCACATATGTGAGGTATCACTATGATCGAGCGATGATTAGAGCGAGAGCAATAATTCTAGCATTAGACCTTCTCTGTAACTCAAAACATGCAACCTATAGAATTTTTTTAAAAGTTGCATATGGAGATTTTAAAGGATAAAAGTTTGTCGCCATTCCACGAGCGGGTGCAATTTTGAAGCATAACATGTTGGGTATCAATTTACTCGGTGTGACATCATCTTTCACAATGTAAAAAAAATTGGGCTAACTTTACTGTTGTATTTCTTTTTAATTCAAAAAAGTGTATTTTTTCCAAAAAAAATGCGCTTGTAAGACCGCTGAGCAAATACGGTGTGACAGAAAGTATTGCAACGAACGCTATTTGATTCTCTAGGGTGTTAGAACCTCCTAATATTATATATATTTTTTTCTAAGTAATTTTATAGAAAACAAAAAACAATTTTAACTTGTAAACAACAAGTTTGAAAAATAGGCCCAGTCTTATGCCCTGTACACACGGTCGGAATTTCCAACGGAAAATGTCCTATCGGACCATGTTGTCGGAAAATCCGACCATGTGTGGGCGCCATCAGACTTTTTCCATCGGAAAAAATTTGAGATCCTGCTCTCAAATTTTCCAACAACAAAGTCCGATCGGACTTTTTCCGATCGTGTGTAGCGAATTCCGACGGACAAAGTGCCACGCATGCTCAGATCAAATTACAAGACCAAAGCTGTTGGCTACTAGCCTCTACGTAGTTCCGTCGTAGGCAACGAACGTCACCACGTTCAGAATGATCAGATTTTCCGACAACTTTGTCTGACCGTGTGTAGGCAACACCAGTGTCGGACAAAATCCGTCTGAAAAAATCCGACAGATTTTGTGGTCGGAATTTCCGACCGTGTGTATGGGGCTTTAAAGTGGTTAAAGTTCATGTGTGTGTAAAAACAGGTGTCCCAATACTTTTGGTAATATAGTGTAACAGTCCAGGATTGAATATTTAGGCTCCATGCACACTGGTTTTTAAATTGCTGCTACCACAGGAGTTTTGTATTCTCCCTGTAGAAGCAGCTCCATGTTCTCCTGTCTCCATACACATTGGGACGTGTGTATATGTGTGTATTATACTAGATGTGCTAATTCCACCAATAGGGATCAGATACAACAATTCCATTCACTACAACAATGCACTTTCATACATGTGAGGAAGGGCAGATCTCCTCCAGCCTATTCACAGCTACTTCAAACTATAATGTGCAAAACAGACATATTTTGAACTCAATGTTTAGAGGCAGAAAAAAAAACCTCCTGGTTCGTGTTTCTGATTGGAGCTTTCTGGCAGAAAAAAAAATTGGAAAACTCTCCTAAACTCGTCTAAACTTTGTACAATAAACTCTCTATATGAAAGTTTTTTTTCTGACAAAGGAACTGACATTTTTTTAAGCCCAGTGTGTATGGAGCCTTATGGAGCCTAAAGATGGAATTTGATGACATTCTCATATTTCTATATTATTTATGTGGTTTAGATATAAAACTGTCCCAGAATATTATTGTCTCAGTCAGTCCTGTTATACTCACTCTAATTCCTCTATCCGGCTTGTTGTCAGAGCTTCCATCAGATCCCTGAAATGAGGACCCTCCAGACTGTTCACAGTCAGGTTCAGTGTCCTCAGTGTCTGGTTATTTCTTATTCCAGATGCCAGGTGGGGGCAGGAACTGTCTGTCAAGAGATTATAGGACAATCTGTAGAAGAAGAGAAGAATGTTACCAGAAGAAAATGAATTTCTCCCCCAGGAATGAATGTAACTATTCTCTACATGAATGGAACTCATTTCTCTTTATTGGAATCATTAATATTTGATCACTTTATAAAAGACGATCGATCATCTACACTATTGGAGGATTTCTCTTTTTGTGGATCCCAATTACTAAATGTGACATGAGAAGTAGATGAGGTGGTGTGATCCATTCATTATTCCTGTATGGGGATTGGACCATACACACTCACACTGACCTCTAGGCTTTCACCTCCAACCTTCTGCTAAGTCTTGGATTCAGTTGTGGAGATTCACTTTGATGGTCACAGAAGTCTCACTCATGTTGTGGAAACTTCATTGACTAAAAGTGACACCATTGTACTTTGGGATTTCCTTTGAACATCATGGTGGAGGATTTGATCTTATGGTGTGGAGAAGATTTTATTATTACTGTTCTTTATTTGGACCTTTTTTGAAAATTTATACTAATAGGGATCAAATATAACAATTACATTCACTACAAAAATAGACTTTCATACATGAAGGGCAGATCTCCTGTAACCTATTCACAGTTACTTCAATCTATATACCACATAATGTACAAAAATACATAAACATGAAGAGCAACAAAGTTATCTTAAAAAAAAATTGCAAACATCAAGAGAAAGTTCATAAATGTGAAAAAGTGGATTTCCTACAACCCATTCACCACTACTTCCATCTCCAATCACCATACAGTGACTTGTGCAGTAAGATCCCTTTCACACTGCAGAGCCGCTAAAACAGCGCTAAAGTGCTATTCATTTTTTTGCGGTGCTTTAGTGTTGTTTTAGCGGAGCTTTTCATGCCCTAGTGGGCCGGTGACAACGGGACCTTAAAAAAAAGAAAAAAGACCCGTTTTGGGGCGCTTACAAAGCACTTTGTAAGTGCTGTCCATTCATTTCAATGGGTAGGGGCGTTTTGGGAGCGCTATTTATAATACTCATAACCCGCCACAAAGATACTGCTTGCAGGAATTTTTCTAACGTGCTCATGCAAATAAATGGGAGGCAGTTTTGAGGCGCTATTTCTAGCGATAAAATGTCTGAAAACTGCCTCAGTGTGAACGGGGTCTAACAGAAATACCAGAGATTCATCCAGATGGATTAAATCAATGCTGATCATCTTCCACCTCTTTGCAGCAACTTCAACCTCCCCCACACCAGTGAGCAAACAGGTCACTTACCAAAAGGTTTGTCCCCACAAGCAAGGCCCAGACACGCTTGTTTATATCCTAACAGCAGCGCCACTCCGCTCAAGCCGGCTTCCGATGAGAAGAGACTGTGCCACGGAATGTCAGACCTCCAGGTAGTATCTCCAATATCACCCGAGGTATCCAGACAATGGCCGCAATCACATCACATAGAAAAGAAAAAGCCTCCATAGTGCATAATCCTTAAATATATATAGAATCACAGATTGTACACTTCCATCATATACACGAGTATACACAGAACTCAGAGCACACACCGCTCCGGACTGCAGCCGTGTATGATGGAGTCCAGGCAGTGACATGGAGGCTTTTTCCTTTCTATGTAATGTGATTGCGGCCATTGTCTGGACACCTCGGGTGATATTGTATTTTTGTACATTATATGTTATACAGACTGAAGTAGCTGTGAATAGGTTGGAGGAGATCTGCCCTTCCTCACATGTATGAAAGTGCATTTAATTATTATTGATCACTATTGGTGGAGTTATCACATCTACATTAGAAGTGTTGGTATTCGGACACATTGTGTCACTAAGTGTCGGGCTCTATACATAGAATTATATTATACTATTTGTACTTCTATATCAGACTTCCTGCTGGCGGCTGCTTTTCATTCATTAGATTTTCAAGTTGTTCATGTTTTTTAGTGCAGATATTTCATTTTTTACAATTTTATATCCATCTTTAGAGAACTGTCTGATATTGGTGATATATAGAGACAACCAGGAGATGAAATATATCTCCATTATTATTATTATTTGATTCATGTAGTTTAGACATACACTATATTACCAAAAGTATTGGGACACCTGCCTTTACAAGCACATGAACTTTAATATCATCCCAGTCTTAAGCCTCGTACACACGATCAGATTTTCGGATGACCGTTTGTCTGTTTTTTGTTGTAGTCTCGTAGTTTTGTTGAGCGATCGCGAGGGGGTGGCCATGAATCAGTGGCCTCCCCCTCAGCATGGATCACTCCCGTAATGAAGCCGACCACCTTGGGAGGCAAGTAACATACCCATAAGTTACTTTGCCTGCCCGTGCCATTCTGCCGCAGTATATCTGCGTGAGGCGGTCGGCAAGTGGTTAAAGTTCATGTGTGTGTAAAGGCAGGTGTCCCAATACTTTTGGTGATATAGTGTAACAGTCCAGGATTGGACATTTAGGCTCCATGTACACTGGCTTAAAAATTGCTGCTACCACAGGAGTTTTTTTGTTCTGCCTGTAGAAGCAGCTCCATGTTCTCCTATGTGTCCATACACATTGGGGCGATTACAGGTATATTTTGAGCTCATTGTTTAGAGGCAGGAAAAAAAAAAAACCTTCTGGTTCGTGTTTCTGAAAAAGTGTGTATAAAGGGCGCTATCTGGACAAAGGAAAAAACTTAAATATTATAGTGAATTAATAAAAGCTGTATAAGTAAATCAATAAATAAAATAAAATGTGTGTAATCAAAAAGTGCACAATTCATCTATATACAGAAAGTCCATAAATTTGGATGATAAATGACTTTAATGGCATCCCAGTCTTAAGCCTCGTACACACGATCAGATTTTCGGATGACCGTTTGTCTGTTTTTTGTTGTAGTCTCCTATCGAAAGTGAAGCGCTTACTCACCATACAAAAATTTCATCCAACAGAATACAAATTCAAAAGTGATGTAATGTGTTGAATAGTTTTGTTTGTAGTCTTTCATTTCTGAGCATGCGTAGTCTTGTGATTTTTTTTCAGATGAAAACTGTACTTATTAACCACTTAAGGACCAGACGTGCCACAGTTATACGACAGCAGGTTGGCTCCCTGAGGCAAATAACCATAGCTGTACGTCGGCCGCTTTAAGACCAATAGGCGGCCCGCAATGACTGAGCCGAGCACCTGCGATCGCACCTGAGAGAGACAGAATGCAGATCTGTCAATGTAAACAGACTGATCTCCGTTCTGTCAGGAGAGAGGAGACAGATCTGCTGTTCATACTGCTTATGAACAGCGATCTGTCTCCTCCTCCAGGCAGTCCAATCCCCCCACAATTAGAATCACTCTATCGGACACACACTTAACCCCTTGATCGCCCCCTAGTGTTATCCCCTTTCCTGCCAGTGACATTTATACAGTAATCAGTGGCTATTTTCAGCTCTGATCGCTTTATAAATGTCAATGGTCCCAAAAAAGTGTCAAAAGTGTCCGATCTGTAGAGAAAAGGCGGTATACATAAAGAGAGGCAATGTTAAGGAGTTCAACAAAATGTGGAGTCTTTGGCTAATTAAAATGAATCCATTTGGCACAGAAGGTTGAGAAGAGAAAAGAGAATAGTGGAAGGGCTTATATGGGGGAGTGGGAATACATCCATGAGGTTATCTATATACAATAGCATAATAGAAAGACATTATGAGTGAAGGGAAAGAAGATTGTTAAACCTCTTTGAGGTTAATTGGATGTGTATCCACTATCATATGGTATCAGTAATGGTAGAGGGGAGGGGTAGAAATGTATAGAGTTAAGTGATGTTACAAACTGAAGAATGTACCTTAGGCTGTTTTCCTTTTTTTTTTTAATATGAAAAAATTAATAAAGAGTAATTTATATCTTGCGATCTGTCCGCCGCAATGTCGCAGTCCCTCTTAACATCCCAGATCACCGGCATCTAGTTAAAAAAATAATAATAATAATAAAAATGCCATAAATCTATCCCCTACTTTGTAGATGCTATAACTTTTGCGCAAACCAATCAATATGCGCTTATTGCAATTTTTTACCAAACATATGTAGAAGAATAAATATCGGCCTAAACTGATGAAGAAATTTTTTTTTTTTTTTGTTTTTAGGGATATTTATTATAGCAAAAAGTTAAAAATATTGCTTTTTTTCAAAATTGTCGCTTTCTTTAGTTTATAGCACAAAAAATAAAAAGCGCCTCGTCTGGCTTCCATCTCTGTTTTAATTCACCCCAAAGGTGTTCTATCAGGTTAAGGTCAGGACTCGGTGCAGGCCAGTCAAGTTCCTCCACCCCAAATTAGCTAATTCATGTATTTTATGGACCTTGCTTTGTGCACTGCCCCATATCATTTGGTGGAGGGGGGATTATGGTGCAGGGTTGTTTTTTGAGGGTTCGTCTTCGCCCCTTAGTTTCAGTGAAGGGAACTCTTAAGGCATCAGCATACCAAGACATGTTGGACAATTTTTTGCTCCAAACTTTGTGGGAACAGTTTGGGGAAGGCCCCTTCCTGTTCCAACATGACTGCGCACCAGTGCAAAAAAGCAAGGTCCATGAATACATGAATGAGCAAGTTTGGGGTGGAGGAACTTGACTGTCCTGCACAGAGTCCTCATCTCAACCGAATAGAATACCTTTGGGATGAATTTAGAGCGGAGACTGTGAGCCAGGCCTTCTCATCCAACATCAGTGCCTGACCTTTACAAATGCGCTTCTGGAGGAATGGTCAAACATGCCCATAGACACTCCTAAACCTTGTGGACAGCCTTCCCAGAAGAGTTCCTCAGTTTAGACCGATATGTATTCTTCTACATATTTTTGGTAATAAAAATTGCTAGACGCATATATTGATTGGTTTGCGCAAAAGTTATAGCCTCTACAAAATAGGGGATAGATTTATGGCATTTTTATTATTATTTATTTTACTAGTAATGGCGGCGATCTGCGATTTTTATTGGGACTGCGACCTTATGGCGGACATATCGGACACTTTTGACACATTGTTGGGACCCTTGACAATTATACAGCGATCAGTGCTATAAAAAAAATTACTGTGTAAATGTCACTGGCAGGGAAGGGGTTAACACTAGGGGGAGACCAAGGGGTTAACTGTGTTCCCTATGTGTGTGTTCTAACTGTGTGGGATGGAAGTGACTATAGGAGATGAGAGATTGTGGTTCCCAGCTCGTAGAAACTCACGATCTCTGTCTCCTCTCCTCACAGAACTGGGATGTGTGTTTACACATACGTCCCTATTCTGCCTCTCGTGGACGTGATCATTCGTGGACAGCAGTCATCACGACCACTGGTCACGAGTATCGGCACCCCCCCAGTGTAGTGTGCGTGCCTGCTATCCCGCAAAGAGAAGGCAAATGTATTAAATCATTTCTTTAGCTCTGTGTGTACAAAGGGGGATGGGGGAGCTCATGTCCATAATGGGGGTGGTAGTGACAGCGCCAAATGATCCACAATGGCTCAAAAGTGATCTGGTCCAGAAATATTTAGACAGAATAAAGGTGGATAAAGCAGCTGGACCAGATGACATCCACCCACGGATCCTAAAATAATTGAGTTCCGTCATTTCTAGGCCATTGTTTCTAATATTTAGGGACTCGGTAATGACTGGAAAGGTACCACTGGATTGGCGCAGGGCCAATGTGGTGCCCATATTTAAAAAGGGATCAAAGTCTTTGTCAAGTAACTATAGACCTGTTAGTTTAACTTCTATAGTCGGGAAGATATTGGCGAGTTTAATAAAACACCACATAGATGAGTTATAATTAAAGTGGTGATTAAAGTGGTACTTTAACCACTTAAGCCCCGGACCCTATGGCTGGCGAAAGACCAGACTACTTTTTGCAATTCGGCACTGCGTCGCTTTAACTGACAATTGCGCGGTCGTGCAATGTGGCTCCCAAACAAAAGTGACGTATTTTTTCCCCACAAATAGAGCTTTCTTTTGGTGGTATTTGATCACCTCTGCGGTTTTTATTTTTGCGCTATAAACAAAAAAAGAGTGACAATTTTGAAGAAAAAAATAATTCTTTTTTACTTTTTGCTATAATAAATATCCCGAAAAAATATATAAAAAATTTGTTTTCCTCAGTTTAGGCTGATATGTATTCTTCTACATTGATTGGTTTGCACAAAAGTTATAGCATCTACAAAATAGGGGATAGTTTTACAGCATTTTTATTATTATTATTTTTTTAACTAGTAATGGCGGTGATCTGCAATTTTTAGAGGGACTGCAGCATTACGGACAGATCAGAAACTTTTGGGACCATTAAAATTGCATTGATTACTGTAAAAATGTCACTGGCAGTGAAGGGGTTAATGTGTACCTAGTTTGTGTTCTGAAGGGGGATGGGACTGTGTAGGGAAACTAACTGATCGCTGTTCATACTCTGTATAAACAGACGATCTGTCACTTTACGCCTCAGAGAACCGGAAACTGTGTTTATACACACAGCTCCCGGATCTCCGTGTGCCCCTAGCGATTGCGGGAGCCCAGCGGTGATCGAGACTGCTGGGCACTCGCATAGGATCGAGGAGCGAGTGGGGGAAAAGTGCGTGTGCCTCCGGCAGCGCACATGCGCCCCCTAGTGGCCATTTATGGTACCAGCTGGGTGGCTGTGGATGTGGTATACTTGGACAGAGGGGTGGCTGTGGATGTGATATACTTGGACAGATGGGTGGATGTGGTATACTTGGACAGAGGGGTGGAGGTGGATGTGGTATACTTGGACAGAGGGGTGGCTGTGGACGTGGTATACTTGGACAGAGGGGTGGCTGTGGATGTGGTATACTTGGACAGAGGGGTGGCTGTGGACGTGGTATACTTGGACAGAGGGGTGGCTGTGGACGTGGTATACTTGGACAGAGGGGTGGCTGTGGATGTGGTATACTTGGACAGAGGGGTGGCGGTGGACGTGGTATACTTGGACAGAGGGGTGGCTGTGGACGTGGTATACTTGGACAGAGGGGTGGCTGTGGACGTGGTATACTTGGATTTTGCAAAAGCGTTTGACAGTTCCCCACACACGGCTAATTTGTAAGGTAAAGTCTACAGGCTTGGAAATATCAATTTGTAAATGGATAGAAAACTGGATAAAAGAGAGAATTCAGAGAGTCGTGGTTAATGATTCTTACTCTAAATGGTCTAAGGTTATCAGTGGTGTACCCCAAGGTTCAGTGCTGGGACCCTTACTTTTTAATATCTTTATAAATGATATTGCGTCTGGGATAAAAAGTACCATTTCTGTCTGAAGATGACACCAAGCTATGCAGTGGAATAACGTCCTTACAGGATGTCTCCAATTTACAAGCTGACCTCAATGCTCTGTATAATTGGGCGACTATGTGGCAAATGAGGTTTAATGTTGATAAATGTAAAGTTATGCACTTGGGGGCTAATAATATGCATCATACATACTAGGGGAGTACACCTGGGGGAATCCATAGTGGAGAAGGATCTGGGGGTTTTGGTAGATCATAAGCTCAATAATAGCATGCAATGCCAAGCTGCGGTTTCCAAAGCGAGCAAAGTCCTTTCTTGTATAAGAGAGGTTTGGACTCCAGAGAGGGAGATATCATTTTGCCCCCCTGTACAAAACATTAGTAAGACCTCATCTGGAATATGCAGTTCAGTTTTTGGCTCCAGTTCTCAAAAAGGATATCGGGGAACTGGAGAAAGTGCAGAGAAGGGCAACCAAACTGATAAGAGGCATGGAGGAGCTCAGCTATGAGGAAAGATTAGAGGAACAGGGCCGATTCTTCTAGAAAAGAAAGCAATGGGATGTAAGAGGGAATTTACACTCTGGTGCTGTGACAGGATGGCACCTACTGCATTTTCGAGACATCCACCTTGAGGACGTCGGGTGATGCAGGATTAGTGCTGTGGTAAAAAATTAAAAGTCTTTAACTGATCAAATGCAGCTTGTGCTGAGGGTGTTCACTGAAAGAGAGTATTTTGCTTTGTCAACTGAGTAATGGAGGAGATGATAGCAGAGGAATTCCTAATAAACTTGCGATAGAAGTTGGCGAACCACGCAAATCTCTGCATTCTCTTTCTGTCCGATGGAAAGGGTCATTCAAAGATAGACCTAACTTTCTGGGGGTCCATAGAAATGCCTGAGGTAGAAATAATAAGTCCCAGGACATGGATTGTTTATTTTATTAAATTCACATTTCGCTGCCTTTGGGTACAGTCCATGCTCTCCAGGGACAGGCCCGGCCGACTGGCAGGGATGTGAGAATGCAGGGGCGGGTGCAGAGGAGCTCCGTGGATGCTCCTGTGTGAGGGTCGGCAGGCTGCTGCTCTGTCATGAGCTAACATCGGGCTCTTTGCTGCCACCTCTGGCCATTTCCTGCATGTGCATCCCTCTGCATGTGGAAAAAAAGAGCTGTGACTAGGACCACCAAGGGCTGTTGTGCAGGGGTGGCTGAGTGTAACTGTGTACATGCATGTGTGTGTACATTTATCTGTGTGTACATGTCTCTGTGTGTGTACATGTCTTTTGTGTGTACATGTCTTATTTGTGTACATGCCTGTGAGGGTGTACATGTCTCTGTGTATATATATCCCTGTGAGTGTGTACATGTCTCTGTGTGTACACATGCCTGTGAGTGTGTACATTTCTCTGTGTGTACACATGCCTGTGAGTGTGTACATGTTTCTATGTGTATACATGCCTGTTTTTGTACATGCCTGTGTGTGTGTATATGTCTCTGTATGTGTACATGCATGTCATATATACACTTAAGTGGTGCTGGGAGTGTACAGGTGTGGGTGGGGACAGGTGTGAGGGGGCTGAGAGCGTACAGGTGTGGGGGGGGGGCTGAGAGCGTACAGGTGTGAGGGGGCTGAGAGCGTACAGGTGTGAGGGGGGCTGAGAGTGTACAGGTGTGAGGGGGGCTGAGAGCGTACAGGTGTGAGGGGGGCTGAGAGCGTACAGGTGTGAGAGGGGCTGAGAGTGTACAGGTGTGAGGGGGGCTGAGAGCGTACAGGTGTGGGGGGGCTGAGAGCGTACAGGTGTGAGGGGGGCTGAGAGAATACAGGTGTGAGGGGGGCTGAGAGAATACAGGTGGGAGGGGGGCTGAGAGAATACAGGTGTGAGGGGGGCTGAGAGCATATAGGTGTGAGGGGGGGCTGAGACCGTACAGGTGTGAGGGGGGCTGAGAGCGTACAGGTGTGAGGGGGGCTAAGAGCATACAGGTGTGAGGGGGGCTGAGAGCGTACAGGTGTCAGGGGGCTGAGAGCGTACAGGTGTGAGGGGGCTGAGAGCATACAGGTGTGAGAGGGACTGAGAGCATACAGGTGTGAGGGGGGCTGAGAGAATACAGGTGTGAGGGGGGCTGAGAGCGTACAGGTATGAGGGGGGCTGGGAGCGTACAGGTGTGAGGGGGGCTGGGAGCATACAGGTTTGAGGGGGGCTGAGAGAATACAGGTGTGAGGGGGCTGAGAGTGTACAGGTGCGAGGGGGGCTGAAAGCGTACAGGTGTGAGGGGGGCTGGGAGCGTACAGGTGTGAGGGGGGCTGGGAGCGTACAGGTGTGAGGGGGCTGAGAGCTTACAGGTGTGAGGGGGCTGAGAGCTTACAGGTGTGAGGGGGCTGAGAGTGTACAGGTGGGAGGGGGGCTGAGAGCGTACAGGTGGGAGGGGGGCTGAGGCACCAGTGGCGGTGCGTGCATAGAGGGCGCAGGAGCGCCGCCCCCCCCTCTCCTGCACCGCTCTATCACCAATAGATAGATTCATGCATTGCATGAATCTATCTATTGTCACCGCTGCCGCCCCCTATTCAGGTGTCCGGCCCCTGATCGGGCGCCGGGCATCTGAATTACAGTGGGGGGGGGGGGGTGTTGCTGGAAGCGCCCCTATTAGAGCTGTAAGCTCTAATAGGGGACCCTATTAGAGCGGTGTGCTCTAATAGGCTTCCCTAAGTGTAAACAGCGGGCGCACGGCTGTGCGTTCGCTGATTACACAGTATTGTGTTAGGGAAGCGAATACATCGCTTCCCTAACACAGACCCGCCTCTCAGCCAATCAGGTTGCCAGGTCTGTTACCTGTCACCTGATTGGCTGAAGTCACAGGCGCTGTGATTGGACGCTAGGCGTCCAATCACCTAGCGTCCAATCACAGCAGAAGAAGACAGGAGGAGCGCGGGAGAAGACATCCGACGGAGACACCGCTCGTCGCCTGACGCCGTCACCAGCTGCACACCGGGACAAGGTAAGTGCAGAGGGCAGGCAGGGGGCACAGTGGCAGCACTTGAGGGGCACAGTGGCAGCACTTAAGGGGCACAGTGGCAGAACTTGGGGCACAATGGCAGCACTTAAGGGGCACAATGGCAGAACTTGGGGCACAATGGCAGAACTTGGGGCACAATGGCAGAACTTGGGGCACAGTGGCAGCACTTAAGGGGCACAGTGGCAGAACTTGGGGCACAATGGCAGAACTTGGGGCACAGTGGCAGAACTTGGGGCACAGTGGCAGCACTTGGAGCACAGTGGCAGCACTTGGGGCACAGTGGCAGTGTTTGATGGGAACAGTGGCAGTGTTTGATGGGAACAGTGGCAGCGTTTGATGGGCACAGTGGCAGCGTTTGATGGGCACAGTGGCAGCGTTTAATGGGCACAGTGGCAGCGTTTAATGGGCACAGTGGCAGCGTTTGATGGCACAGTGAGGCTGTTTGTTTGCGCCCCCCCAAAAATTTTGAGCACCAGCCGCCACTGTGAGGCACTAAGAGACTCAAGACTTGGTGGGATGGCTAGTGGGCTAGTTTTGGTGGGATGGCCAGCGTGTGGGACCCTGGGGAATGTTGGTGGTCAGACTCGGGGGGGGGGGCAGGCCTAGAGCTGTATACAATTTCTGATGGCTGCCCTGATGCTCTCTTAGATGGCCAAGTACCCTTTTAGCATGTTCACGGTGCACTACTGTGGATATTGAGAAGATGAGGATGTCTTCAAGGTACACAATCATGAAAAGGTCAAGAAAGTCTCTGAAAATATTGTTTACAAAATTCTGAAAGGTTGCTGGTGCATTGCACAACCCAAAGGACCCGACAAGATAGTTCTAGTTCAGAGAGGGGAATAATGCGCCCAAAAGGTATCTCAGCACCTGGCAAATGTTCAATTGGGCAGTCATATGGGTGATGGGGTGGCAAGTGGTCAGTCTTCGTTTTATCAAATGTCCAGAAACTTGTGGTATTCTGGAGGCACAAGCTGTGATCCAGAGGGATCAGAGTGTAGAAAAAATAAAAATGGAGTTGCCTGCTGCACTAGATAACACTAGAACTAAAAACATATAATATATAATATATATATATATATATATATATATATATTATAATATAATAACAGGACGAGCAGCCAGCACAGTATTGGTGAACAACAATAATTGCAATATACATAGAATAGGTGCAGCGCTAAGAAATGTCCATAGATCCCTTCTGATCATCAGTTGGAAATATTAATGATAAGGTCCATAGGGTACAGCAGAAAATCGGAAAGGAGAGAATCACCACCACCGGCACCCAGACACACTGCCTCTTACCCTCCTCTTTGGACACTTATTACAGGGGTCAAATAAGCATTGCATGGAAGAGGGAAACCTCAAACCGCCATAAATGACCAGACACCAGCCAATATAGCAGACTGGAAGCAGGATGGATAGCACTCTCCACACTCGATCCCCACAACATTGAATCCATGTACATAATTTGGCCCATGAAATAGAAGTAAATGCGCCTCATAGTGCAGTAAGCTTTATAAAATGCTTTATTAATAAAAATGCTATATTGCACTTACATGCTCAATGTGAAACTCAGGCATTGAATAGTAGCCTAAAACCGCCAGCAAGATGGCCGCCGCATCCCAGAATACACTCTCATCACCTTATGTCACAAGCTCCCACCTACGCATTTCGTCATACGTTTGACGTCATCAGGGGCATGGCTTAGCATTCATAGAGGTTCATTATATAGGCAGGACGTTAAAATCAGGGCAGAAATTGGAAGAGTTCCACACAACAGAGACGGCAAGAGGAAGCAACATCACTTAAGCCTCAATACTCAAATTGTCTCACTGAGCAAACTTATATTAAAAAGTTAAATTATCAACTTACTATCAAACATCATGTAGCGGTCACACATTTACAAGTGTGCGCTATATGTGGAAATGTAGTTTTTCCTCAGAACAGTAAATGGGGTTCTGAGGGTTAATTGTACAGGTTTACTTTGGCATCAGTTTGGCTGGGCTGTACTAGGGTTCTGCCTGATCATGGGTGCAGTTTGGTACCCATGACAGGTCAAGAACAAGCCTGGTTTGACATTTTGGGTATCAGTCTTCCCCGGAGCCAATCAGTGGGTGCGTCTGGCCTCGCTGTGTAGTCTGAGGAAGGGTACTTAAGGTTCTGAAGTCACGTGTTCGGGGTTCGGCCGCAGTCCTGTTTCGTGGTTCTGGACCGGGGTAGCCCCGCGAGGGGTCCCAGGCCTAGAAGCATTTGCCGTCCCGCAAACATGGTCAGTTTGACCAGACCCACAGACCAGCTTGGTCTGGGGCAGGGATCCGTCTGTTCCCG
This sequence comes from Lithobates sylvaticus, assembly GCA_028564925.1. Classification (NCBI taxonomy): domain Eukaryota; kingdom Metazoa; phylum Chordata; class Amphibia; order Anura; family Ranidae; genus Lithobates; species Lithobates sylvaticus. Next base: position 5,023,592 of record CM053038.1, read on the forward strand.
AGTCTCAGAGCCGGTTAGCCCGAGGCCCAGTAACTGAAGGAGGATTCAAGGCGTCCCGTGTGCTCTCGGTATTGGAGGGGCACCACAGCTCATACAAGTGACTCCAGGGGAGGACTCTTCAGAGGAGGGCCAACAAGCTGGCATCTCAGTAAGAGCCTGGAAACTGAGTTGTCTGGACACTAAAGAATCCACACTTTCACAGTGCTGCCAAGGAGACAGAGAGAGTTCCAGGTACTGTGAGAAAGGTTCCCTTTCACCTTCAGTTGCAAGTTTATTCTATGTCAGAGACTTTTGCAAGTTTCTGGATCTCATTGTTGGCTGCTAGACCTCTGGCTAGAGGTTTATCGTCATTGAAGCGCCCAGCTGCGAGTGGCTACTCTCTGGGATGATTAGAGACATTCAGTGGATGTAAGCAGTTCAAGGTGCCTGAGTTTCTTCACCCTTGCCCTCTATTCCTATCTGAGACTGTGTTTATGTTGGATGTTACCACTGCAGAATAAAAACCTTTTCAAGGACTTTTATGTGTCAGCATCCCAAGTTGTTGGGTACTAACCCTGGGAACCCCTGGACATTCATTCACAAGCCACGAGGAGGTACCTGGTAAGCCCAAAAGTCAAGGCTGCCCCTCAAGGGGTTATGGTTGCTACAATCATTTAGACTTACTGATAGCAACTGGTTTGGGAACAATGATCGTAATTAAAATGGAACAGAATTAGAATCCATATGCCGGAAAACAGCACCATCTTGTGGGCTAAGACCAAATTATAAGTAAAAAACATAATTTGCATTGCAATTAATAAATACACGCTAAATAGCTTCTTAAATGTCATTCAGACTTACACTTAAAAATAGTTCTAGGGTACGATAGCCCATAGTGAAGAAAAAAACTCAGAAAAAAAAGTACTACCACCAAAAAAACTATAAAAACAAAAATGTATATTTAAAAGCATAATGAGGAAACCCTATGCATTGCTGATGAATGCACTTACATCCCTTAACACATTCCAATGCTTATAAAGAATTTGTTTTATAGCATATTGTTGAGTTGAATAAAAAATGCACGTTGAAAGGCCTCACTAGGTTCAATTCTAGAGACCAACAACTAATTTTTATCCTTCTCATTGGCATGCAAAAGTGCTTGGTCCAACTCACACGGGGCATAATCTTTTTCAAAAAAATGTCCCTAAGGGCAGAGGCCTCTCAAGAAATTGCTACAATTAGTGCAATTTCGTTTAAGCCTCAAAAGTTGACTGACCGGAATGGATCTGAGCCAAGCTGGATGATGGCAACTATGAGTGCTCATAAATCCATTCCGGTCAATCTCCTTGAAATACGTGGAGGTAATAATCTCTCCACCAGCCTTATTCTCAGGTCAAAGAAATGAACCTCAACACGACTGGACTCATGTTGGAATCTGAAACCTCTATCATTGTTGTTAAGAGTCATCATAAATCCATCAAGGGAAGATTGGTCCCCATCCCATATGAGGAGGATGTCATCTATAAACCTCCTCCACAAATCCAACTCTGGTCTAGGACTACTATAGATGACGTCCTCCTCCAATTTATAATATTGTTGGTTATAATAGCACTTGCACTATGTGAAGCCATATATGTGAAGTGTGATTCACCTTTAACCGCTTCAATACCGGGCCATTTTTTACCCTTCCTTACCAGAGCACTTTTTGCGATTCGGCACTGCGTCGCTTTAACTGACAATTGCGCGGTCGTGCGACGTTACTCCCAAACAAAATTGACGTCCTTTTTTTTCCCACAAATAGAGCTTTCTTTTGGTGGTATTTGATCGCCCCTGCGGTTTTTATTTTTTGCGCTATAAACAAAAGAAGATTTTTGAAAAAAAACACAATATTTTTTTACTTTTTGCTATAATAAATATCCCATTTTTTTTAAAAAAAACTATTTTTTTACTTAGTTTAGGCCGATACGTATTCTTCTACATATTTTTGGTAAAAAAAATCGCAATAAGCGTATATTGATCGGTTTGCGCAAAAGTTATAGCGTCTACAAAATAGGGCAATCGCGGGTGCCCGGCGGACATCGCGGCCGCCGGGCACTCGCACAGGGTCCCGAGCGACGCCGCGGGCACGCGCACGCCCCCCAGGCAGCCGGGAATGGGAGGACGTCATATGACGCCCACCCAGGATGGGAGATCCACCTTGTGGGCGTCATATGACAGTGGGCGGTAGGGAAGTGGTTAAAGGTTCACTTTTCAGGTGATGGACAGCGCCACTTACCTCTTTCTACTATTTATAAACATTTGCTTCATTATTGGGCAGCATCCCAGCCCATTCCTAAGTGCAGAATCTTACAAATTATATAGGAAAAACAATTAACCCCTTCTTAATCTGTGAAGGATCTTGGAGAAGTTTTTCATGCCTGAATATGTCAAGTGGTTTTCCAAAACTGCAAAGTTTGCAAAATGTAATTCTGTGTATGAAGAATCATGGAGACAACATTTATGTCAGCGAGAGATTTCATTGGCCCATTGTGACATTTTACAGTGATCATTTCAGTGCTGACTTGGGCCAAGTGGCACATGGGGGCTTTTCAATTTGCCTTCCTCAGTCAATGGGATGGGCTGCCTATGGATCAAAAGGTCTTTGTGTCTGCACAAATTAGCAAGAGCGTATGTTTTGGACACCAGTGTGCCTCTTTTGTGGCGTGCCTCTCAGCCCAGGAGATGGAATAATTCTACAGTCGGATGCCAGTCTGCCTCCAGTCTGAGGAGACAAGTGCAAGGGCATTGAAGCCTAGTGGAATGCAGATGCTCTGACTGAAATAAATTAAGGCAGTTTTTTTCTAGCCTTGCAACCTTTCAGGATCTTTTCTCCAAGAGGCCTGAATGAAGTTGATGATGATTGACACCAAGACAGCAGTAGTTTACATTGCCCATCAAGGGGGCACCAAGTGTCTGTCTTTTCCTGTTTACATAACATAAACTTTTCACTGGGTGGAGAGCCGCTTAGACATTTAACAACAGTCTACTTACCTGGAGAGCAGGATCCACTAATAGATCAGTTAGGAAAATTATTTTCCAATGGACAGAACTAATTTATGCCATACAGGTGCTTTCCACCTGTCGAGGAGGCCTTGGTTTGCATTGCTTCCCCAGATTCCCTAAGGGGCAGCACAGTGGTGTAGTGGTTAGCACTTTCACCTAGCAGCAATAGGGTCGCTGGTTTAAATCCCAACCACGACACCCTCTGCCTGGAGTTTGCATGTTCTCCCTGTGCCAGCATGAGTTTCCTCTGGGTACTCCGGTTTCCTCTCACACTCCAAAGACATGCTGGTAGGTTAATTAGATCCTGTCAATAAAATTGGCCAAATATGTGTATGTGTTTGTAAGCGTGTTGGGACCCCACAGGGCAAGGCCCACACATACCACAGATGGACACCAGTGGCAAAAAGCACCCTGAGGCGATTCAGTTCGCATAGGTAGCGCTATACAAGTCATTCATTCATTCAGATGTCATCAGCACCACCAATCCCATTTCTGGTCACGCAAGATCTTTTATGCCAACGTCAATGGCAGCACCCCAATCCAGTGAGACTCTTAATAGCCTGGCTATTGAATCAGCCAGACTAGTGGTGCAGGGATTCTCATGTGAGGTGGTTCAGACCTTGGTGAAGACCACAAGACCATGAATGCTACATATATAAAAGAGGATATGAAGGAAGTTTGTGCTGTTTGCTTAGCAAAGTTTTCTCTCCTGTGTCTCCAGCTCTAGCCAATATCCTGGACATTTTTACAATCAACACTTGAGGTTGGTCTGGCATACAACTCCATTAAAGTACAGGTCTCTGCTTTTATCCTCTTTTTCAGGATGCAGATGGGTGGAAGAGCCATTGAACAAATACTTCATGCAGGCTGTAATCCATATACGACCACCAAGGAAATCCTTGTTTCCTTCATGGGACTTGGTTCTGAAAGCACAAGTACAGGCAATCTTTGCTCCAATAGCTTCATATCTATTGCAGTTTCTAGTGGTAAAACGACTTCCTCTGACAGCGGTTGCTTCAGACAGAAGGATGTTGGAGATTGCAACTTTCCTGCAAAGATCCCTTTTGTGTCTTTTTACCAGACATGGTGATTCTACGTCCGTCTCCAAAGCTCAATTCTAAAGTGGTATTCAGTTTGCAGGAAAACTGGGGTAAGCCCCTCCAAGCATTCACACGGGGTCACTGAGTACACAGCAGGAAGACTTCAAGTCCTTACACAAGTTGCTACCAATATACATACAAAGGTCAAAAGATGTGAGGAAAGTGGACAATCTTTTCATTTCCCCGTCAAATTCTTGAGTCCTTTTCTACTGGTGATTAGATTGGCATGCAGGAAGTAGGCCTTTCTGCCCAGGAACAGGTACAAGCTCCTTCGACCTGAGGGGTGGCAGCCTTTGGGGCAGTTATGCCAGGATTTCAGTGGAAGATATACAGGAATGCAGTCAGAAAGTTCAGCGAAGTTTGGGATGAGACATATACTGTATATACTCGAGTATAAGCTGAGATTTTCAGCCCTTTTTTAGGGCTGAAAGTGCCCCCCTCGGCTTATACTCAAGTCACGCCGTCTGCCTACATGATCAGCGTGTCATGCAGACAGACGGCGGCCATTGCAGTGTTCAAAAGCCGCGCCTCCTCCTCGTCTGTGATAGGAGGAACACTAATTTTCCCAGCAGTGAGTCAGTGTTCCGCCTATCACGGACGTCCTGTCATTCTTATCTCATAAATGAGGATGAGAGGATGTCCGTGATAGGTGGAACACTGAACACTGACTGCTAGGAAAACAGTGTTCCTCCTATCACGGACGAGGACGAGGCGCGGCTTTTGTACATTGGAATGGCCACCGTCTGTTTTGCCTTACACGCTGATCGGCACAGGAAAAATGCAATGGGGGACACAGGATGCAGATCGCACAGGGAGGTATATAACGATCGGCACAGGAAGACTGCAATGGTGGACACAGATCGCACAGGGAGGCATATAACGATCGGCACAGGAAGACTGCAATGGTGGACACAGGATGCAGATCGCACAGGGAGGCATACACAGGATGCAGATCGGCACAGGTAGGCTGCAATGGACACAGGGGGGTATGTACAGGACACAGGGGAATATGTACAGGACACAGGGAGGCATGCAGCTGCAGATGGGCATTGTTGACCATCTTTTCCACAGTAGCTGCTGCATTTCTCACCCTCATCTTATACGCGAGTCAATACGTTTTCCCAGTTTTTTTGTGGTAAATTAGGGGCCTAGGCTTATATTCGGGTTGACCTATACTCGAGTATATACAGTACATATTTTTTTGTCTTTGTCAGCTTTTCTTTAATTGTCAGTGTGACGAAACGTCCCTACACTCCTCTTGAGTGCTTTGGTCATATACCACTTCCTCCAAGTCGGAATATAGATATCAGACATTCCAACTGCTCACAAGCACAAAACAATACGAGACTTGCTTAGTGCTAACATGGACTGATTTATTAGAACCAAAATGACAAGTATTTATAATACAGTAGAAGAGAAGGTCCCCCTCCTGCTCATATTATTCTAACAATACAACTGTAGCTAGAAACAGAATTAACCTGAGCTAATTATCTAAATCAACACTCAGACTAGTTGACTGAGAGATAAGACTTTTCAGGGTAAGACTTTACGGCTCCTAGCTCACTAACTATTCAATACACATTACCATAAACATTAACACAGGGTTAAATAGCACAAACAACAATGTGTGGAATACTCTTACAAGCTAGACTAGACTCATTTACACAACAGACAGGTGGCTGGAGTTCATGACATTAGCATCTGACAGTGTGTGTCCCAACAGCATGGGACAACACACATTATATATACATATATACAGTATTGAATCTGACTAGAACAGATTATAGTGGGGTTCTTATTCACCCTGTGCCCCTTAAAATCCAGGGCCCATAATCGGTCGGCAAGAGGCTTGCATTCAGTCCTCTCCAGAAGCCTGTGTCCCGGCTAAGTCTGTCACAGTCAGTGTTTCTTTTCATGTGTTCTCTCGCCCATTTATTCAGCTATTATTTCAGTGTCTGCTGACGTGAGTTATGGCCAGGAATACGGAAAATTGTTATCAAATACCGTCATTTTCCTTTCTTGGCCTGTCCTCACGTCAGCACCGGACTCCCTCCCTTGTGGGTTATAACACTTATAACACTTCAGTGGGGGAGGGGCTGTCTTTTATTTAGCTAGGAAGAGGTGGTCCTATAGGGCACCAGATAAGGAATTAACCCATTGTGTGCTGACGTGCGGACAGGCCAGGAAAGGCAAATTACGGAAAGTATTTGATAACAATTTTCCGTATTCTCACCAGGGAATGGGACATCATTTGGGGAATGAATTACAGTTGAAAGATATAATAAAAGAAGAAAAGATCTGCCCATATCAGGAATTAAAACACACAGGGGTGATTGAGTGACACTGAATGAATGGAGGTTTTTACAGCTAAAACATTTTGTATCAACTCTACCACAGCCAATTAGAAAGGAAGAGGCTCTGAATATAATTGAACATCTTTGTAATTCACAGGAGACTGTGAAAAAGCTCAGATTTATACAATTTATACATTTTTTAATTTATAAAATGTATTTATAAAATACTCATGGGGTTGGCAGAGATGAGAATCCCTCCATTCATTAGAAAATTGGAAAGGGAATGGGGAACACGATTAGAAAAATTACAAAGAAGTAAAATACTAAAAGCAGTACATAACTCTGCAGTAGACATTTGATAAAGTCACATGACGAAACGCGCGTCAGGCGTGCTTGCATCACTTCCGGGATGGCACAGGAGCTTTGGAACGCAAGGTGGAACGCACGCCGTGGAGCGGCCTTCCTGTTGCTTATCGTTCCTAGCACAAAACACTAGGCTTTTAAACGGTACCTGAGCCTGCCTGTGCTGCACCTATCTAATGATTTTGTGAACATTTGGAGCTTTTGTTTTTAATTTTTAATTTTCAATTTTGTTTTACTGGAATAAAGCTTTTTGTCGTTTTTACATAATACGCTATGAGACCCTATTTTTTCTTGTCTCCCGCTGTGGAGGGTCACATGTCTTGAATGTTGGGGCTGGTGAAGTGCTGCTGCCGCATATCAGCAAACGGACTCTTAGGACACCAAGCGCGATTGTTCTGTCAGAATCTAGGATCCGGATATCGCTCCCTGGGATTCAACACAGTGCTACTGGATGGACCACTCAAGGGTTCCTATCAGTGCCTGATACCCCTGTAGGGGTATACAACTCTGGTGAGTGGGGAACCATATGGGGCGGCACCAAGTCACCATTTTCCAGCAGTGAAGTCACCACAGTCACCATTCATTGAATACTGAACCTGTCTTCAATTCAAGCTATCTGTTTATATTTACAGAGACGTTATTTTTTATATATTATTATTATTTTTATTTTATCAACCTCCTCCCTTATATATATATATATATATATATATTCCTTGGGATTACGGTCCCCTGGAGGATCCAAGGTTTTTTCAACGCAGGTTTTGCACACGTGATGGACTCACAGGACACTATTTACTATTAACTATTACTGTTTAATTTTTTTACTGTCACTTATTTATTTAGGAGTACCCAAGGTTTTCTTTTCCACACAGGTTTCAGCACATGTGATGAACTTATAGGACATTATTACTGATTAATTAGAAGGCCGGGTACCGGCCTGAAGTTATGGGAGGAGCCCGGAGGGTATTTAAGCAGCCCAAAGGCCGCCGGTCTTTGTCGGTTTCCTGTGCGAGATATCTGTTACGTCAGACATCTAGGACCGACTCGTTCGAGACAAGCGCTGTTGGTGCCGGTTCGTGAGCTCCGCTTCGTCTGTCCGTCTCCTTTTGTTGCAGTCCCGCGTTCCGTGTTCGTAAGTCGTGTTGTCCCTTCGTGTCGCACTCGTGTCGCCGTTCCGTACAAAGAGTCTGGTTCGGCTGTCGCAGGTAGGGCTTCGGCTCCCATGTTTTACGTTCTCATGCACTGCTTATCATGTCACTAAACTGTGGTCTACGTAGCTCACGAACCACGCACCGCTTGCCTCGATAAACATCATACAGCCACACGCACGTTTTTGGTTGAACACGGTCGGGAGCCACCTAGTGGCACGCACGTTCAGGGCCGCCCGCCATGACACTCCGACCGATGCCGCGTCCGGCACTCAAGGGTTCCCCTTACGCGGTCGGAGTACGCAGGCTTTGAAGCGTTCAAACGTAGCTCGCTCACGGGTGCCGTTCGCACTCACACACAGCGATCAGGTCATGTCAAATCGGTTAAATCAGTTGCCGGGTCACTGGTTACGTTCCGAGTCTGTTGGCATGTTAAACGCACGAATTACTTCGACCGTGTCGAAACATTTCATTGTATTAGCATGGCAATCATTTCATCATTTCAAACATGGCTAACGTATCAGGCCACTCGGTCATGCTAAGTCATTTCGCATCAGTTAAACAGGGCGTTCATGCCATCATTTCGATCCTGGTCGCACTCAGATTCAAGTCATGTCACACTTAGGCACGGATTTGTCTCGGGGGGACCCAGGTTACGGCCGCATTACCATACATGTTTCAGAGATTGGCCCGTAGCTCGTACGGATGCGGGCTCGAGTCCAGTCTTTGGCATGATTTCGGTCGTTGGCCACGTATCGGTCTGAGTCCGGTCGCATCCGGGATGCATCGATTCGCACTGATTCACCTAGCCGCTCGGCCTCCTTTCTATACATGCTCCAGAGATTAGATTCGGTTACAAGTTGCTCGGTTTGTTGAAATCTAGTCTTTGTCATGGTTTCATTTCGGTCACCATACCTCTGGGTAGGTCCGGTCGCATCCATAGATGCTCCGATCGGGGCAATCCAGACGCACGACTACCCGGCCTCATTTCAATACATGCGCCAAGGGCGGAATCGCATCACAGGTTGCGTTCATTCTTGATTCTTGCCCCTGTCATGGTATGTCATTTCTGTCACCTTACCACGCCCGGCAGGAATACAGTCACTTCCCCGCACTAATTCGTGTCGGCGTGCCCTAGGCCGGCCTCATTTCAATACATGCGCCAGGGACGGAATCGAAAAAAAAAAAAAAAAAAGAGAGACTTTGATTCTTGTCCTTGTCATGTTATATCATTTCTATGTCACCTTACCACGCCCCGGCGTTAATTGGTCACCTCCCTGTACGAATTCGCGCCGGCGTGCCCTAGGCCGGCCGCATTTCAATACAAAAAAAAAGAGAAAGGGGTTCAGTCACTAGACAGTGGCATGATGATCCAGGTCGCTGGCACACGAGTGCTTGCGTTCCAAATGCATACTGTAGCACTTGGAGTCGGACCCGGTGGCAGCCTGGATGTCACAGTTCGGCCCCAGCGTACCCAGGCAGTTGGCCTCATTTCACGGTTGCCTCATTTCTGTACGTGCTCCAGAGTCCGGCTCACAGTCACCCCCATACGGTACAACCGGGCTGGGCCCTGTCACGGGAAGTTCATTTCAGTTAAGGCAACATGTCGTGTCAGTCATTCGTGTTGTTATCTGTCATTTGATTCCACAGCTGTCTCGGCAGTCGACTTAAGTCACTATCGCCTGTTGTTATCATCAACGTTGGGTTCCGTCGCTCTGGACGGCAGCAGTTTCAGGCTCTTAAATAGGTACTTTCTCTCACACTCTCTCAGGTCAGTCGGATTCAGTAGGTCCACCTGCACCAGCTTGACCGGGGTTCCAGCAGGTAAAAGAAAAAAAAAAATAAACGCAGGGGCGTGGGGGGGCTCCTGCTTTCTCATGGCAGGTACGTATACCGTAGGTGACACGTCCAAACTCATTTCTTGTCACCTCTTTATAGGCCCAGCCTGCAGACACGTGACCAGTCAACTAAGTAACGGGTCTTGGCAGCCGCCATGTCATCAGTCGGCAGCGATGACCTCACCACCCCGCTATGTCCGGCGTCAGCCTCCGAGGCTGGCAGTGTCCAGTCCCTCAGGGCATGGACAATTCCCAGGCTGTCCGCCGAGCTGAGGCGCAGAGGGATACCCTTCTCGTCCGCGGCCAGGAAGGCGGAGCTATTCAGGCTCCTCTTCCCACCACCGGCCGCAGCAGGCTCCAGCAGCCAGCAGGCGTCTCTGGAGTCTATTTCAGCCGCCGTCGCTCAGCTACACACCCTCGTGTCTTCCCTGTCTTCCTCGATCATTGAGGTCCAGGACAGGGTGTCACGTCTAGAGGTCAGCCCGGCCGCCACGGTTCCGGACCCTGCGGTGGTCCCAGCCATCAGTGCACCAGCCGCAGGTAGTGAGCTTGCCACGACTACCGTTCACCCTTCCCACCTGGTGCCACCCAGCGTAAGGAAGGACATTTTAGAGGGCAGAGACGTTAACCTGGCCTCACTCATGATCTCGGTCCATGACTTGGCCCAGAACAAGGCCTACACCTGGGGGGACGTCTCGGTGGTTTTGAAGGCAAAGGATCCAAGGCTCAACAGAAAGCTCACGGTGCCCGAGTTCACGCTCGCTTTCGGCATGTTCAGGGACGTGCTGTGCTCAGCCTCCCCGGCAGGCGGGAGGAACTGGACCTTTACCTCCATTTGATCGTAGACCTGGGCCACAAATACGGTGGCTCAGCGTTCTACGATTATCATCGGTCCTTCTCGGCCAAAGCCGCGGCCAGCTTCTTACAGTTCCATTTGACAACGGACTGGAGCGTAGTGGACACTGAGTTGTTCTGCCGCCACTTTGCGGGTCTACGCTCCCCGCTATGTGCTGTCTGTCAGTCAGCGTCCCACACCATGGTCTGGTGTGCCAACATAGCCTCTGGCCATCCGATAGCTAGCACGGCCTCTACCAGCACGAGCCAGGCTCAGCAGGCCCTGGCGCAAGGGCAGAAGGTGGACAAGTTGGGACGCCCGGTGCGGATGGTTGGGGGAGCCGCCATTTGCAACAACTTCAATTACGGCTCCTGCAATTTCAGCCAGTGCCGGCTCTTGCACGTTTGCACCCTATGCCAGAGGGCGCACCCCAGGGTCCTGTGTGAGGTCAAGCAGAAGAAACCGTGACTAAGCCGGGTCAATGTCCTTTGGCTCGATGTTTACTTGACCTCACACCCCACTCCGTCACTCGCCAGCTACCTCATCCGAGGCTTCACCGATGGGTTTCATACCAGGCACATCACCCTGCCCCACTCCACCCACGAATGTCCGAACCTGCGCTCGGCAGCAACAGATGAGCCAGCTATTGACGTCCTTCTTCAGACGGAGTTGGATCGGGACTTTATGATAGGCCCGTTCAGTCAGTCTCCCTTTAGTACCTGGAGGGTTAGCCCTATCGGGCTTGTACAGGGAAAATTTTCAAATAAAAAACGTCTGGTGTATGATCTGTCAGCGCCTCATTCTTCCGTCGTTCCCAGTCTCAACTCGCTCATCCCCTCCGAGGAGTTCTCACTGAAGTACGCTTCGGTAGACATGGCTATCCAGGCCATCCTCAGGACTGGGGTGGGTGCTTGGCTCTCGAAGGCGGACATATCTGACGCCTTCAAGCTGCTGCCCATACATCCTTCCCTGTGGTGCTGGCACGGCATCAAGTGGAGGGAGCGATATTATTTCGCGACCAAATTGACCTTCGGGTCTAAGAGTAGTCCTTGGTTATTTGACAAGTTCGCGGAGACCCTGGCGTGGATCCTTCTCCACGAGGCACAGTGCCACGAGGTCATCCATTATTTGGATGACTTCCTTCTGATAGAACCACCCGGGGCTCCCCCAGGGGACCTTGGAAAGTTGAGAACGGTTTTCGGCAATCTGAACGTCCCCATAGCGGAACACAAGGTTGACGGCCCGGCGCACAAGATCACGTTCTTGGGCGTCGACCTTGACACGCTTGCCATGCAGGCCAGCCTTCCCGCAGATAAGTTGGACCGTATAAGGACGGTTCTGCGAGAGTTCACCCGGGTGGGGGGATGTACTCAGAAGCAACTTCAGTCTCTCCTCGGGATGTTGAATTTCGCTATGAGGATCATCCCCCAGGGCCGCTCCTTCGTGTCCCGGTTGCTGGTCTTCCTGTCCTACACTCAGGACCCAGACCAGGTCATCAGGCTGGATTCAGCAGCCAGGGCAGATCTGGCCATGTGGGAACACTTTCTTAGTAATTGGAACGGTGTGTCCCTGTTCATCCCAGTAGTGTCCACGCTGTCACCCCAGGTGGTGACCGATGCGGCGGCATCCACAGGATGCGCCGCCATTTTTGGCCATTTGTGGTTCGCCGCCCCTTGGCCTCCTCAGGCACTAGCCACACCGGGCTTCACTACCACGTCAGCCCTCTTTGAGCTGTTCCCCATCGTAGCAGCCGCTCACCTATGGGGTCACCATTGGTCTGGACAGACTGTGGCTTTTACGACAGACAATCAAGCCACAGCCGAGATCATCAGCAAGGGCAGGTCTAAATCCAGGCCCGTCATGTCCTTCCTCCGCAGACTGGTCCAGCTATCCCTACAACATCAGTTCAATGTTTACTGCTCATTCATTCCAGGGAAGTTCAACTCAGCCGCGGACGCACTCTCCCGTTTTAACTTTATTTCTTTCTTTGAACAGATGCCAGGAGCCTACCATCTTTCAGCCACTATCCCGGATTGGTCACAACTGACCTTGGACTAGCCCCACATCTACACTCAGCTACTAACATCATCAACGCTTCGCTCGCCCGCAACACCCGTCGGGCCTACCGGACGGCCTGGAGGGCGTTTAATAAGTTCCTGCCCCATCGCCCTCGTGAATCTTCCAGCATCAAGCAGGTTCTGGCGTTTATCGCTTATTGCCATTCTCACCTAGCACTGTCACACAGCACGATACGCCAGTACGTGGCCGGGGTTGTCAGGACAATTTACAAGTGAGCGCTGCGCGTCGATTGCCTGTGCGCATGCGCGGCGGAACGGCACTCCGGCGCATGCGCACTCGCGGCTCAGCGCTCCGACGTACGCACATGCGCACTGGCGCACGCCTGAGCGTCCCTGGGCGTCAGAGCATCACGTGACCACTCACACCGCCCTTTTAAGGAAGTGCCTGTGATCAGTCCAGCGCTGGCTTGTCTTCAGCTTCCTGCCAAAGCTCTGTTCCTGCTTCCTGTATCCTGTTTGCCTGATTACCTGTTTTTGACCCGGATTTGCCTTTTGACCTTGCTGCCTTCTCTTGCCCTTGACCTTTGGACTGTATACTGGACTTACCGCTTGCTTGCCTCTGGCCCCTTGAACCTCTGCTTGTGACCCGGATTTGCCTGCTGTCTCCTGCCCTGAATATCTGCCTGTGACCCGGACCTGCCCGTCTTCAGTCCTGTACCTGCACCTGTGTTCTGGAACCTCCCAGTGCCTTCCTGACCCCAGCACCTGGCTCCCTCTTCAGTCCTCATCCTCTGGTTGGGTAGCCTGTGCCTCTTTGTGCCATTCACCCCCTGTCTCACCTCCAGGGGGCGAACTGCGCTCAGTTGCAAGGGTGAACCACTCTCGGCATTTCGGCCTCGGTAAGTACGCACCTGACAGTACAAGCCAGCCATGTCTGAGGCCGACAGAGTGCGTTCACCCCTTGAGGCTTTGTGCCAACAAGTCTCAGCATTAACTGAAGCTGTGCAAAAACTACAAGAGGGTTACACCCAAGTGGACAGTCGCCTGCAGCAGCTTTCGGGGTTAACTGCACCCACCTTAGCGGGCCCTACCGCCACCAGTGGATTATCCGCTCCCCCTGGATCAGCAAACCCCACTGTGATCATGGCATCTCCTGAACCCAGAGTTCCTACCCCTGAACGGTTCACGGGTGACCGCAAAAAGTTCCGGGCCTTCAAGAATGCCTGCTCGCTCTACCTTGCGCTTCAACCCAGGACTTTCGCCTCTGAAGTAGTAAAGGTGGGTTTCATTACCTCGCTCCTGGCTGAGGAGCCACAGGCATGGGCCCATAGCCTAATGGAGCAGAGAAGCCCAGCACTCAATGCAGTAGAGACTTTTTTTGAGAGTATGGCGCAATTGTATGATGACCCTCAACGTGTGGCTACAGCTGAGGCCACGCTACATAATTTACTTCAGGGACGTAGACCGGGGGAGGATTATACCGTTGAATTCCGGAAGTGGTCAGCTGATACCGGGTGGAACGAACCGGCTCTTAAATACCAGTATCGCCAGGGGTTGTCTGAGACTTTGAAAGATGAGTTGGCAAGATCCGAGACCCCTGACTCATTGGAGGACTTGATCCAAGCTGCCACCAAGCTGGACCGCCGCATGCGTGAAAGGCGTTCTGAGCGTCTTCAGTCTCCCCGTACTTATTGGAACTCTTCTAAACCTACCTTGCCGTCACCCACCACCTCAGCTCCAGCAGTAGAATCCCAGGAGACGGAACCCATGCAGTTGGGCCTAGTTCGTGCTCCCCTCACGCCAGAAGAACGGCTCCGCAGACGCCGGTCCAATCTTTGCCTGTACTGTGGGGCTTCGGGTCATTTTCTCAGCGCCTGTCCCGTAAGACCGAGTAAGTCCTACCAACAGTATATAATGAACTTTCAATCTTCCGGGTTCTCCCAGACTTATGTCGCCCTCTTTGTCTCCTTACATCTACCGGGAAAGGAAACCCGACTATCAGCCATAATTGACTCCGGAGCCTGCAGCTGCTTCCTTGACGCGGCATTAGCTACCAAGATGCACTTGCCCCTCGTTCCGAAGAAACAAAATCTACAGGTACATTTGGCTGACGGCTCTCTTCCTCGTTCTGGATTCATCACCCATGAGACCCAACCCATCTGTGTCACTACCGATTCTGGTCACCAGGAATTTATCCAATTTGACATTATCCCATCTCCAATGTTCCCCATCATCTTGGGGCTTCCATGGTTACAGATCCACGAACCTCAAATCAACTGGGGTAAGAGAGAGGTCTCTTTCCCGTCGCCTCACTGTATCCAGCATTGCTTTACCCAGGCTGTGGCTACTTGCTCCACCATTTCATCATTACCAGATAATCTTCTTCATGTACCGCCAGTTTACCTGGAATTCCAAGACGTCTTTGATAAACAACAGGCAGATCGCTTACCGCCTCATCGGACGTATGATTGTCCCATCGATCTCCTTCCGGGTTCACCGATCCCTTTTGGCCGCATTTTTCCCCTGTCCGAAGTGGAACTTAAGGTCCTCAAGGCCTATATTGACGAGAACCTGGAGAAGGGGTTCATTCGCCCCTCCTCGTCACCCGCCGGAGCAGGCATCTTTTTTGTGGGAAAGAGAGACGGCTCCCTCCGACCTTGCATTGATTACAGAGAACTAAATAAAATCACCATTAAGAACCGGTATCCCCTGCCTTTGATCCCAGAGCTTTTTCAACGTTTCAGGTCTGCCAGAATCTTCTCTAAATTGGATCTTCGCGGGGCCTACAACCTCATCCGAATCAGGGCAGGAGATGAATGGAAAACAGCCTTCAGATCCAGATTCGGGCATTATGAATACTTGGTAATGCCCTTTGGTCTTTGTAACGCCCCAGCAACCTTCCAGCACCTGGTAAATGACATTTTTCGTAAACACCTTGACGACTTCCTTGTCGTTTATCTAGACGACATCCTTATCTTTTCGGACTCCCTTGAACTCCACCGGGTACATGTAAAACAAGTACTCACCATCCTCCGCAGCCACAGATTGTACCTCAAGGCAGAGAAGTGCGAATTCGAGAAATCCACGGTGCAATTCTTGGGGTTCATCATTTCTACAGGTGGGGTCTCCATGGACCCACAAAAGGTCAAGGCCGTACTGGAGTGGCCAGCCCCAGTGAACAAGAAAGGGGTACAGCGATTCATCGGGTTCGCAAACTTCTATCGAAGGTTCATTGTCGGCTTTTCCTCCATAGTGGCACCCATCACCAAGTTGACTCACCAAGGTACTCAATTCCATTGGTCCCCGGAAGCACAAGAGGCTTTTGATACTTTGAAAAAATTGTTTTCATCCGCTCCCATCCTGATGCATGCAGATCCAACCCTTCCATTTGTGCTGGAGGTGGATGCATCAGAGACGGCTACTGGAGCTATATTATCCCAGAGATTGGGTCCCAAGGCCCTGTTACACCCTGTGGCTTTTGCATTACGTAAGTTAAGCCCTCCAGAGAGAAACTACGATGTGGGAGACAGAGAGTTACTGGCCATTAAGTTTGCTCTGGAGGAGTGGAGGTATCTCCTGGAGGGGGCTTCCCATCCTGTCATGATTTGGACAGACCACAGAAACCTGGAGTATCTAAGGACAGCCAAACGCTTAAAGCCCAGACAAGCCCGTTGGGCTCTCTTTTTTGCAAGATTTAATTTTCATATCTCTTACAGACCCGGCTCAAAAAATGGAAAGGCAGACGCTCTCTCTAGAATGTTTCACGAGACACCCCAGGAATCTGAACCCAACACTATCCTTTCGCCACAGAACTTCCTGTCTCTCCTTCTGCAACCTGATCTAGTCTCCGCCATCAAGGCGGCATCAGGGCACCCCACCGACCATGGGATTCCCTCAATGGAGGAACACGATGGACTACTCTGGGTACGTGGGAAGGTCTTTGTCCCCACAGAAACAAGACCTTTAACGCTCAAGACTCTACATGATCACAAGCTTGCGGGACATTTTGGGGTTCACAAGACGTCTAACTTAATTTCTCGCTCTTTTTGGTGGCCTGGGTGGAGACAAGACTGTAGGAATTATGTCACCTCTTGTATCATTTGTCAACGCAACAAAGGAACTAATTCTAAAGCCTGGGGCCTGCTGAAGCCCTTGTCCATCCCGAAGCGCCCATGGGCGGACATATCAATGGACTTCATTGTAGAGTTACCCGCTTCAGAGGGATACACCACCATTTTGGTCGTGGTCGACCGCTTGTCAAAGATGGCACACTTCCTCCCAATGATTGGGACTCCTTCCGCTTCTGCTACAGCTGACATATTCTTCAAAGAGATTGTTCGACTCCACGGGATACCTACGAGTGTCACTTCTGATAGAGGGTCTCAGTTCACCTCCAAGTTTTGGCAAGAATTATGCAAAACCCTCGAAATCAAGATATGCCTCTCTTCGGCCTATCACCCTCAGAGCAATGGCCAGACGGAGAGGACAAATCAATCTCTAGAGCAATACCTCCGCTGTTTCTGTTCAGATTCCCAGGATGAATGGTCCAGTCTCCTACCCTATGCGGAGTTCGCCTACAACAATGCGGTCCATACTGCCACCAACCAAACTCCCTTCTGGGCCAACTTTGGGTTCCATCCCTCCTTCCTGCCAGGATCTCTGCCTGAAACTCCTGTCCCTGCGGTCCAAGACCGAGTTAATTTTTTGCAACAGAACTTCCGGAGAATTCAAGAGACCATGCAGAAGACCCAAGAAGGGTATGAAAAACATTTCAACCGGGGGAGGAAGGAAAATCCGGACTTCAAGATAGGGGACGAGGTATGGTTATCCTCAATCAATCTCAAATTAGCCATACCCACACGTAAATTAGGACCAAAGTTTATTGGTCCTTTCAAGATCAAACGGAAGATTAATCCTGTAGCTTTTGAGCTTTCCTTACCAGATTCGTACAGGATACACCCGGTGTTCCACGCTTCCCTCCTAAAGCCTGTCACTCCTAGTCCTTTTCCAGGAAGATCTGAACCACCACCTCCTCCAGTACTGGTGGACGGCGAAACAGAATTTGTGGTGGAAAAAATTTTAAATTGCAGGAAAAGGGGGAGGCAACTCCAATATCTGGTCAAATGGGAGGGTTACCCGTCAGAAGAAAACTCTTGGGAACCCTCAGGAAATCTGCATGCTCCACGCTTAATCCGAGCTTTCCAGACGGAACATCCTGAACTGATGGCTAGCTTGGGCGTCCGGAGGCCGCCCCTCGGGGGAGGGCACTGTCAGGACAATTTCCAAGTGAGCGCTGCGCGTCGATTGCCTGTGCGCATGCGCGGCGGAACGGCACTCCGGCGCATGCGCACTCGCGGCTCAGCGCTCCGACGTACGCACATGCGCACTGGCGCACGCCTGAGCGTCCCTGGGCGTCAGAGCATCACGTGACCACTCACACCGCCCTTTTAAGGAAGTGCCTGTGATCAGTCCAGCGCTGGCTTGTCTTCAGCTTCCTGCCAAAGCTCTGTTCCTGCTTCCTGTATCCTGTTTGCCTGATTACCTGTTTTTGACCCGGATTTGCCTTTTGACCTTGCTGCCTTCTCTTGCCCTTGACCTTTGGACTGTATACTGGACTTACCGCTTGCTTGCCTCTGGCCCCTTGAACCTCTGCTTGTGACCCGGATTTGCCTGCTGTCTCCTGCCCTGAATATCTGCCTGTGACCCGGACCTGCCCGTCTTCAGTCCTGTACCTGCACCTGTGTTCTGGAACCTCCCAGTGCCTTCCTGACCCCAGCACCTGGCTCCCTCTTCAGTCCTCATCCTCTGGTTGGGTAGCCTGTGCCTCTTTGTGCCATTCACCCCCTGTCTCACCTCCAGGGGGCGAACTGCGCTCAGTTGCAAGGGTGAACCACTCTCGGCATTTCGGCCTCGGTAAGTACGCACCTGACAGGGGTGCAGCACTACTTGTCACTTCAAGACCCCGCGAGGCCTTCGGTGTTCTCCTGCCACGCAGTAAGGGCTCTACTGCGTGGAGTTCAGAAGCACCAGCCGCCAGTCAGCCCGAAGCGGCTGCCTATCACTGGGGAGATCTTTAAGGGGATGTCTGACATCCTGGATAGGTCCCCTTTCGGTCTCCTCCTCAGCACCGTCCTGCAGGCTGCGATACACATGGCGTTTTATGGGTTTCTATGGCCCAGCGAGTTCACTCGCAGCCACCCAGCTGGTCCAGTCTTGCATAGAAGTAATCTCTGCCGCCACCAGGATCACTACGTCCTTCACTTGGCGACGTCTAAAACTCAGCAGCGAGGTTCCGGAGTAGATATTCACCTGTACAGGACTCACAACAACTGGTGCCCAGTTGCCGTGTTAAACCGCTTGACGGCACTGCTATCCGACCGCCCAGGGTCCAGTCCGCTTCTACCCTTTCCAGTAAAACCCCTCAACTGGTCGCAGTTCGTGGAACATGTCCGGGTCCTTCTCGGCAATCTTCAATTGGACCCCAGCCAGTACTCCGGGCATTCATTCCGGATCGGGGCGGTCACTACGGCCTCAAGACAGGGGGTTCCGGACCATGTGATCAAGAAACTAGGTCTGTGGAAGTCGGCCTGCTTCTCTCGCTACATACCTAACCCACAGTTAGAGATGGCTCAGGCCTTTGCTCGACTTACTCAGTGACATTTACCTTTAATAAATAATTATCCCCTACCTGAAGGTTTTTTCCCCCTTATTTTGGTGTACCATACGGTAGACCAAGGCACACTTTCAGGTCTATTTCATGTTGGTAAGTTTTGTGTTGTTCCTATGTGTCATCGTTACTCATGTCGTCCGTAGGGCTCTAGACCATAAATTGGAAGGCCGGGTACCGGCCTGAAGTTATGGGAGGAGCCCGGAGGGTATTTAAGCAGCCCAAAGGCCGCCGGTCTTTGTCGGTTTCCTGTGCGAGATACCCACCCACCCTCCCCTTCTAAAAGCCTCTTCCAAGTATTATTACCCCAGACTGAATACTCACTTCACATTATTCCATAACTACTTCTTATCATTCCTCATCTAGGGTATGCCCCCTTATTTTGGTGTACCATACGGTAGACCAAGGCACACTTTCAGGTCTATTTCATGTTGGTAAGTTTTGTGTTGTTCCTATGTGTCATCGTTACTCATGTCGTCCGTAGGGCTCTAGACCATAACTATTGTTTAACTCTGATTGTCACATATTTTATTCGCACGTCACTTTGGTTTTGTGCATAGGGCCTAATTTAGCTATTGCTTGCTCTTGGCACCTTTAACTGGTTATGGCACTGACCTACACTAGGCACTGACCATTGCTTTTTGGGGTCTGGATTGAATCATTAGTTTAGGGATAGTAATCAAGTACCAGCTCATTTTTTTATATATATTTCTCACTAGTGTGTTGCACTTTACTTTATATTGGATACTTTATTAGTTTTAGGAAGCGCCATTATCCCTTACATTTTTCATAAATACAAGTGTAAGGCTGACTGCAGATCAGCCGGTATTTGTAGGAGGAGTCAGGCTGCATAAAGCCTGCCCTCCTTTGCCTCCTCCCCTCGTGGTGGTAGGCTCTCGTGACGTCATTTCCGGGTCCCCGCTGTGCAAGTCGGCTGCAATCGTGGTGGCGGTTCCTCTCTTGGTGCTCACGCCAGGCACCACCGGGGAGACCTACCGCCTGCCCATCTACCTTCTTATCGCCCGCTTCTCAAGCTAGAAGGGGTGTTCGGCCAACCGCCAGCTCCCCCTCTCCTGGTACAATTTTTCCTCATTTGGGGCTGTTCACCCGATTCTCCCGATGCTCGCGCCCGGAGGGGGGGGTGTCTGGCCCCCCGCTCGCTTCTCCCGGTGCCGCCTGGCCACATTGAATGCTCCATCCGGCATTTCGGGGAGGTGGCGTTTGCCTGTGCTCACGCCGGGGGAGGGGGGGGCGTCCGTCCTCCCTCTTTCTCCCTAGTACGCCAGCATCAGGGGGAGGGCAGTATCTCTGCATGTCACCCCTCCCATACAGTATGAGAAGCAAATGGGAGGGGGCCCTAGAGGATGTTAGGAGCAGGGCTCATTTACATCAACACGCCCAGGGGCTGTACAGGGCGGGGATTCGATGTATGTTGTGAGCTGTGCTAGTGTCTCCTTCTGGGGCTCCTCTGCAGCAAGCATGTGTCCCAATACAATTTTCTCAAAGCAATAATAGACAATTTTTCCTCACATTGTACATTTATAGTTGCATCTCCCGGATCCAGGGCACGACACCCAGTTTCAGCATTTCTGCGGCCTGTACAGCCAGGTGTTCAGGAGCTGCATCCAATCAGCCATGCAAAGCAACGACAGGCTCCGCAGTTGTTCACGTGACCACACATTTTATGGTGTAATATTGTGCATTTTCTGGGGGGGGGGTTCCAGGTAGGTATGGTCTCATGCAAGATACAGTTTCTCGTGCAATTTACGTTTCTCATATAATTTACGTTTTTTTCATGCAATTTACGTTTTTTATGCAATTTACGTTTCTCATGCAATTTACGGTTTCTCATACAATTTACGGTTTCTCATACAATTTACGGTTTCTCATGCAATTTACGGTTTCTCATGCAATTTACGGCTTCTCACACAATTTACGGTTCTCATGCCAATTCACGTTTTTTCCCATGTTTCTCACGTTTCTTACGTATTTTTACGTATTTCCACGCTTCTCACGTATTCTCACGTTTCCCACGTTTCTTACTTATTCTCATGTTGCTCACATTTCCCGTGTTTCTTACGTTTCTCACGTTTCCCATGTTTCACACATTTCTTACGTTTCTCACGTATTCTTACGTATTCCCACGTTTCTCATGTATTCCCACGTTTCTCATGTTTCCAACGTTTCTCACGTATTCTAATGTTTCCCATGTTTCTTACGTATTCTCATGTTTTCCATGTTTCTTACGTATTCCCACGTTTCCCATGTTTCTTACGTTTTCCATGTTTCTTACGTATTCTCACGTTTCCCATGTTTCTTACGTTTTCCCATGTTTCTCACGTTTCCCATGTTTCTCACGTTTCCCATGTTTCCTACGTATTCTCACGTTTCCCATGTTTCTTAAGCCCCATACACACGGTCGGACTTTTTCATCAATTTGGTCCGATCGGACAATGTTGTTGAAAAATCAGACCGTGTGTATGCACCATCGGACAGTGTTCGTCGGTTTGTCCGTCGGACAAAGTCTTATCTCCTGCTGGAAAGATTTCCCGTCAACCCGGTCCGATCACACCAAATCCGATCGTGTGTACGGTTGTCCGACCGGACAAAGTGCTACGCATGCTCAGATCACATTACAAGACCAAAGCTATTGGCTACTAGCCTCTACGTAGTCCCGTCGTAGGCAACAAACGTCACCACGTTCAGAATGATCGGATTTTCCGACAACTTTGTCCGATCGTGTGTACGCAAAACCAACATCAGACAAAGTATGACGGACATGGTCCGACGGACCTGGTCCACGGATTGTCCGCGCGTGTGTATGGGGCTTTACATGTTCTCACGTTTCCCATGTTTCTCACATTTCCCATGTTTCTTACGTTTCCCATGTTTCTTACATTTCCCATGTTTCTTACATTTTCCCATGTCTCTCACGTTTTCCCATGTTTCTCACATTTCATGTCATATGCTTTTTCATGTCATTGCCTTTCATTTGCTGCATTTCCGTTAGCTAGTGCTTACATCCAGGATCTGTCATGTCTACAGATCCATACGGGCTGAGGTTTAGTTTTTAATTGTTGTCCCACAATCTTCTCGCCTGTACTCTATACGTCATACGTGCACTTTCACCATTAGACCTTTACTACTACCCACCACAGCCTGTGGGTACCTTAGCCCGGAGTGTTCGTTTTTAATTTCCTGTCTTGGCACTGCAGGTTGCTCGGACTCGCTTACTGCTTACAGTAGGGTGGTGTTGTCATTAGGTTCACATTCATGCGCTGTTGGTCTTGTCATTTCTGGGCACACATCCTTATACTTGTCAGGTACCAGGGGTATTGTTGTGTCATGGGCTGGTTGTCTGTTATGTTCTCTGGTCATTTTCACACAGCTGGGTTGCCTATGTTCTTCCACTGCAGGTTACCTATCACGTCTATGGGTTTAACAGATTGAGGTGATCGTTTTTAATTGGCTTGTTCGGTGGCAAGTCTCCTCATCTGTTCTTAACGCTGCTCACATATTTCGTACAAACTCACGTTTCTCGTGCAGGTAAGTTTCTCGTGCAGGTAAGTTTCTCGTGCAATTACGTTTCTCGTGCAATTTTTTGTTTCTATGGCAACTCACGTTCATGTTTCTCTAGTTTTCCAGGTTTCTCACGTTGTTCATCAATTCACGTTCTCGTGCAACCGGCGTTTCTTATGCAGTTTGCATTTTTCTTCTCGGTTTTTATGCTGCTCATGTTTTTGTCAGCTTTTGCAACTCATGTTCTCATTCAGTCACGTTCCTTTCACGCAGCTTACATTCCTGTCACAGGTTTCTCAGTCTGCTCACGTTTCTCTCACAGTTTATGTTCCTGACCCAGTTGTGTCTCATTTCCACACTACCTTTAATTTCCTAGCTACGTCCGGCCAGGAGTTGCGCAATAGTACGGAACTAATGGTAAGTCAGACTATTGCAGCTCCAGCAGCTTCTACTGGTTTAGGGGCTTTAGTGGATTCCGGAAACCTCTCGGTGCCTAGGCCGGTATCAGTAGGCCAAGGTCTCGAATGCAGATGCCGGCATCACGCCTTCTCTTTGGTTTCCAGCATTTGTGATGGATTAGGTTTCCATTGGGCTGACGCAACAGCCTTGATCGATAAATCTTTATTTTGTATACCAGGAAGGCTCATGACACTGCTTCGGATGTTTTCCAGGCTTTCAGGTCAAGATTTTCTAGTCCTGACGGTTGACATCCAGTTCCTATTTTTGCTTTTCTGTTTTTTGCCACCTCCAACTCGTATCGGCCTACAACACTATTAGGGGGCGCATTTGGCTGAGTCTCAGCATTTCATGTTGTTGGAAGACCCTGATAGGCCTTTCTTTATTTTCTGGCCACTATATTTAAGCCATCCTCAGGGATCCAGAAGAGTAGCCCTCCTGCTGTGCTCAGCAGACTTACCATCGAGGGTCATATTCTTCATGACATATCCGACATGCTCGTAATGTCTCCTTTCGCGTGGTGAACCAGCTTGGTGCTCAAGGCAGCACTTTATCTGGCGTTTTATGGTTCCTGAGGCCAGGGGAGTTGCACTCCTGGCCCAGGGTCTCGCATACTTTTGGATAATCAACTGGTTTGGCACCCCGGCCTTTTCTGTTACATCTGCATACTCGCAAGACGCAGCAAATCGGGGGCAGCACGGTTATCAGGTTCTTGGAGCCTGGCAAGGCGTCGTGCCCGGTGTTGGTTTATATTAGCTCGTTAGTGCTACATTTGTCAAACCCTGGGATGGTCCTCTGTTGCCTTTTCCTAGCGCTACCCTCTCCGCAGCCAAATGCATACTTCATTATTCATTCAGGGTCGGAGTGGCTTCTGCAACTTTGCACCAGGGGGCCTCAACCCTTATTATTTGGGTAGGTGGAGGTCATCTTGTTTCTCTGGGTATGTCCCAGAGCCAGGTTTTTTGAGATACCGCAAGCGTTTGTCAAATTTGGCAGGTCGTACGTTAATTCACTGTGTAATAAGTCTGGTTGGTAAGCTTTCATCCTACTGTGTTTATTTTTGCCCCCTTTTAGGCATACTGACCACGTGACCCCGGCACACTTCAGGTCTATGTTTTCTGTTGCTCTTTGTTCCTTTCCTATACCATCCACAGATTGACTCCGAGTACAAGTGTAAGGCTGACCGTCTTTGTAGGAGATAAAGCCTGCATAAAGGCTGCATAAAGCCTGCCCTCCTTTGCCTCCTTCCCTCGTGGTCGTAGGCTCTCGTGTCCCACCCACCCATTCACTTTTCTTTTTCTTTCATTTCATTTAATTTCATACTTGGGTATGCCCCCTTTTAGGCATACTGACCACGTGACCCCGGCACACTTCAGGTCTATGTTCTCTGTTCCTTTCCAATACCATCCACAAATTGACTCAGAGTACAATTGAAATTAACTATAAACATATGTCAAGACACACGAGAAGGCACAAAAATATCAACCAGAGAAATCACCATTGTGTTGGAGAGGTTGTAATATGAAGGGCACTATGATTCATATATGGTGGGAATGTCCTAAAATGTGGGAGTATTGGCAAGAGGTGGAGAAATGTATTGAAGAGGTCACAGGAATTGGAATACCAGACGACCCGTGGTGCTGTCTATTTCATAGTACAGATAAAAACAATAAAGGAGTACAGTATTGCCACATTTGCTAAATGCGGCAAAGGGAGTTATCCCAAAAAAATGGCTAGACCCAGAAAGACCCTCAATAAGAGAATATTTTAAAAGAGTCAAGTACATACAAGAGTAAGCACTGAAATACAGTGTGAAACGCGTCAGTCTGTACCCCCCTTTTTGCCGTGTTTGGATTGTGGTGTCTTTTTGCTTTTAAATAAACCCTTTGGATTTTATTTTCCCGGTGTGCGGCTGTCCGGAGTTCTTCCTTTTGATTTCTAGTCAAGTACATACAGTATGGAGTACGTATGTAGTAGGGAAGAAGACAGGACAGAAAAAAATTGTTGGAATTTGGGAAAAATGGAGAGTTTAACCGCTTGCCGACCAGCCGCCGTCATTTTACTGTGGCAGGTCGGCACAATCCCGCAAACCATCGTAGCTATACGTTGGCTCGCGGGATCAGGATAGCAGGCACCCATGCCGCCAGAGGTGCGCACCCGCGCCCAATGCACTGCGGGGGTGCCAATGCTCATGGCCGATGGTCACGATGACAGCTGGCCACGAGCGATTGCGAGCACGAAGGACAGAACACGTAAATGTGTGTGTAAACACACAAATCCCTGTTCTGAGAGGAGTGACAGATTGTGTGTACCTATAAGCTAGGAACCACGATCCGTCACTTCCTCTAGTCCGTCCCCTCCCCTTTCAGTTAGAATCACCTCCCAGGGAACACGGTTAACCCTTCACTGCCAGTGACATTTTTACAGTAATCAATGCATTTTTATAGCACTGATCACTGTATAAATGACAATTGTCTCAAAAATGTGTCAAAATTGTCCGATGTGTCCGCAATAATGTTGCAGTCACGATAAAAATCGCAGATCGCCACCATTACTAGTAAAAAAAAATAAAAAGGCTATTAAATCTAGCCCCTATTTTGTAGACGCTATAACTTCTGTGCAAACCAATCAATATACGCTTATTTACCAAAAATATGTAGAAGAATACATATCGGCCTAAACTGAGAAATAATTAGCTTTTTTAAAAATAAAATGGGGATATTTAATATAGCAAAAAGTACAAAATATTGTGTTTTTTTTCAAAATTTACGCTTTTTTTTTGTTTACAGCGCAAATACCACCAAAAGAAAGCTCTATTTGTGGGAAAAAAAGGACGTAAATTTCGTTTGGGTGTAACGTCGCGTGACTGCGCAATTGTCAGTTAAAGTGATGCAGTGCTGAATCGCAAAAAATGGCCTGGTCATTCAGCAGCCAAATCTTCCGGGGCTAAGAAGTGGTTAAGTGGTTAAGAAAACCAACAAATATGTAGAAATATGTGTGGAGTAAGAAACGAGTGGGAGGTAGATGGAGGTGAGGAGAGGGAGGAGGAAGAGGAAGGCGAGTCTGGCACAGGAGGGGGGAGGGAGGGAGGGAGGTGGTATAGGGACGGGATGTAGACACGACGCTGTCTCCGCTTGTAATGGCTGGGACGCGTTGCGTGGCCACTTATATAGAGGCAAGGGGCGGGGTCACCGGCTGATCCTGGGGCTGTGACATCATAAGGGGCGGGGTCACCATGTGAGCTGTCTAATAAAGTACTTTAAAAACCTGTGTTGTGTTTTTTTTAACACTTTTTCCCTTGGTTGAATGGGTAGGGTACCCCATACTCATTCACATAGGGTGGGGGGCCGGGATCTTAATAAGGGGGCTCCTGGATTCCGATAAGCCCCCCGCCCGCAGACCCCGACAACCAACAGCCAGGGTTGTCGGGAAGAAGCCCTTGTCCTCATCAACATGGGGACAAGGTGCTTTGGGGTAGAGGGCCCCTGCGGCCCCCCAACCCCAAAGCACCTTGTCCCCATGTTGAGGGCACGCCGCCTGGTACGGCTCAGGAGGAGGGGCGCTCGTCCCCACCCCCTTTCCTGACTGCCCGGGTTGCGTGCTCGAATAAGGGTCTGATATGGACTTGGGGGGACTCCCACGCCGTTTTCTTTTGGTGTAGGGATTCCCTTTAAATACATACCAGGTGACGGGGCTAGCAAGGTGTCGATCTCGCCGATCGAGGCGGCGGCATTGACTTCCTTCGCTAGTCCCATCTACCTGGAGTCATGTTCAAAATGAACGGACTTTACTCCGTGTGTGAGCAAGTCCGTTCATTTCAAAAGTCCCGCGGACCTCCGCCAAAATTCCGGCGGATTGTCTGCCGGACCTAGTCCGCCAGAAAAGTCTGGTTGTGTATGGGCAAGTTCGCTCGTTCGGAAAGTCCGGCGGACCTCCGCTGGAAAGTCCGGCGGATTGTCCGCGGGACTAAGTCCGGATAGTGCGATCGTGTGTAAGTGGCATAAGCTGCAGGCAGCAACAATGCTTTTGCAATGGAATATTGTGGGAAGATTTGAGAGAATTGGAAGTGAGTATCCGCATAGGGGACCTTTCCTTTTCAATCTGCAGTGCTATCATTTTCTCAAAAATGCTATATGGCAAACTGGAGGTGTTCTGCATACAGATGGTATAGAGCAGGGATAGGCAACCCCCTTGTGCCTACTGTTAGCTGCGATCATCAGCTTTTGTGATGGGAAGAGATTGGGTGCAGTTCTGCTTGGGGGGGGGGGGGCGGTCCCTGTTTCCAAGAGGAGGAGGACTGTCATTGGCCACTGCTAAAGCCAAATCACAGTCCTGCTAGCCCCATCCACCATCTGGAGGAAGATGACTCGCTTGGTTGCCACTACCAATCTCAGAAAGAAGGGATTTCACTGTGATTGAGAAAACCCCAATCAGATGACAGTTTGTGGAATTACTGTTGAACTTCTGGGAACTTTGTTGAAATTATTCCAGAACCTTTGCATCACTTACTACTGAACCCTGGCACTCTGTGTCACTTACTACTGAACCCTGGCACTCTGTGTCACTTACTACTGAACCCTGGCACTCTGTGTCACTTACTACTGAACCCCGGCACTCTGTGTCACTTACTACTGAACCTCGGCACTCTGTGTCCCTTTAAGCCACAGCCAGTATTCAGCACAATAAAAATCAAAACCCAAAGAGCGCCACACTTTTTCTCAGCTGCGGGGGCCCAACTTATGATCCTGCACACAGGCCCACTTCTTTCAGAAAATGCCCCTGACCTGAGCTCATCATTGCATATCCATTCCAGATGCTTGTATGTGACATCTCATACATCACATACAAGCCCGTGGGCTGGAAGTGAGAGGTGAATCAGCAGGATGAGTGTGCCAGGACAGGTAGATGTGTCTCATCTCTGCTTCTTTTCACCACTCTGCATATCACGCATGTCATAGATGAGAAGAGGGTACAGCAGTGGAGCAGATGAGAAGGAGGGTACAGCAGTCAGGAAAATGAGCAGAAGGGGTTCAGAGGTGGGACAGAAGAGCAGGAGGGTACATCGGTGGGGCAGATGTGCAGGAGGTACAGTGGTGTACCTCCTGCACATCTGTACCTCCTGCACACCTAGAGATGAGAAGGGGCTTCAGCAGTGGGACAGAAAAGCAGGGGGCTACAGTGATGGAGCAGATGAGCATGGGGGTTCAGTGGTGGGACAGAAAAGCAGGGGGTAGAGCAGTGGGCAGATGTGAAAGGATGTGTATTGGTGGGACAGAGGAGCAGGGGAAACAGAGGTGAGACAGATGTGCAGGAGGTACATTGGTGGGGCAGATAAGAAAGCGAGTTACAGTGGTGGGGCAGATGAGCATATGAGTTCAGTTTTAGGACAGATGAGGTGATTCAGTAGTGAGATGTGAGAAGGGGGTTCAGCGGTGGGACAGAAAAGCAGTGGGGTACAGTGATGGGGCAGATGAGCAGGGGGTTCAGCGGTGGGAAAGATGAGCAGGGGGTTCAGTGTTGGGGCAGATGAGAAGGGAGTTCAGCGGTGGGACAGAAAAGCAGTGGGGTACAGTGATGGGGCAGATGAGGAGGGGGTTCCGCGGTGGGAAAGATGAGCAGGGGGTTCAGTGTTGGGGCAGATGAGAAGGGAGTTCAGCGGTGGACCAGGGGGTAGAGCAGTGGGGCCGATGTGAAAGGAGGTGCATTGGTGGGAAATATGAACAGGAGATTACAGTGGTTGGGCACAAGAGCAGGAGGTAAAGAGGTGGTGCAGATGTACAGGAGGGTACAGTGGTGGGGCAGAGGAGAAAGGAGGTACATTGGTGGGAAATATGAACAGGAGATTACAGTGGTTGGGCACAAGAGCAGGAGGTAAAGAGGTGGTGCAGATGTACAGGAGGGTACAGTGGTGGGGTAGAGGAGAAAGGAGGTACATTGGTGGGATAGATGAGCAGGGGAACAGAGGTGGGACAGATATGCAGGAGGTACAGTGGTGGGGCAGATGAGAAAGAGGGTTACAGTGGTGGGGCAGATGGGCAGATAAGTTCAGTGTTAGGACCAGTGTTGGTCATCTTACTTTAAAAAAGTAATTAGTTACATTACAAATTACTTCTCCCAAAAAAGTAATTGAGTTAGTAACTCAGTTACTACATTGGAAAAGTAATTAGTTACTCAGAAAAGTAACTGTGATTTTTTTTTTTTATATTCTTAGGGGCGGGTCTAGTATTACTGTAAGCAAGGGGCGCGTTCCCCCCTCTGTACCCCCCTGCACGTCTGTTCCCCCCCCCAACACATATATCTGTTTCCCCTCTGTACCCCACTACACATCTGCCCCCCCCCACACACGTATATCTGTTCCCCCTCTGTACCCCACTACACGTCTGCCCCCCCACACATATATCTGTTCCCCCTCTGTACATCTGTCCCCCCCAAACTCACGGATCGGATCGTTGCTTGGATCAGAGTCACGGATCGGATCATTTTTCAGATCAGCAAATAATAATTGAATTTGCAAAAACCTGTAAAAATTCCACCACCATAAAGCCCCCACTGTAATATCCACAATCTCACCCACTGTAATATCCACGTCATCTCCTCAACTGTAATATTGGCTGAGTATGGCTGGGTACGGCTGAGCATGGCTGGGTACGGCTGGGTTTTGCCGAGTATGGCTGGGTATTACCGTGTATTGCAAAGTATGGCTGGGTATTACCGTGTATTGCAGAGTATGGCTGGGTATTACCGTGTATTGCAGAGCATGGCTGGGTATTACCGAGTATTGCAGAGTATGGCTGGGTATGGCAGAGTATTGGCAGGGTGTTGCAGAGTATTGGCAGGGTGTTGCAGAGTATTGGCAGGGTATCGCAGAGTATTGGCTGGGTATTACCGAGTATTGCAGAGTATGGCTGGGTATTACCGAGTATTGCAGAGTATGGCTGGGTATTACCGAGTATTGCAGAGTATGGCTGGGTATTACCGAGCATTGCAGAGTATGGCTGGGTATTACCGAGTATTGCAGAGTATGGCTGGGTATTACCGAGTATTGCAGAGTATGGCTGGGTATTACCGAGTATTGCAGAGTATTGCAGAGTATGGCTGGGTATTACCGAGTATTGCAGAGTATTGCAGAGTATGGCTGGGTATTACCGAGTATTGCAGAGTATGGCTGGGTATTACCGAGTATTGCAGAGTATGGCTGGGTATTACCGAGTATTGCAGAGTATGGCTGGGTATTACAGAGTATTGCAGAGTATGGCTGGGTATTACCGAGTATTGCAGAGTATGGCTGGGTATTACAGAGTATTGCAGAGTATGGCTGGGTATTACCGAGTATTGCAGAGTATGGCTGGGTATTACAGAGTATTGCAGAGTATGGCTGGGTATTACGGGGTATTGCAGAGTATGGCTGGGTATAGCAGAGTATTGCAGAGTATAGCTAGGTATTACGGGGTATTGCAGAGTATGGCTGGGTATGGCAGAGTATGGATGGGTATTACGGGGTATTGCAGAGTATGGCAGAGTATGGCTGGGTATGGCAGGGTGTTGCAGAGTATTGGCAGGGTGTTGCAGAGTATTGGCAGAGTGTTGCAGAGTATTGGCATAGTATTGGCAGAGTATTGGCAGAGTATTGGCAGGGTATTGGCAGGGTATTGCAGAGTATTACCTGGGTATTGCAGGGTGTTGTCAGGGTATTGGCTGGTATTGCAGAGTATTGGCAGGGTATGTGCTGGCATCCGATCTCTCCCCTCCACTGTACAGATCTGTACACAGAGGGGAGAGAGGAAGCGGCGTCATCTTGACGCCGGTTTGTTTACAAGTGATCGCTCCGTCATTTGATGGAGCAATCACATTGTAAACGGCCGACGGGTGCACCAAGATGGCCGCCGCTCCGGAGCTAGGCCGAAGCCGCGGCCTTTCCTAAGGCCGAGGCCGCGGACGGCTCCGCGGATCGCGGCGAGTAATTGCGGTAACGCCGCCCCAGTAATGGGAACGGCGTTACCGCGAGGGGAAGAGTAATCAGTTAGATTACTCGTTACCCTTTAAAGTAACGGCATTACGTAACGCTGTTTACTTTAATCGCGTTACTTACAACACTGGTTAGGACAGATGAGAAGATGGCTCAGCGGTGAGACAGAAGAGCATGAGGGTACGGCAGTGGGGCAGATGTGCAGGGAGGTACAGTGGTGGGGCAGATGAGAAAGGAGGAAGATTGGTGGGGCAGATAAAGAGGGGGTTACAGTGGTGGGACAGAATAGCAGGGTGGTACATGGGGCAGATGTACAGGGAGCTACAGTGGTATGACAGATAAGCAGGGGGTACAGTGGTGGGGCAGATGAGCAGGGGGGTACAGTGGTGGGGCAGATATGCAGGAGGTTACAATGATGAGTCAGATGAGAAAGGGGGTACATTGGTGAGGCAGATGAGAAAGGGGGTTACAGTGGTGGGACAGATGAGCAGGGGGGATCAGTGTTGGGCCAGGTGAGAAGGGTGTTACAGTGGTGGGAAAGATAAGCAGGGGGTTCAGTATTGGGGCAGATGAGAAAGGGGTTTAGCAGTGGGACAGAAGAGCAGGTGGGTACAGCGGTGGGGCAGATGTGAAAGGAGGTGCATTGGTGGGACAGATGAGCATGGGGTTACAGTGGTTGGGCTGAAGAGCAGGGGCTACAGAGGTGGGGCAGATGTACAGGGGGTACAGTGGTAGGACCGATGAGCAGGGGGTACAGTGGTGGGGCAGATGAGCAGGGGCTACCGTGGTGGGGCAGATGAGCAGGGTGTACAGTGGTGGGGAAGATGTGAAGGGGGGTACAGTAGTGGGGCAGATGTGCAGGGTAGTACAGTGTTGGGGCAGATGAGAAAGAGGGTTACAGTGGTGGGACAGATGAGCAGGGGGTTCAGTGTTGGGCCAGATGAGAAGGGGGTTACAATGGTGGGAAAGATAAGCAGGGGGGTTCAGTGTTGGGGCAGATGTGAAGGGGGTTCAGTGGTGGGACAGAAAAGCAGGTGGGTAGAGCAGTGGGGCAGATGTGAAAGGAGGTGTATTGGTGGGACAGATGAGCACAGGGTTACAGTGGTTGGGCAGAAGAGAAGGTGCTATAGAGGTGGGGCAGATGTACAGGGGGTACAGTGGCGGGGCAGAGGAGAAAGAAGGTACAGTGGTGGGACAGATGAGCAGGGGGAACAGAGGTGGAACAGAGGTGGGACAGATGTGTTGGGGGTTACAGTGATGGGGCAGATAAGAAAGCGGGTTACAGTGGTGGGGCAGATGTGCAGTGTAGTACAGTGGTGGGGCAGATGTGCAGGGGTTACAGTGGTGAACCAGATTTGCAGGGGGTACAGTGATCTGAGGTGTGAAGGTGCATGAATTGGAGCTGATCTGAGGTGAGAGTGTAGGATGTTAACTTCTCACTACAACTCAAGTCGTTTACAGCATTTACGTTTGTAAAAAATTGTGATTGAGAGTGTGAAGTTGATATTTTTTGTTATAAAATCATCACTGTCAATTTCTTTGAAAATATTTTTTGGCACATTGTGCTAAAAGGGTTGCCTACCCCTGGTATAGAGAGATGGTGTACAGAATCCCCCCTGAAAATGTCATGTCCTGCTCGTGTGATTGGCTCACTAATTTTCCCAGAAGTCTGCACTAAGATACAAGTCAGGTTTTGGGCATCCCCTGCAACAAAATTTTCATTTTTGGTGAGATACTGCCAAAGAAAAATCACATCTAAAGAGATGCAGACCCTGCCACTTTCCTTATTAGAGCCCTGCAAGTGCAGCAGCTGATTGATAATTATAAAATCACTTCCATTCACTCTGCACATGGACAAACAGCAATTTCTTCAGAATAACAATAGTTATGAATCTGCAACAAAGTTTGTTACAATCCCTGCAATGTACATAGATCAACCAGTGTGGAGGGTTTTTTCAAAGGGTCGAATGAAGGATCCAGGGAAAGCTTCAAAATCACAGCTGTATCAAAATCAATGGATGAAGGATGAGCAGGGAGGAGAGGTGAGGGTTAGAAAAACACTGATCCATCAAAGTGTATAGGAATGCTTCTTATCTATGCTGATGTGACTTTTGTGAGATAACATAAAAGGCTGTGGGGCTGAATTCACACTGAGGTCCACCAGGAACATTTTCCAAAATTGCATTGTGCTGAGATGATCAGAGGGGCATCACTGAATATAATGCGATTTCCCTTGTCATGCAATTTGTGAACAAAGGCTTGAGAACTTCTAAAGTAGCATTGAAGTTGCATCAAAGTCACATAAAACGTGCAAGTAGCACTGCATAGTCACACTGGAAATTGCATTTGGATAGTAGAAAGTGATATGAGGAAAACACAACACAAACGTGGCAAAAACACATCATGTGTTATGTTAAATGTAACAATACAGGAAAACCACTGCAAAAATGCAGAAAAAAAACTCATATGCATTTTTGTATGTTTTTGATACAGATCAGTGTGAAAGTAACCTAAAGCACACTGGTTTATTCACATATATTCATTCACAGCCACTTTTTAACATGCACTGCACCCACCCTGATCGTTTTTCTATCAATCAAAAGGTAAAAACCCAACTCCATTCATCTCTTCTTTCTGAGTAAGATTAAAAATTTCATAAGAAATTTTTTTTTTTTTGGTTACAACGACCTACCACATGTTACCTCCAGAGGGCGGTGTAGGCCCAAATTACAGTACATAGCTGTCAGCATTAGATGGAGAGGGTTGTTGGTGGTATTCCCACCCTTTAACCTTAATTTACTCTATCCAAAAATAAAAAATAACAGGTTTTGCCTTTAGTTCTACTTTAAAGTGGATGTAAACCCCATTCCTGAAAATTGACCTGGGCACATATATATGTAGAGTTTACTTATATCTCTTCAAATCCCTGTGTCCAGTGTCTTTCTGCTGCTTCATTCCTCTTGTTATCAGCATCAATTCTGACAAGCTCTCTGACACAGGAGATAAAAGCAGCTGGAAATTTATGTTGGGGTGGGTGCTATAAATAGATTAGCAGAGAGCTTGTCTATTCACAGAACAGCTCTGCATGATTCTTCCTTCCTCTGCCTATGTGGAGGGGGGTGTGTGCCTTTCCTCCAATCATCTCACACACAGTGTATGCCCAGACTCCACACCCAGTGCTGGAACAGGAAGAAAAAAATCCAACACGACGGTCACTTTCTAAACAGTGTATAAAGCTGGAGACAGCAGATAAACATGTAAAACGTATGTAGGAGGATTTGTTTCATCTCTGTGTATCATCTGAGGCTGTTCCCTTCACTGGGTATATGTGAGGGTTTACATTCACTTTAAGTCTTATCTGATGTATTCAGATAAATAGATGTGTACAGTCTGCATATAACAGAAAACAAATCACACTGATAATTAGTAATTTCTTTGGAAAAAAACACCTGAAAATACCAATTTATTACAGCAATGTGATTATTCAGATTAAATATTTACCTCAAACTCTTGATATTGTGTAGAGCCGGTATAAGTTTCCTCAATCCTTCACTCTGAATATTACATGAGTTTAGATTTACTTCTGTCTCTCTGACGGATTGAAGGATAAAAGACAGCACAGAGCAGTCCAGTGGGCTGAGGCGGACCTGAGAAAAGTCAACTTCATTTGATCCAATACATTGTGCCACCAGAGCCTTATTCCTGCTCTCATAGAGATAGTAGAATACATTAAGAAGCTCTCTCTTGTTAGATCTTTGTTTTGTGATTTTCTTCTGGATCCAGGTGATGACATGTCTGGCAGCCTGAGTAGACAATTCTCCCACATGAGACTTTAACATGGATCTAGTAGAAGAGTCTGAGAGACCGCAGAGGAAACGGAGGAATATCTCAGCACGGCCGTCTCTGTAAGATTCAGCCTCATCAAGTGTTTCCTGTAATCTGTCAGCATTATAGTTAATAAAATGGACTAAAGCAGCAAAAAACTCCTGAAGAGTGAGATGTAAGAAGGTGTAATCCACATCAGGAGGCTGACCAGATTCCATCATGAAAGATGAAAAGACATGATTATCATTTCTCACACTGAATGACTCCAGATGACGCTCATCAAATACAATCAGGTGATTCATGACTCCATGTTCTGCCATCCACCCAATAGTGGTCAGCATTTCCCGGGCAGTGTGACCACCATCTTTATTCTGGCTGTGATTGGTCAGAATGTTGGAGACAAAAGTCACAAAGAGTTGTGTCACGGTTTTGGGTAATGATGTCATCAGCTGATCAGTGATTGGTTGGGCTCTGAAGCACATTGATAACACTGTACAGATGATCCAGCAGTATGATGGGATATAACAGAAAGTGTACAGTGTGTCATTCTCCTGCACATAATGAAAAGCCTTCTCTGATAATTCCTCATTTCCAAAAAAATTATTGAAGAAGATCCGTCTGTCTCCATGGAGAAATCCCATGATCTCAGCTATTCTCTGGAAAACACGGGTATCAACTGATGCCAGTCTGGTTGGACGGCTGGTTATCAGTACAGAGCAACCCTTAAGAAGACTCTGCCCCACCAAACTGACCACAATCTCACCAAAATGTGATCTCTGTTTTGGATTGGACAATTTACTTGATCTGAAATATATTTGGTGAATACTTTCATCTAATCCATCAAATATAAACAGAAGTCTCTCTGGATCTTGTAAAATGTCTCCAATGTGACTCTCCAGATGTGGATATTGATGAAGAATCATCTCCTCCAAGCTGACCTCTCCCAGTCTATTAAGGTCCCGGAATCTGAAGAAGAGGAGAAAGGCAAATCTCTGGTAGTGTTTTCCGGTCACCCAGTCATAGACAAACTTCTCCATCAGTGTGGTCTTCCCTATTCCTGGCACTCCGCTCACCATTACTGCATGTGGTACACAATGTGACTGGGGGTTCCATCGGAACAGCTTGTTGGGGGAAATGTGTTCCAGTCTAGTTTGTGTTTTCTTCAAGCATTCCTCATGTTTTACCCCAGTCTGTATTATCTCATTCTGGGGACGTTCCCTGAACTGATCAGTGGAGACCACAATCAGATCCACATAACGCTCATTGATGAGGAATCTTTGTGGTTCCAGGGTAGTTCCTGGGGGTCTATGCTCCACCAGACTCTCAGTCTTCTCCATCAGATATTGTTTGTGCTTTTCCTGAATATCTGGAAATATAATGGAAATATTTTATGGATCAGGTTAAAGCAGAAGTCAAGAATGTTGATATCCTTTTCTTCTGTATTGATCATAATATTAGTTTGGTTTTATCATTACTACATTTTCATTTCAAATGATTACCATACAGGTTACTTTGTGTGGTCATCCATATTACTGGAGAACAGAGATTTCTTTTCTCAGCAATATATAAACACTTTTTATCCTTTTAAAGACATTACAATACAGAAGAATCCCGGATATACTTGTCCTCTAAATAACTCTGAGGCCCTTTCACACTGGGGCGGTGCCGGCGCCGGCGGTAAAACTGCGCTATTTTTTTGAAAAAAGCCGTTGAGAAGGGCCAAAGGCGGCTGAAAGCTGCCCACAGGCTCACAACGGCGCCTGCAAAGCGCCCCAGTGTGATGGGGTCTTATGACAGAGAACACACAGCCCTAGACAGTTCAGGTTTTCTATACTCCATTACTTGAAAACCATGAAAGAAAGGAAATGGCGCTCACAGTGATAAATAAATATCTTGAAATGATTACAGATATACAATGATGTCTTAACCACTTGACCACCGGGCACTTAAACCCCCTTCCTGCCCAGACCAATTTTCAGCTTTCGGTGCTCTCACACTTTGAATGACAATTACTCAGTCATGTAACACTGTACCCAAATTATTTTTGTGTCCAAATAGAGCTTTGTTTTGGTGGTATTTGATCACCTCTGGGTTTTTTATTTTTTGTGCTATAAATGAAAGAATGACAATTTTGCAAAAAAAACAAATTTTTCTTTGTTTCTGTGATAAAATTTAGAAAATTATTAATTTTTCTTCATAAATTTTGGCCACAATTTATACTGCTACATATCTTTGGTAAAAATAACCCAAATTAGTGGATATTATTTGGTCTTTGTGAAAGTTAGAGAGTCCACAAGCTGTGGTGCAAATTATACAAAATTGATCACATCTGATGTACTGGTGGCCGATCTCATTTCTTGAGACCCGAACAAGCCAGGAAAGTACAAATACCCCCAAATGACCCCTTTTTGGAAAGTAGACATTCCAAGGTATTTAGTAAGAGGCATGGTGAGGTTTTTGATGTCATTTTTCCCCACAATTTTTTGCAAAATTAAGATTTTTTTTCCCCACAAAATTGTAATTGCAATAGGTTATTTCTCTCACATGGCATGTGTATACCACAAATGACACCCCAAAATAAATTCTGCTACTCCTCCTGAGTATTACGATAGCACATGTGTGGGACGTTTCCACAGCCTGACCACATAGAGAGGCCCAACATGCAGGGAGCGCCATCAGGTGTTCTAGGAGCATAAATTACACATCTAACTTGTTGACTACCTATTACACTTTTGAAGGCCCTGGAGCACCAGGACAATGACACGTGACACTGATGACAGGTGCACTGATACGTGGCACTGATTACAGATGGCACCAATACGTGGCACTGATGACAGGTAGTTTTGATGGGTCAGTATGATGGGGCAATTTTGATGGTGGCAGTATGCTGGGGCAATTTTGATGGGGCATTTTTGATGGTGGCAGTATGATGGGGTAATTTTATGGGGGCAATTTTTATGGTGGCAGTATGATGGGGCAATTTTGATAGGGGCAATTTTGATAGGGGCAGTTTTGGTAGGGGCAATTTGATTTGGCCATTTTAATGGGGCAATTTTGATGGTGGCAGTTTTGATGGGGGCAATTTTGATGATGGCAGTATGATGGGGCAGTTTTTATGGGGCAGTATGATGGGGAAATTTGATGGGGGCAGTTTTGACGGGGCCAATTTTGATGGGGGCAGTATGATGGGGCAATTTTGATGGTGGCAGTATGATGGTGGCAATATGATGGGGCAATTTTGATGGTGGCAGTATGATGGGCATATTGATGGGGCAATTTCGATGGGGCCATTTTGATGGGGGCAGTATGATGGGGCAATTTTGATGGGCTGTTTTGATGGGGCAGTATGATGGGGCAATTTTGA
The DNA here is from genome assembly GCA_028564925.1 of Lithobates sylvaticus. NCBI lineage: Eukaryota > Metazoa > Chordata > Amphibia > Anura > Ranidae > Lithobates > Lithobates sylvaticus. The sequence goes on from CM053038.1 coordinate 5,062,006, forward strand.
TTGTGCCATTTTGATGGGGCAGTATGATGGGAAAATTTTGTTGGGGGCAATTCTGATGGGGAAGTTTTGATGGGGCAATGATGGTGGCAGTATGATGGGGCAATTTAATAGGGGCAGTATGATGGGGCAATTTTGATGGGGAAGTTTTTTTGGGGCAGTATGATGGGGCAATTTTGATGGGGGCAGTTTTGATGGGGGCAGTATGCTGGGGCAATTTGATGGGGGATATTTGATGGGGCAGTTTTGATGGTGGCAGTATGATGGGGCAATTTAATTTGGCAATTTTTATGGGGGCGGTATGATGGGGCAATTTTTATGGGGGCAGTTTTGATGGGGCAGTATGATGGGGTACTATGATGGGGTACTATGATGGGGCAGTTTTGATGGGGCAGTTTTGATGGGGCAATTTTGATGGTGACAATATGATGTGGCAATTTTGATGGTGGCAGTATGATGGGTCAGTTTTGATGGGGGTAGTTTTGATGGGGGCAGTATGATGGGGCAGTTTTTATGGGGTAGTTTTGATGGGGCAGTTTTGATGTGGTCAATTTTGATGGTGGCAGTATGATTGTGCAGTTTTAATGGGGCAATTTGGGGCAACTCCTGCAAAAGGTAATTACTTTTTTAAAAGATGCCAATTGTAAATCATATCCCTTGTTTCTGTGCAGATACATATATATATTGTGACATTGGGGTGTTTAGCTCAAGTGGATAGATGCGTTTTGGTGCAGCGAGTCCACATCAGACAGCCATTTATATGTAAGAGTCTGGTAGCCCACGTTTATTAACCACTTCCCACCCGGCCAATGTACATATACGGCCGGGTGGGAGCCGTCTACTTCTGATCGGACGTTCCGAAACGACCTTCAGAAGTAGAGGGATCGCGCGCGCGTGCCCGCGCAGCGGCGCGATCCCGATGCGGCCGTGTCACCCGGACACGGCGCATCTCGGATCGGCAGGAGGGCTCGGTGATTGGCCCTCCTTATCACATGACGGCGTGTCAAATCACAGCTGTCATGTGATGTAAACAAACAGCCGGTTGCTAGGCAATCGGCCCTCCTCTCCTCACACGGAAGTCGTCGGTGAGGAGAGGAGAGCGGATCGCTGCAGCCGGCTGGTGATCAGTGAGTATTAGCTGTTTTTTTTACTCACTGATCACCAGTAGTGTCCCCACAGTAAAACACACATGTCCCCAAAACACACATGTCCCCAAAATAATAAAAACACACCCCAAATAAAAAACACATGTCCCCAAATAATAAAAACACATGTCCCTCACATATGTCCCAGTAAAATAACATGTGCCAATGATTATCTGCACACATATGTCCGTGATCACCTGCACACCCCTTTTACATGATCATTTGCGTACATATGTCCGTGATCACGCGAACCAATTATTATACACTTAACGGAATTTTTTTTACTAAAAAACATGTAGCAGAATACATTTTGGCTTAAATTTATGACAAAATTTGATTTTATTGGATTTCTTTTAAAAAAGAAAGGAGAAAATATAGTTTTTTTTCAAAATTTCTGCTATGTTTTCGCTTATATCGCAAAAAATAAAAAACGGAGTCGCGAATAAATACCACCAAACTAAAGCTCTATTTGTGCGAACAAAATGATAAAAAATTTGGTTACAACATTGCATGACCGCGCAATTGTCACTGAAAGTGCGAGAGCGCTGAAAGCTGAAAATTGGTCTGGGCAGGACGGGTGTTTAAGTGCACAGTAAGCAAGTGGTTAAAGGGAAAAAAACAAAACAAAAGTCCATCCAGGAATCCCACGCAGGGGTCCAAGCTTCAATTAAATATATAAAATCCAAATGAAAATGCTAGCCCACCTGGCTACTCTTCAACAATACTGCTGCTATGGGTACTTGCCTCTCAAACGAGCTGCTTGGATGCACACAGTCTTAGGCTCCTTGGACGCACACAGCTTCAAGCCCTTCAATGCACACAGCTTTGAGCTTCTTAAAGGGGTGTTTCGGCTGTAAAAACATTTTTTTAAGAGCCCTTTCACACCGAGGGCATTTTGCAGGCGCTATAGCGTTAGAAATAGCGCCTGCAATCCACCCTCAAACTGCTGCACCATTGTCTGCAGTGTGAAAGCCCGAGGGCTTTCACACTGCCGCGGTGCGCTGGCAGGACGTCACAAAAAGTCCTTCCAGCAGCTTCTTTGGAGCGGTGAACTCCCCGCTCCTCCACCGCTGCTTCCCATTGAAATCAATGGGGCAGCGCTGTAATACCGCCGGCAAAACGCCGCCTTTGCAGCGTTTTGCCGGGGGTTTTAACTCTTTCTCGGCCGCTAGTGGGGGTAAAAGCGCCCCGCTAGCGCCCGAAATGCGCCGCAAATCCGACAGTAAAATGCCGCTAAAAATAGCGGCATTTAACCTCTGACGCTATGGGCGGTGTGGTGTGAAAGGGGTCTAAAAGTCAGCAGCTAAAAATGTAAAAAAGTAGCTGCTGACATTTAATAAGTGCACTTACCCTCCCAGGGCGCCTGCGATGTTAGCCCGCGAGGCCGACGTGTCCCTCGGCGCTCCGGTACCAGCGCCGCCATCCTCACTAAGGGAACAGGCAGTGGAGCCTTACGGCTTCACTCCCCGTTTCCTACTGTGCATGCGCGAGTCACGCGGCGCTTTGTGAATGGGACGCGCTGTTAGGGAACACACAGTTCCCAGAACACAGCACGCCCCAATAGCCAGAAGACAACGCGGAGGAGGACAGAAGACCGAAGATCACCGAACATCACCGCGGAGTAGGAAGGAGGCAGATTAGGAAGACTGCCTAGCAACAGGGATTTCGGATAAGGTAAACATTTTTTTTTTCAAATGTTTTTTTTTTTAAAGAAAATGAATGCTCTTTTTTTTTAGGGTGGCCCTCCACTTTAATGCACACAGCATCTATCCTCACACAGAGACACTTACTAGTAGCTAATGCTCCAACTCCACCTTCCTTCCCCTCGTTATATGGGCTGTGTGCACCTGGGCACACACCCTGCTGGCTGTCCACAAGACCCGGACACAGGGTTGGAGATCCCGTCCCACCCAAGACTCTGTGACAGCAGGCAGGTAAAATCACCTGGTTGTATCCAGGATGGAAAATATGTATGCCCTATATTCAGGCTTTATGCAGACTTATACCACTAGAGGGAAAATATGTATGCCCTAGATTCAGGCTTTATGCAGACTTATACCACTAAAGGGGAAGAGTTAATGAGCCCAGCTGAAGTAAGTGGGCTCATTAAGACCTCTACAAAAAACCCAGCATGCTTAGGGAGATGCTCCATCCTGGAACCAGTTTTGTTTGTATAGACTGGGGAGTGTGACTTCTGTTCTGTGCGGTGAGTTAATGCCTGTGTGGCAAACCTCTACAACAGAGATAGGGACTGGTGCAGCACAAGGCTGCACTCAGTTGATAGACAGGGGATCTACATGTGTAGTTAGAGGTCAAGCTGACCAGGATTTCTTTTCATGTTTCTTTTTGTTTGGCTGCTATATTTTTCACTGCATGTAGCATAAATAAACCGCACCTTTGTTTTTTTCACCTACAACGCTGTCTGCTGTGCCTGATTTTGTGTTGTGAACCCATCCAGGGGGTCACACACACCCGCTGCCGAGCTAACCCCTCACAGTTGGTGGAGAAGCAGGGGCAGTTTTTTTTTTTTAAGGCCAGCATGGAGGAGATACTGAGACAGCTGGCTCTAGCAAATGCAAATCAGCAGCAGACAAATGCGGGTTTACAAAGGAGCCTTGCAGCCCAACAGCAGAGTCTGGAAGCCCAGCAGAAAGCTCACCAGCAGAGTCTGGAAGCCCAGCAGAAAGCTCACCTGCAGAGTCTGGAAGCTCAGCAACAAGCCCAGCAGCAATCTGAGGCCCGCTTCATAGACCTGTTGCAGAAGCAAGAGCAGAGTTTTCAACAACAAATAGAGACATTAATACAGCAACGTCCGCAGACCAATGAGGCAAGTGGTTACACTAATACCGCATCCTTTGGTGTGAGCCGTTTACTGACAAAAATGACTGGAGAGGATGATCCGGAGGTGTTTTTGACCACATTTGAAAGGACTGCTGAAAGGGAAAAGTGGCCTAAAGAGCAGTGGGCTGGACTAGTGGCCCCTCTGTTAACTGGGGAATCGCAGAAAGCTTATTATGACCTAGAGCCTGACCAAGCAAAAGACTATGTGGTGCAAAAAGCAGAAATATTGGCACGGCTGGGTGTCACCCTGGCCGTCCGGTCTCAGCGTGTACATAACTGGACTTTTCAGGTTGGAAAACCCCCCAGGTCTCAAATGTATGATCTCATTCACCTGAGCAGGAAGTGGCTGCAGCCAGAGACTTTGACCGCACCAAACATTGTGGAACGTGTTGTTATGGATCGTTTCCTGAGAGCTCTTCCTACTGCCATCCAAAAGTGGGTAAGCCACGGAGACCCAGAAAATGCAGATAAGCTTGTGGATCTGGTTGAGAGGTACTTGGCTACAGAGAACCTGACCACCTCTTCCAGGGACTCACGGACTTTCCACCCTAAGACCAGACCATCCCCAGTGGCGGGTAAGATGACTCCAAGGGGTGAGGGTGGAGAGAGTGAGAGGGTGGGAGTTCTACCTAATGTCTGGCGGGAGCAGCCCGGGAAGCCCAGGCTGCAAGAGGCAGCGAAAAAGATTATTTGCTACCGCTGCCGGCAAGAGGGACATATTGCAGCCAATTGCCCAGTTGTGGATGAGCCTATGCAATGTGACTTTATAAGGGAGAGACGTCAGTCGCTGTTTGCGACAGTTGCATGCACTGCCATTCGGGGACCTAAGAAACATTTATGTAAAATGTGTATTAATGGTAGAAATGTTGATGTGTTGCTGGATTCAGGTAGCCTGGTAACATTGATAAAAGCTGAATTAGTTACTACAGAGGTCTCTGGGAATAACAAGGTGGCTGTTATTTGTGTGCATGGGGACACCCGAGAGTATCCGGTAACTTCAGTGTTTTTTGAGACCCCCAAAGGTAACCTCTCTCATCAGGTGGGGTTAGTGTCTCACTTACCACATGATGCCATTGTGGGAAGGGATTTTCCAAAGTTCTGGGAACTCTGGGATTGTCCTGAGCCCCCCACTGGTGTCCCTATAGACCAGGAAAATGACCAGAATTCCTCTGAGAGTGGTGAGGACTCTCCCGAATTTCCCTTGTCGGTATTGGCGGGGGAAACTCGAGAAACTGGGGAGGAGCCAACATCCTCAGATGAAAACATGCCGTCTGTGGAGTTTTCGGATCTTGAGGTTCACAGGGAAAGTTTTGCCACAGAACAGTTAAAAGACCCCACCCTAATAAAGGCACGGGAAAATGTGGTAAAAATAGATAGCGAGTTAGTGAACCCAGATAAGACTTGCACTTACCCGTACTTCACTATGGAAAGGGACCTGCTGTATTGAGTGACTCAAAGGGCAGAAGAAACCATTGAGCAACTTGTGGTGCCCAAACCTTACAGGAAGTTGGTGTTAGAATTGGCCCATGGGCACATTCTGGGAGGTCATCTGGGGACCGAGAAAACCAGAGAGAGGGTATTGCAGAGATTCTATTGGCCTGGGGTCATGAAGGAAACAGAAAATTATTGTTCCTCCTGCCCTGTGTGTCAGAAGTCGGCACCTATGCCACATTTCCGTAACCCGCTGGTACCTCTTCCTATCATTGAGGTCCCCTTTGAGAGGATCGCAATGGATTTGGTAGGTCCGATAATGAAGTCCGCTAGGGGGCATCAGTACATTTTGGTTATATTGGACTATGCCACCCGTTATCCGGAAGCAATTCCTCTTCGAAATACCTCGGCCAAAACCATAGCCAAAGAGCTATCTCTTGTTTTTAGCCGCGTGGGTATTTGTAAGGAACTGCTTACGGACCAAGGTACACCATTTATGTCCCGGGTTATGAAAGAACTATGCAAGTTGTTTAAAGTAACACAATTGCGTACATCTGTGTATCACCCCCAAACAGATGGGTTGGTTGAAAGATTCAACAAAACCCTAAAACAAATGTTAAAGAAGGTGGTGGATAGAGATGGAAAGAATTGGGACTGTCTAATACCTTATCTGATGTTTGCCATTAGGGAGGTACCCCAATCCTCTATGGGTTTCTCACCCTTCGAGTTGCTCTATGGGAGACACCCAAGAGGGCTGCTGGATATCGCCAAGGAAACTTGGGAAAATGAGAGTTCTCCCCACAGGAGTGTGATTGAGCATGTCGCCCTGATGCAAGATAGAATTGCACAGGTAATGCCAATCGTAAAGGAACATTTGGCCCAAGCGCAGTTGGCACAGCAGAGAGTGTACAACCGTGGGGCCAAGACCCGTACTTTTTCCCCGGGGGATAGGGTCTTGGTGCTAGTCCCTACGGTTGAAAGCAAATTTCTGGCCAAATGGCAAGGTCCATATGAAATAATTGAAAAAATTAGTGAGGTGAAATACAGGGTCAGACAGCCAGGAAGGCGAAAGCCGGAACAGATCTATCACGTCAATCTGCTGAAAGCCTGGAGGGATAGGGAATCCCTCGTCGCTGAGACTTTATCCCAAGCCCAATCTGATTGCTTAGTTCCTGAGGTTGGGATAGCAGTCACCTTATCGAAACCCCAACAACAGGAGGTTAAAGAGTTTGTACTTCGCAACAAAGAGATTTTCTCTGAGCTGCCGGGACAAACATCTGGCGTAGAGCATGACATTATCACCCCGCCAGGAGAAAGGGTAAAACTAAAACCTTATAGAATACCAGAGGCCCGACGGGAGGCAATACGGGGGGAGGTTCAAAGGATGCTGGAATTGGGTGTGATAGAAGAGTCCCAGAGTGACTGGTCCAGTCCTATCGTACTAGTGCCCAAACCTGATGGGAGCTGGCGGTTTTGTAACGATTTTCGACAATTGAATAAAGTTACAAAATTTGACACCTACCCCATGCCGCGTATCGATGAGTTGATTGACCGGCTGGGAACAGCCCGGTACATGACAACTCTTGATCTCACCAAAGGGTATTGGCAAATTCCCCTGGCCGAGTCGGCCAAGGAGAAAACTGCGTTTATAACCCCAGATGGGGCATTCCAATATAAGAGAATGCCGTTTGGGTTACAGAATGCACCGGCAACATTCCAGCGGAAAATGGATCAAATTCTGAGGCCCCATCAGAAATATGCTGCAGCTTACCTGGATGATGTGATTATCCATAGCACCGACTGGGTCTCACATTTGCCAAAAGTGCAAGCAGTCCTAGACTCTATCCGGGAAGCTGGGTTTACAGCCAATCCAAAGAAGTGTACCATTGGACAGGAGGAGGCCAAATATCTTGGGTACACTATTGGGAGGGGGGTGATAAAACCCCAAGTCAATAAAGTCGAGGCCATACAGAGTTGGCCACGTCCCAACAGCAAGAAACAGGTACGAGCCTTTCTGGGAATCGCTGGCTATTATCGGCGATTCATTCCTCATTTTGCTTCTCAGGCTGTGCCCCTCACCAACCTGACAAAAGGGAAAGAGTCTGTCATGGTTAAATGGTCCCCAGAGGCTGAAGAAGCATTTCAGTCCTTAAAAACAGCCTTATGTAGCCAGCCAGTGTTGTACTCACCAGACTTCTCTAAGGACTTCATTGTACAAACTGATGCATCAGACGTTGGGTTAGGAGCAGTGTTATCCCAGGTCTGGAATGGGGAAGAGCACCCAGTCATTTACCTCAGCAGGAAGTTGAAGTCCCATGAGGTAAATTACGCCACGATTGAGAAGGAATGTTTAGCGGTAAAATGGGCTCTAGATTCCCTTCGGTACTATCTGCTAGGTAGGCACTTTGACCTGGTGACTGATCACGCTCCTTTGAAGTGGATGGCTCAAAACAAGGAGACCAATAGAAGGGTAAATAGGTGGTTCCTGGCCCTACAGGAATTCAACTTTACAGTTAAGCATCGCCCTGGTGTTAAAATGGGGAATGTGGATGCTTTGTCTCGGATACATGCGTGTCTGACTGCTTGTGTTACAACCCCAAGGTTGAAACAAGAGGGGGGGGTATGTGGCAGCAGGCAGGTAAAATCACCTGGTTGTATCCAGGATGGAAAATATGTATGCCCTAGATTCAGGCTTTATGCAGACTTATACCACTAAAGGGGAAGAGTTAATGAGCCCAGCTGAAGTAAGTGGGCTCATTAAGACCTCTACAAAAAACCCCAGCATGCTTAGGGAGATGCTCCATCCTGGAACCAGTTTTGTGTTTGTATAGACTGGGGAGTGTGACTTCTGTTCTGTGCGGTGAGTTAATGCCTGTGTGGCAAACCTCTACAACAGAGATAGGGACTGGTGCAGCACAAGGCTGCACTCAGTTGATAGACAGGGAATCTACATGTGTAGTTAGAGGTCAAGCTGACCAGGATTTCTTTTCATGTTTCTTTTTGTTTGGCTGCTATATTTTTTCACTGCATGTAGCATAAATAAACCGCACCTTTGTTTTTTTTTCACCTACAACGCTGTCTGCTGTGCCTGATTTTGTGTTGTGAACCCATCCAGGGGGTCACACACACCCGCTGCCGAGCTAACCCTGGCTTCAGATGCCCACACATGAGATGGCCGCGGCCTGCTGGGACTTATAAAAGTCAGAAATCAATGGTGCAAAAATACAAAACAGACCTTCGTTTACAGCAAACCTTTACTAGAATACATTAAGCATGAGGATTATAGGAGGATTTATATCTAAAAAGTAAAATTTCAGCCGGAACCCCACTTTAAGTACAGTGATATGTACACTTTAACCCTTTCACTGCCAAGTCTGTGTGCCATACGGACCTACAAAAGGGCCTGCAGGTGGCCGGGTCCGTACGGGGTACTGACCTCTTTTCTCCCTCTCCTATAAGCTTATGGACACTTCAATGACTATGAGCTTATATCAAAATTGTTGAGCAGACTCTGCTGAACAATTCTATAACTCTGATCAGCGGATTACAACCTGCTGATCAGAGTTATTAACCCCTAATGTGACACCCCCTCTCTATGCTGCCGCTTCCCTGTCCCCAGCCTCTCTACCTCCCGCACCTCCCTTCCACCTAAAACTACTCCCCCACTCTCCTCTCCCCTTCAATCCCCTTCTCCCCTCCCCAGCACTGACCCCCCCCACTCGATCCAACCCCCCAAATTTGATCGCCCGCAGCCACCATCATAAGCCAGCATCCCTCCTCTGCCGCTCCAGCCAGCTTCAGGTGCTACTGGGGGCTTGGGGGGGTCCAGATGTGTCCCCCCATCACTCAGCCCCCAATACCGCCCCCCACACCCCTGATCCATTCCTGCTCTGGCGGCATCTCTCTCTCCCCTCCCACAGCCTGCAGCTTCTGCTCTGGTAAGTGGAAAGCCTGGGGATCGCGGCAGGGGAGGGGGGATGATTTGGGCTTAGGGGGCTTGATAAACATGTGCGCAATGACTTATATTGGCACTGGGCGTGGTCACCGGTTGATGTCATACAGTGACCCCGCCCCTTGCGACGTCAATGTCCCATCATGCCCTGGGTGGTGATGTCATAAGGGGGTGGGGTCACCGGGTGGCATCACCCGGTGACCACGCCCAGTGCCAATATAAGTCATTGCGCTCTGCGCACCCGGCATTACAGCGGGAGAGAGCATTGTGTCAACATCAGAAGACGACGATGGAGAAGACTGGGCCACCGCTAGCAAAAGAGTGGGCAAAATAGCAGAAGAGCCTGGCAGAAGACACCGGGAGAAGAACCGAAGAAACAGGGGAGAAGTCAGAAGAGACCCCCGAAGTCAGAAGAGACCCCCGGAGCTGCCTAATAAATGTATTGTTTTAATGTAGAAATGTAGTGTTTTAGTTTTGACACTTTTCTTCCAGGTGAATGGGTAGGGGTACGATGTACCCCATACTAATTCACATAGGGTGGGGGCCAGGATCTGGGGGCCCCCTTATTAAAAGGGGCTCCCAAATTCTGATAAGACCCCGACAACCAACGGCCAGGGTTGTCGGGAAGAGGCCCTTGTCCTCATCAACATGGGGACAAGGTGCTTTGGGGTGGGGGGCCCAGCACCCCCCTGCCCCGAAGCACCTACCCCCATGTTGAGGGCATGCGGCCTAGTACGGTCCAGGGGGGGGGGGCGCTCGCTCGTCCCCACTCCCTTTCCTGACTGGCCGGGCTGCGTGCTCGGATAAGGGTTTGGTATGGATTGTGGGGGGGCCCCCACGCCGTTTTTTCGCCGAAGGGGTTCCCCTTAAAATCCATACCAGACCAAAGGGTCTGGTATCGTCCGAGGGGGGAACCCCACGCCAATTTTTTTTCATTTTGGCAAGGGGTTCCCCTTCATCCTCAGCACACAAGATTCACCGCAAGTTGAATCATGATAATCCGACTTCTGGTGCGACTTCTATTCAAATCAATGGGCTCCCATAGGGAACCATTGATTTTGAATAGAGGCAAAGAAATGCCGAACAAGGCGTAATGCTCTTTTTACAGCGTTAACCCTCGTTTAACACCTTTTACTGGTGTCTGGCGTCTCCAGTACTGCTCTTGAACGCAATTTTTTGGCGTTCAGAAAACAGCCCATAAACTCCACTGCTGATAAACGTCCAAAAACGTCCATGTGTGCATAAACAGATAGGATAACATAGAGTGGAGTTTATGGGCTTTTAAAAAAATGCCCAAACTCCAAAAAACAGCCGTTTATGAGCTCCAGTGTGCATGGAGCCTAAGTGTGGCACCCTGGGTGCATGCAGCGATCACTGTAATCGCTCCTATATGCCCACTGACATCTGATAATAGTAACCTCGAGAGTTACTATGTATCAGACTGTCAGTTTATGAATGAATGGAATCTCTATACAGATTCAATTCATTCAAGTAAAGCGATACAGAGAAAAGGACTATCTTCAGTCTCTTTCTCTGTCTCAAAAAAAGAGATATGGGGGTCTGTGTAGACCTCTGCTATCTTACCAAAGACCACCCAAAAAAAAAATATAAAATGACAAAAATAAATAAAAATGTTTAAAAAAAAACAAACACAGTAAGACCCCCAGGTCCGCCCACATTCACCGCTCCATGGTAATGCCCCCATCTCCGCACTCATCCCTCCACAGATACCTCAGCTTCTCCTCCTGGCCAACCTAATCCATCCTGATTGGCCAGGAGGAGAAGCCGGAAGACGAGTGGGTGGGTTCAGGGTTCAATGCTCTGTGTTCTGAGCTCAACCTTTTTCAATTAGCCAATTAGAGCCTCAGGCTCTAATCATGTGGCTTGAAAAAAAATTGTATGAGTCCGGCGCCCTGCAGGGGGGTGGCGCCCCTGCACCCCTATGGACTGGCCGCTCTTGAACATGGAGCGGACGCTGTCAAGCAGATCCACCTGCTCAGCAGGGATCTGTCTGCTGATCCCCGTTAGCAGGTGGATGACAGGTCGGTGTCCGCTGATGCAGAGGAGACACGGACACAGCCCACTGTTCTCTATGGGGCGGCCTGTCCATTTCAATTGGATACCATCCGATCTGATCCGCTAGATGGATGGGAAATGGAACCCCCATCTGTCTGTTTTTAGCGGACTGGATCGGATGCAGGCGGGTGTAAACGGACACACATGTCTCTCCATAGAGAACAATGGGTGGTCTGAATTAGTACTAATTTAGCAGGAATTTTGTAAGTTACATTGTGTTTATGTGCAATATTAATGATTTTAGTGTATTTTTAGTGAAAATAGGTATATTATGAACATTTGTGCAATTATTGCGGGGCCCAAAAAATCTGTATCACTTCTACGGGTCATGTGCTTTTAGAAAATGTCTAGTTTGAGGGGTCTTTTCAAATTCTGAAAGCTGTAAGTGAAAAATGAAAACCTCCAGATTTTTTTAAGAAATTTCTGGGTACGTTCGATTTTCACCATTTTGCAAATAGGGGCAATTTAAAATGTACTAATATTTGTTATTTAATAACTCCATACAGGTTAAGCTTTCATATTTGGTAGGGATTTAGCAAGAATTTTGTAAAATTAGCTGTGTTTTTTATCTGCTAATAATGTTTTTAGTGTATTGTTTGCCAATATATTGGTTTGATAAACATTTGCGGTAATGCGGCGGGATCTAAACAATTTGTAGCATCTTTTTATTCTAGAGGTCATATGCTTTCAGAAAATATATGGTTTTGGGGGTCTTTCACAAATTCTGAAAGCTGTAAGGGAAAAATGAAAACCTTCAGATTTTTTGAGAAATTTGGATATTTACACTTTTGTGTCTGTTCAATTTTCACCATTTCGCAAAAAGGCGCAATTTAAAAACTAAAAAAAATGTTTGTTATTTATTAACCCAATACAGGTTAAGCTTTTATATTTAGTAGGAATTTTGTAAAATTTGCTGTGTTTTTATCTGCTAATATAGGTTTTAGTGTATTTTTTGCAAATATATTGCTTTGATAAACATTTACACAAATACTGCGGGGTCTAAAAAAATCAGTAGCACCTTCCTTTTATTCTACTGATCATGTGCTTTCAGAAACTATATATGGTTTGGGGGTCTTTCACAAATTCTGAAAGCTATAAGTGAAAAATAAAAAAGCAAAGGAAAAAGTGCAAAAATGGTCTGGCCCCACCTGAGTGTATAAAATGAAGCCCAGGGCCTGGCAGTGAAAGGGTTAAAGTGACCTTGTCCTTAACTGAATCACATAATGTATGTTTCCTGCAAAAAATAATATTCTACCTTTCCACACTGTCAGATGGGTAAAGAGAAATTGCCCCTGTAGACTGCAGCAGGGGAGGACTGGGCAAGGGGCATTTCTGACCAATCCAGGGCTAATGAGATATGATGGGCTGGTGGACCAAAGACTTTATACAAATGATCACAAGTAGTTGACTTTGAACCAGACTGGCTCCTTGCCACATTGAATGCAAGGAAAAGGGGGGGAAACCGTTTTAAGCCCCCCTTGCCTCATGGGATTTCGGCGGCTGAGGTTTCTAGTCTCCCCTCCAAGCTAAATTGAGGGAAGTGTTCCCATTGGCTCCCGACCTCTGTAAATAGGTCTAGTTGTATCCAGGTAGTGACAGGTTCTCCTAGGCTATTATTGGGTAACCCCCTCAGGTCTGGAAAAAGTGTGGGCAGCTGAGGAGTTTTTGTTATGAATATTATCAAATAAAAGGGGGATTCAGAGCCCTGGAGGCTTAATCGTCTCAGTAACATCCGCTGTGGTGTTTATAGGATTTTATCCTCAGAGCTACTGAGGTGGAAGAAGATGTCTCTCCTGAGGCGCCTCATTGAAAGAGCCAGAGAAGACAATGGAGAAGATTGGATCCGTAGATGCCTCGACCTACCTCTGTCTGCGGGTCAAGATACACCGACAGCTCCAGGATCCAACAGCAGCAGGACCGCCTCAACCTTTGTCACCTCAGACAAAATCATCTCAGCTGGCACTGTCTCCGCCATGGCTGGAGCTCCTGTTGGCCACAATAGAGCTTCCAAGGCTCTAGAAGTTTGATAGATCTGGAGTAAGGGGACAGCTTTGGAGGCAGAGAACGTTTGTCAGGAGTTAGCAGCTCCGGGTCAGAGGTCAGCCCAGCAAATGGTTCCCTTCCAACACGGGGGCCGGCGAAGAGGCGGCGCTACAGGAACCGATACTCCCCCTCACCGCCCCACACCGTTTCTTCCCGCACTGCCGGAGGGCCTCCTCGGCATAAAGCCGCCATGACTGTAAGTGGGGTCAGGGAGCGTAGCAAGAGAGGAAAGAGCACAGCGAAGAGAGCGCTGCCTGTATCGTTAGGGGTATGGGAAAATGGCAGATCAAGACCAGCATGTCCTGTACCTTCGGTGGTCTGTCAGCTTCCAAATGGACTTCCTATCCCGGTGTTCTGACAAGAACAGTCCGGCTATCACCAAGTGTCCGCTGTGTACTGCACATGCGCAGCGCATGCGCAGTACGGAGCAGAAGGATTTTGGGAAAATATCCGAAGATGAACGGCGCCTGCGCCGTGAGTCGATGTGTAAGCCCCACCATCCAAGCGGACATAGGGCTACACAAACTTAGAGGGCCCCTCGCGGACTTGCTTCACTCGCCACGCTTCGGGCACGGCCTCGCTGCGCTCGGGTCTTTTATATTCTAACTCTATGTCCACTTGGATGGTGGGGCTTGAAAGTGGACTCACGGCGCAGGCGCCGTTCATCTTCGTCAATTTTTTGGAATCTGGTAGTGCTGTGTACTGCGCATGCGCAGTACACAGCGGACACTTTCTGATGGGGGACAGAAAGTGATATTACACCGGCTCTCCTGGGGAACAACAGGCAGGTGCTGTTTCTGCCATACCTGGCCAGGATGAGTTTACCCCTCAATTGTTACATTTATTTTCCTCTGTCTCAGTTAGAACTGTCAGGGAATTAAACGCTGTCAGAGAGCACAGAAATGGTTTTACCTGTTCCTGGTTTGAGTGAGACTGCCCCTTTGGCTGCTGTGTCATCTGGCTGTGAATAAAATGTAGCCTCCGTTTGGGGGCCATCTAGTGGCCTTTCTGCTAACTCCCAAGATTTTTCTCAAACACATGCTCAGCCTTTCCCTACAGTGGAGTCTAATCCTTTACAAAGAGAAATAGCCAGGCCCGGATTTACTACCTTTGCCGCCCCAAGGCCGGGTCCTTCAATGACGCCCCCCCCCCCCCCCCACACACACACACGCACCACCATTCTCGTCCTTTATCAATGACTGCTACAATAGATCAATTAAAAACATCTCCACACACGAGAACACTGAAAATAACTAACTTTAATTGTACAGACTGAAAAAAGGAGTGTGTAATGTACAGAATGCAGGGGACAGGAGAATGATTATCTATAGAATGCAGGGGGCAGCTCCATATATTCCTTTAATCCCATCCCGACTCCATCCGCCACCCTGATCCAATCCTGGCTCCATTCATCCCCGATCCCATCCCGGCTCAATCCATCCCAAGTCCATTTACCATCCTGATCCTATCCCGGCTCCAACCATCCCGGCTCTATCCATCACTGCATCCCATCCCAGCTCCATCCTTCTTGCCCCCCCCTCATCCCATCCCAGCTCCATCCTTCTTGTCCCCCCCTTATCCCATTCCAGCTCCATCCTTCTTGTCCCCCCCCCTCATCCCATCCCAGCTCCATCCTTCTTGTCCCCCCCCATCCCATTCCAGCTCCATCCTTCTTGTCCGCCCTCATCCCATTCCAGCTCCATCCTTCTTGCCCCCCCCCCTCATCCCATCCCAGCTCCATCCTTCTTGTCCCCCCCTCATCCCATTCCAGCTCCATCCTTCTTGCCCCCCCCTCATCCCATCCCAGCTCCATCCTTCTTGTCCCCCCCCTCATCCCATTCCAGCCTTCTTGCCCCCCCCCTCATCCCATCCGAGCTCCATCCTTCTTGTCCCCCCTCATCCCATTCCAGCTCCATCCTTCTTGCCCCCCCTCATCCCATCCCAGCTCCATCCTTCTTGCCCCCCCCCTCATCCCATTCCAGCTCCATCCTTCTTGCCCCCCCCCCTCATCCCATCCCAGCTCCATCCTTCTTGTCCCCCCCATCCCATCCCAGCTCCATCCTTCTTGTCCCCCCCCCCTCATCCCATCCCCATGCTTCTTGTCCCCACCCTCATCCCATCCCAGCTCCATCCTTCTTGTCCCCCCCTCATCCCATCCCCATCCTTCTTGTCCCCACCCTCATCCCATCCCAGCTCCATCCTTCTTGTCCCCCCCCATCCCATCCCAGATTCATCCTTCTTGTCCCCCCCCTCATCCCATCCCTGCTACATCCTTCTCCCCCCCCACCCCATCCCAGCTTCATCCTTCTTGTCTCCCCCCCTCATCCCATAACATCCCCCTCCTTCTCCCCCATGCCTCCCTCCTCTGCAGGTCCCGCAGAAATTGCCACAGACCTGGCAGAAGAGAGAGCACATACAGCTGCATGAGCGGGGGAGGTGCTGCTGGCGGGACTCGGGAGAGCGGACTCAGGCTGAGCGGAGAGAGAGGGGGGCCTGCTGTTGGTCAGCAGTGAGTCTATGCAGCTAAAATCCTACCTCAAATCAGCCGCGTTGTGGCAGAGCGGTGTGCTGCTCCCTGCCTCCTCCTCTGTGTACAGGAAAACAGGAGCGGCGCCGCCCCTGCACCCCTGCCGCCCCGAGGCCTGGCCTTGGTGGCCTTGTGGGAAATCCGGCCCTGGAAATAGCAGTGTTCCTGAAATTTGTAGGAAAGAAGCATTGCCTTGTACCTCGTCTCCAGTGGGTTTTCATTTATCCACTAGTATAGAGGGGGGAATTTCTGGATTTATTATCTCTACTCCCGTCTTCTAAAGAGTTTATTCAGAAGCCCAGTGGAATAGATGATAAAACTGAAGTGGATAGAGGATGCCCAATCAATAAAAAATTTAATAATTGGTTACAAACAATTTTGATATTTGCCAGTGTGTTATGCGAAAGGCATCCGGAGAAAAGTACGGGGCTTTTCCAGCATTTAGACATAATCCTAGAGGCTTACAAGAACTTTGGGGTTGTTTATGATGAATCATTTCTTCAGAAATTGCCAGTTCATCCAATCTTGCAGTGGGGTACTAAGAATATTGGCCTATGGCTAAACCTTTTTCTTCCCCAAAGAAATATGTTTAGCAGACAAGCCGCCCCCCCAAACCAAGCATCACACACAAACTATAGAAAAGGCTGCAGCGCATGCGCGGCTTTCCGAGATGGCGGACGTGTGACTTATGAGCTCCGCTCCTGCCCGGTGATCCACGGCCTCCATACAGCATCATTAGCCATAAAAAGCTCCGGAGGTGACTCTCCACGATCCCCAGACTCCCCCCAGTCGCTGTATGGGGAAAATCGGAGACCAACGAGACCACTACAGAGCCACAAAACGCCCGCGGCCTCCATCCAGCATGGACCGCTTCCTAACTAGGCCGACATCCCCGGCCTTGATTTTACATGGAGATCCGGAAGATTACGTCAGCACACTGATGAATGAGGACGGATCGCAGCAGCCCTCTCCTCCTCACCCCGATGTACCATCTCAAATGACCCTGACCCCGGAGATGATGGATCTCAAGCTCCAGGCTTTGGCACAGCAGGTAACCAGGGACATTGCCCAGGAAATGGGGAGAATCTCCAGAGAGCTTAGGGGAGAAATAGACGCCCTGGGTGAACGCACAGCCACTATAGAAGCCAAATTTGATGAGACTCTGCACTACATGCAGGCTCTTGAGGAGGAGAATGCTCTCCTCAAGAACTCAGTGTCCCAACTACAACTCCAACAGGAGGACCTTGAGAATAGGGAACGCCGCCAGAACCTAAGGGTCCGCGGAGTTCCAGAAACGATAGCTGACAACAACATCAGGCCCTATTTACTAGGCCTTTTCAACACCCTTGCCCCTGAGATTGTGGACATTGATTGGCGCCTAGACCGTGCACACAGATCTCTGGCCCCCAAACCCCCTGTGGGGGCCAGACCTCGTGACATAGTGGTACGCTTCCACTATTACGAAAGCAAGGAGACCCTGACTAGGGCCACACGCAATCGATCTGGCATTGATTACAAAGGGGACAAGATTCAGCTTTTCAGTGACCTCTCCCCGATTACACTGGCTAAACGGCGTTCCCTGAGACCCATCACCTCCCATCTGCAATTACACAAGATCCCCTATTACTGGGGCTTTCCTTTCCGTCTTAATGTTACCCAAGACGGGGTTCAACACATCCTCCGAGATCCCCAGGAGGGAGATGCATTTATTAAACGCCTGGGCCTTCCTCCACTTCCACCAGAGGCGGATCAAGCCATCCCAACCACTCCAAGACCACTCTCAGCACCGTCCAGGATCTGGACCCCAGTAAGAGGAAAAGGATCAAAGGCCAACTCCACACCTCAGCGCTCACAGCGTCCAAGATTCCCCACCTGATCCGGCTCCGGAGGTCCTTGCAAACTCACCTTTTCGTTTTCCCGGCTGGGATCTCGACATCTGCTGAAACCCCCCGAGGGAGCTCATCAGGGGTATGTTTGTCCCCTCTAAGTTTTTTGTTCCCTTTTCTTTTTTCCCTCACATGTTTTGCTGCTGCTTCTGTTCCTTTAAGCAGACGCCTACTAGACTGGCATAATTACAGTCAATGACGCACATTAATCTGGCACCGAATGAGTCTCACTTGCTAACGGCTCAAGTGGACTGCTGCGGCGGGTAGCCACAGGTCCCTCACCATGTTGGAGACTGCCTTTCACCCCTCCAGTTCCTCAGACCGAGGTCGAGGACCCCTGAGTAGTATACACTACCCAGGCCTATTTTTTGTCAGTTTTGATATTTTCAGTTTTTATTTTTTTTTGTATTTTTAGACCTTGTAGGTCTTCTTGTTTTCAAGCCACTCAGCTCTTCCAGTCCTTTATTTTGGATCTCACCAGGACAGATCCGGCCACGTTGTTTTATTTTGTCTTCTTTTATGATGATGATAACTCTTTCTCATTATAGTTACCACTATTATTTTTTTTTGTCTGTTTTTTTCTCTCATACCACTGATCATCCCACCAACGGGTATTTTTTGGTCAGACTAGGCTCTAATATATGGCTATTTAAACGTGTATGTGCAGCTGGGTTAGTACCCAGGGTTTTGAAAATTCCACAGCTAGCTCATGATGTGTATTTATGGCTTTGAAACTATTAACCTATAATGTAAAAGGTTTGAATTCCATCCAAAAAAGGTGGTTGGCCTTGAAGGAATTCAGGGCCTCCGGTGCGGATGTAATCCTGGTTCAGGAGACGCATTTCCGCTCCGGGGGATCCCTGAAATTAGCTTCCAGACACTTCCCAGTGTCATTTCTGGCCTCCGACCCATCTGGAAAGGCGGGAGTGGCGGTCCTGATCAAACGCTCCTGTCCCCTCCAGATTAAGTCTACTGAAATAGACCCTCATGGTCGTTATATAATTCTGGAGGGTACCTACCTTACCAGTCCTATAACAATCATGAACGTCTATGCCCCTAATACGGGTCAAGTTAAATTTTTGAATGAGACATTTGACAGACTGCAAAATGTATTACACCCCTTTATGGTAATAGGTGGAGATTTTAACGCTGTTCTCTCGCCCACAAGAGATAAAAAATCCCTGTTCCACTCCATGTCCTCTTCAGCCCCACGCTCTTTAGCTACTTCATTTCGTAAACTGATCCAGAAACAGCGCCTGTTTGATGTTTGGCGAGTCAAACATCCTACAGGCAGACAATATTCATTTTACTCCCCCCCCCCCCCACAAAATGTTTTCTAGGATAGATTACTTCCTGATATCTGCCCCACTGCTTTCTCACTCGGTAGGTTCCGATTTGGGGCCTATCACCTGGTCGGACCACGCTCCCCTTTCATTAGACCTATGTCTCTCCACTGCATTCCCCAAGAAATGTCACTGGAGGCTTAATGAATCCCTATTGAAACAGCCCGCAACTAAAATTAAACTCCTTGAAGCCCTAACAGAATATTTTCAAATAAATACAGGTTCCGTGTCCAGCCCGTCTGTCCTGTGGGAAGCCCACAAAGAGGACAATGTATCTCTATCGGCTCCCAGAGAAAGAGGGATTCAGCTCTTTTAAGATCCTCTCTTATCTCAGATTTAGCTAAAGCTGAACGCTCTTTGATTACAGCTCCCTCGGTGGACCAGCTGCGCACGGTTACCTCTCTCCGAAACCGTATAAAGTCCTTAGATAAGTCTAAAATCGATAAATCCCTACTTTGGGCAAAACAAAAATTCTATGAATTCTCCAATAAACCCCACAAGATGTTGGTCTCTAGACTGAACCCTAGGCCACACCTATCCTTCCTGGACCATTTAAAACGTGCGGACGGGACCCCTACCCATTGTCCTCAGACGATGACCCAAGTGTTTGGCGATTTCTATAATAAACTCTATAACTGCCTTACTCCTGATCAACACCCATCATTTGATCAATCAGCTTTTGACACATTTATGGCTGACCTCCAACTCCCCTCCCTTAAGGAGACTGATATACAAATTCTAAATAACCCCATTAATGCAGAAGAAATTGCCTCTACCGTCAAACTCCTCCCAGCCCACAAATCCCCGGGTCCAGATGGCCTTCCATACTCCTATTACAAAACTTTTCTCCCGGTCCTCTCACCCTACTTGACGGATCTCTATAATTCTCTCCTCCAAGGACATCATCCCCATCGACATTTCCTACACTCCTACATTACAGTAATACCCAAACCGGACAAGGACCCCTCCCTACCTGACAGCTACAGACCGATTGCACTCCTGAACTCCGACTATAAACTTTTTACCAAAATTCTAGCCAACCGCCTATCCCAATTCCTGACGAAACTGATAGACAGAGACCAGGTGGGGTTTGTCCCTTCCAGACACGCTGGGGACAACACCCGACGAACCATTGACCTCATCGACATAATCAACAGAGTTAAAAGACCCGCCTTGATTCTAAGCCTCGACGCCCAAAAGGCCTTTGACAGATTAAGTTGGCCCTATATGTTCGCAACCCTCAGTAAATTTGGCATCAAAGGTCCCTTTATTTCCGCCCTTCATACCCTCTACTCCTACCCCTCTTCTCAAGTCCAATTGTCCTCTTTCACATCCAGCCCATTCCCTATGACTAATGGTACAAGGCAGGGTTGTCCCCTTTCTCCCCTTCTTTTTATCCTATGCCTTGAGCCATTGGCTGAAGCCATTAGGTCTCATCCTGACATACATGGGGTCCCCATGAGACAAAGAGAATATAAACTATCACTTTTTGCTGACGAAGTTCTTTTGACACTTACTAACCTCCACACTACTCTCCCATCCCTCCACGCTCTCCTCGCCCAATTTAGCTCCTTATCAGGGTACAAAATAAATACATCAAAGACAGAAGCACTACCCCTACATGTTCCCCCTGATGTTCTCACCTCTCTCATGGACTCATATCCATATCGATGGTGCTCCTCCTCTCTCAAGTACCTGGGAATTCAAATCACGCCGTCCTACCCTACCCTCTACTCAGCTAACTACACCCCCATGTTTACTTCCATCAAACAAATGCTCAACAGATGGAACACCCTCCCCATATCATGGATAGGTAGGATCAATGTGCTAAAGATGACAGTAATGCCAAAGCTCCTATACCTGTTTGAAACTCTCCCGGTGTCTATCCCTTTAGCCCAACTGAAGCTCCTCAAACGATGGTTCTTAAATTTTATATGGAAGGATGGGGCCCACAGAGTAGCCAGTTCAGTCATCTTTTCCCCCAGGGGTCAGGGAGGCATGGGTGCCCCAGACGTCTATAAGTACTATTTGGCTTCTCACCTACGTACGATGGTAGCATGGTCCAGCTTGCGCCCCCCGAGTAGGTGGGTGGAGATAGAGATGGGCTCCCTGTTTCCAAACCATCCCTGCTCTTTGATTTGGTCTCCTACCCTATCCATTGATCCCAAGTTACGAGACCTATGTCTGGGCCCCATGTTGTTCTCGCTTAAAATTTGGCGCTCCTCCCGTGAAAAATTTTCCCTATCCTCTCCCTGCCCCCCCCCCCCTTTCGAATGTTCTTTTTAACCCCCTCCTCCCGGATAGCTTATCCCATTCTAGAATGTTCCCGTGGGCAGCCGCAGGCCTTTTCCAGCTCCGACACTTCGTACACCCTGTCACGCGCAAAATTCATACTTTTAGAGACCTCCAAACTAAACACCAAATCCCTATACATCTTTCATTCTCATACCTCCAAATATCTCATTACTTAGCCTCCCTCTCACCAACGCTCACCCTGTCAAAACCTACCCTTTTCGAGATTATCTGCTCCCAAGGACCACACCAACGGCAACTTATATCTGATATATATCGCATATTGCAGGAAAACCTCCCACTTTCCGTTGACCCCCACTCTTATATGATCAAATGGTCCCAAGTTTTACAGCAACAACTCTCACCTCCACAATGGGCAAAAATTTGGTCATCCACCTCCAAAATCTCTCGATGTGTGGCACAAAAAGAGACTGCGTATAAGGTGTTATTTTTTTGGTACAGGACCCCTGAAATATTACATCGATATGATTCTTCTCTCTCTCCTCTGTGTTGGAGATGTGGTAGACTCAGAGGCACTCATTTTCACATCTTCTGGCAGTGTGAAAAGATTACACCCTTCTGGTCTATGGTTTCAACTATACTTCAACAGGTCTTTGACATTTCCATCCCACAGGATCCTGTATATCTCCTTCTAGGCCTCCCATTCCCTGGGATGGGTAAGGCCTCCAACAAATTGGCCTCATTCATTCTACTGGCAGCTAAAAGAGCTATCCCAGCATGCTGGTGATCACCTTCTCCCCCCTCACAGAATCAACTAGTACAGAATATTAGTGATATCCGCAGAATGGAACACATGACAGCACTAATAGAGGAAGATGCCATGGATAGGTTCACTAAGATTTGGGATCCTTGGGATCACTCAGTATATGGCACCCCCCGTGGGGACTCCCTGACCTGATCCTCTCGTACCCCAGATGTGATTTCACTGAAGTCCCCTCTCTTCCCCCCTCCCCCTGTATCGGTACTCAACCCCCTTCTTCCCCTTGCATATTTAGCTGACTAGGAAGTCAATGTTGATTTTTGAAGAGATGACGATTGCTAGGATGATCACCTTATATAGTGGTATACCCGCCTGATACTTATATATTTTATTGTAATACTGGATCTTTGTTTTTTCCTTTTTTTTTAACTTCGGTTTGCTATATTATTTTCTTCCGTGTCTATTTGTTTTTCCTTTTTTTTTTTTTTTTTTTTTTTTTTATTTATAATTATTATATTTTCCTGGATATTTACTTATACTCGGCCTACGAAATGTTCTGAAATGTTAATAACATATACGAATGTGTATATTTGTTCCTGAAATACTGTACGATAACTATTGTTATGATGTACTTGTTTACCTTTCTTTTCAATAAAAATACAATTTAAAAAAAAAAGAAACTATAGTTGTAGTAAAAATAGCTAACAAAACTGTGTGTGTAAACACACAGATCAACGGTCCTGTCAGAGGAGAGGAGCCGGTTGCTGGCCCATTTAAAGCCCCCCCCCCCCCCCATTTTTTAATTTTATGATTTCCACCACTGGGAATTGTGTCCAAGGAGGTACCAAACTCTTATCGGCTCATTCACCATTTGTCCTTTCCTGCAGGGGACTCCCTTAATGACCAAATCCAGGGCCAGATTTTGCCAGTATCCTTTGCCTCATTTGAGGATGCTATGGTACTTTTGCAGGCATTGGGGCCGGGAGCATTGCTGGCTAAAGCAGATGTGAAGGCTGCGTTCAGGTTACTGCCCATAATCCCTGCAGCATTCAATTCATAATTTTTATTTTGACAAATGCCTACCTATACCTTGTCATGTTTTTATTTTTAAACCTTTGCCTCTTTCATCAAAAGGGTAGCGGGTGTGTCCTCACTTATCCATTATTTGGGCAATTTCCTTTTCCTAGGCCCTCCCAATTCAATTACATGCAACAATCTGCTGCTAATCCTTTTTTTCAGTCTGTGAGGCGTTTGGGGTCCCACTTGCAAAGGAAAAGACGTTTTTTCCGTCTGTTTCTTTGGATTTCCTGGGTATCACAATAGATACGGTAAATATGGAATTTAGGTTACTCACACAGAAAATAAGCAGACTTACGGTATGTATTATTTTGTTGACCAAAAAAGGAAAGTTACACTTAATTTAACACTTAACCACTTAAGCCCCAGACCAATTGTCAGCCTAAGGACCAGAGGTCTTTTTACAATTTCGCACTGCACTGCTTTAACTGGTAATTGCGCGGTCATGCAATGTTGTACCCAAACGAAATTTGCGTCCTTTTCTTCCCACAAATAGAGCTTTCTTTTGATGGTATTTGATTGCCTCTGCGTTTTTTATTTTTTGTGATATAAACGGAAAAAGACCGAAAATTTTGAAAAAAAAAAGATATTTTCTACTTTTTGTTATAAGAAAAATCTAATAAACTCAATTTTAGTCAAACATTTGGACCAAAATGTATTCAGCCACATGTCTTTAGTAATAAAAATGACAATAAGCGTATATTTATTGGTTTGCGCAAAAGTTATAGCGTCTACAAACTAGAGCACATTTTCTGGAATTTCCACAGCTTTTAATTTATGACTGCCTATCTCCTTTCTTGAGGTGCTAAAATGTCAGGGCAGTCCAACCCCCCCCCCCAAATGACCACATTTTGGAAAGTAGACATCCCAAGCTATTTGCTGAGAGGCATGTTGAGCCCATTGAATATTTTTTTTTGTCCCAAGTGATTGAATAAAGACAAAAATTTTTTTTTTACAAAAAGTTGTCACTAAATGATATACAGCTCACACATGCCATGGTTATATGTGGAATTGCACCCTATAATACATTCTGCTGCTTCTCCTAAGTACGGGGATACCACATGTGTGGCACTTTTTGGGAGCCTATCCGCGTACGGGACCCGGAAAACCAATCACCGTCTTCAGGATTTCTAAGGGCATACATTTTTGATTTCACTCCTCACTACCCATCACAGTTTTGAAGGCCATAAAAAGCCAAGATGGCACAACCCCCCCCCCCCCCCCCAAATGACCCCATTTTGGAAAGTAGACACCCCAAGCTATTTGCTGAGAGGCATGTTAAGCCCATTGAATTTTTTTTTTTTTTTTTTTGTCCCAAGTGATTGGATAATGACAAAAAAAAATAAAATAAAAAAAATAGGATTTATTTGTACTCACCGTAAAATCCTTTTCTCTGTAGTTCACCGACTGACACAGCTCCTCTCTTAGACCATTGGGTTGTTATGCCACCTTCAGGAGAATACTAGGCATTACATGTTAACATGTGATAATAAAACTAGAACTTTCTAGTTCCGCCCAAGGGGCGGTCCCTTAGGCAACAACCCCTCAGCATGCTACTGCAGCCTCAGTACGTCAACAAGCAGTATAACGTAGACAAAAATAGGAGGGGCGGGTGCTGTGTCAGTCGGTGAACTACAGAGAAAAGGATTTTACGGTGAGTACAAAAAATCCTATTTTCTCTTACATTCACCGACTGACACAGCTCCTCTCTTAGACCATTGGGACGTCCCCAAGCAGTGCCAAAACGAGGGGTGGGAAAACAGCATAAAAACTTCACCCACCATGGCATGTGGGAACTAGTATAACTTTACCCACAAAAAAACAACAGCGTATGGGAACCAAAACACTTTGTTACCCACAAAAAACAAAAACAGAGTGATCCTCAACTGGGAGTCACTACCTTCAAACCGCCTCAGAACTGCGGTAACAAATGCAACAGTGCATTTACTTAAGGTACTGTGTTTTTACCAAAAAAACAGGAAAAAATGTAAGTGTAATTGCAATTATACGGCCGCCTGCAAAACTTTGCTGCCAAAACAGGCATCAGCCGATGCACTGACATCTACCTTGTAGAATTTTGTAAAGGTGTGAACAGACGACCAAGTCGCTGCTTTACACACTTGAGCCACAGACGCTTGATGTCGGAAGGCCCAAAATGTTCCGACTGCCCTTTGTGGCGTGGGCTGTGACCGGAAAGGGGGGCACCTGACCCTTCAAGGCGTAGGCCTGTACTACAATCTGTCTGATCCACCTGGAAATGGTGGCCGACGAGACCGCCATGCCTTTTTTCGGACCAGCCACCAAAACAAACTTCCTGGCGAGTCTGACTTCCGAAAAGGGACTAGTAGCAGACAAATACACCATCAGAGCCCGAATCACGTCCAGGGAATGAAGGGCCACCTCTTTAGGATGTGTCGGTTTAGGACACAAAGATGGTAACACAATGTCTTCATTGATGTAGAACGCCAAAACCACCAAAACCGGCAGAAAAGCAGGTTGCGGACGCAACACCACCTTATCCTTGTGGATAACCAGAAAGGGCGACTTGCAAGACAAGGCCGCCAGCTCCAAAACCCTCCTAGCCGGAGTGGCCACTAGAAAGACCACTTTCTGGGAAAGAGTCAACAGAGGGATCTCCCTAATCTCTTCAAATGACGGTTATTGAAGTGCCGATAACACCAGGTTCAAAAGCCAAAGCTGATATGTGTCCCTTAAATGGTGCTTAAAGCCAGTTTCTGGTCTACTCCTTGCTGTAGAAACAACATGATCCTGGATATAGAAAAGGCGCACGGTCGCCAACTTTTCTCCTCACACATGGAGATGTAGGCCTTCCAGGTACGATGATATATCTTCCGAGAAGAAGATTTCCGTGCTCTCAACATAGTTGGAATCACCGAGTCCGAAAGACCCCGGTTCCTCAACACCTGGCTCTCAATAGCCATGCCGTTAAAACCAGCGATGGTAAAGCAGGATGGAGGTTTGGACCTTGAGACAAAAAGGTCCTCTCGTAACGGCAGTCGCCATGGGGCGTCCGCCACCAGGCGCACTAGGTCTGCGTACCAGGGACGCTGGGGCCAATCTGGGGCAATCAGTATTACTGGAATCCCCCTGGCCTCCACTCTGCAGACGTGGTAACAGTTTCAGCGAAGGAAAGGCATAGATCAGCTGGTACTGATCTCACGGAGCCACCGTCTGACGCATCTGCCCAAGGATCTCTTGTCCTGGACACGAATCTCGGCACCTTTCGATTGAGACAGGAGGCCCAAAGATCCACGTCTGGTGTGCCCCATCACAGGCCCAGTAGGCTGAACACCTCCGGATGCAACTCCCATTCTCCTGGGTCCAGCATCTGGCGACTTAGATAGTCCGCCTACCAGTTCGCCACTCCCGGGATGTAAATGGCCGACGGGGCCGGTACATGTCACTCTGCCCACTGAAGGATGTGAGCGACCTCCCGTGCGGCTGAGCTTCTTGTTCCTCCATGGTGATTGATGTATGCCACCGCCATGGCGTTGTCTGACTGGATCCTGATCGGACGCTCTTGAAGTCTTATCAACCTTATCGATGTGAAGAGGCCTAGCCTGATCGCTCTCAGCTCGAGCAGATTGATCGGCAACTTGGATTCCTCCACCAACCAGAGGCCCTGGGTCAACTGAACTCCCATTACTCCACCCCAGCCGGTTAGGCTGGCGTCCGTTGTGATCACCGTCCATTTCAGAGGTAGGGACGACTTCCCGGACCGAAGTGCCGGGGACCTCAGCCACCAGAGCAGGGAATCCCTGACTAACTGGCTCACCTGAATCTGCCGATCCAGAGACAATGGAGATTTGTCCCACTTTGTCAAGATCTCCTTCTGCAAGACTCTGGTGTGAAACTGGGCATACGGTACTGCCTCGAAGGAGGCCACCATGAGTCCCAGGACTCGCATGCAGAAGCGTAGCGACGACCACTTGTGGTTCATCAGCAGTTTTACCGCGGCTCTGAGAGTCTGCAGCTTGTCTGAACGGAGAAAACACTCTCGCTTCCATGGAGTCCAGCAGTAAGCCTAGGTACTCCAAACGCTGAGTCGGTACAATCACCGACTTTTTTAGGTTCAACAGCCACCCAAATTCCTGCAGGATCTGCATGGTGATCGCCACATCCTCCTCTAACTCTGAGGTGGAAGATGCTCCCAAGAGGAGATCTCTAGGTATCCCACGATCGCGATCCCACATTGTCGCAGCAACGCCAAAACAGGAGCCAATACCTTGGTAAAGACTCGGGGGGCTGATGCCAAACCAAAGGGGAAAGCCAAACTGGTAGTGTGTTTCCCCAACTGCAAACCGCAGAAACCTCTGATGCTGAAGGCATATGGGTATGTGCAGGTACGCATCCTGGATGTCCAAAGACGCCAGGGGGTCCTCTCGATGGAGTGCAGCGACTACTGAGCGAACTGATTCCATTCTGAACCTCTGTACTTTTACAAAGTAATTGAGGGCTTTTAGGTCCAAGATTGGACGTACCCCTTCCTTTTTGGGGACTACAAACAGGTTGGAGTAGAACCCCTGGAAACGTTCTGATTATAGGACTCAGCAGGTCCATTGCCGCCCCCAATAGGGCCTCCCGGCGAGCCGGGAGTAGGGGTATGCTGGAGGGAAGAATCTGTTTTGTGGCCAAGAGAGGAACTCTATCTTGTAGCCTGAGGAAATCAGATCACAGACCCATTGGTCAGACAGCCGAGAGACCCACCGGGCTGCAACTCCCGAAGGCGACCTCCCCCCTGCGTTGCAGGCAGGGGCAAACCTACATGCGGTAGCGCTTTTGCTCGCAGGCTTGCGGTTCCAGGGACGCTTTTGTCCTTCGGAGGTCGTCCTGTCGGGCTGGGGATGCTTAGCCGAAGCCCCGGGTGGACGAAAAAGGCGGTTGTGAGCGGAAAATGAGGGCCCTTGCCTACGGCATGGCTCCTTAGCCTTCCTGGCCTGTGGGAGTAGTTTACTCTTACCACCTGTGGCATTTTTAATAATGTCATCTAATGAGGCTCCAAAGAGCTGGTCGCCAAGGAAGGGAAGATCCGTCAGGGCTTTTATAGATGCCTGGTCAGCAGACCAGCATTTTAGCCAAATCAGGCACCTCAGCACCACTGCTGACACTAAAGCCCTGGATAACAGAGGGAGAGTATCCAGGGCCGCGTCACAAATGTACTTAAGGCCTTGCACTAATTGGTCTGCTAGTTCCACGCAGACAGGAGAAGCCTGTTGCTCTCCCAATTCGAGGTGCAAAAGTTTTGCCCACTCAGTGAGAGTGTCTGAGACACAAGTGCGGATGCCAGTATTGGTCGCATTGCTGACCCCACAGCCGTAAACAAGGAACGAGCCACTGCCTCGGCCTTCCTGTCCGTGGGATCCTTAAAAAGGCAGGAGTCCCCTCTACCGGGATTGTGGTTACTTTGTTTAACCCGGAAACTGGGGGGTCCACGAGCGGAGGAGCCGACCATTTTTTTTTTTTTTTTTTTTTTTTTTTTGAAGGCTCTCCTCAAAGGGGTAACACACCGCCATGTATTTGGGGACCGAAAAGGTCCGCTGCGGTCGCCCCCCATTCCTTGTAAATGAACTCATCAAAATAAGTCAGATACGGGAACACCATAGGTGAATGGGCTGGCTTATGGGACCCAAAAGGGACCACTACATCAGCAGAGGGATCTGCTGGCTCCTGAATCTTCAGGGTATCATGCACAGCTGTGATAAGTGCTCCAACAAGCGCTTTGTCGCGCACGGACCCGGACAGGGACTCATCCTCACTGTCCGATCGGTCCTGGTCAGCGTCATCTGAAACGTCAGAACAGCGGTCACCAGCCTCAGCAGTGCCAGAGTCTGCGTCAGAGCTCTCCCCGGAGGACGGGGGGCAGGGGCCGTTTACCACCTTTGCGCCCACGCACCGCCTCCATCTTGGCAATGAACGAATTGAGGACCGCCAACAAGGCGTCCAGAGGCACTGCACTGTCTGCAGGTGAACCGGTTGCAATTGCCTGGATTTCGGGGGAAGAAACACCAGTTTCTGAAGCCAAGCTGACCCTACCCTGTCTGCCACCTGTTGGGGACTTAGGACAGTGATGGTCCCACCCTCCTAACTGCTGCTGGCTGAGGGGCTCTTTCCCGCAGGACTCACCACCCTGACTGGTTCTGCGCTGTCCAGCTAATAGTGCCTGTATCCTGTGTCAGCTCCCAGATGCATAGGAGACCACACCGCGCTGTGCAGAGCTGCTCTGAATGGCACTGACACTGACCAAAAACATGTTCAGGCTTCAAGAAAATGGCCGCCGAGTGTCCAGTATAAAGGACACAATCACAGGGAAAATGGCCACCGGACTACAGTAAAATGGAGACAGAGCATGCTGCTCCCTGGTCACACCAAAAATGGCCGCCGAACACTGTATGCAATGAAGGACAGTGAAACAACAGACAGAGAAATGGCGGTAAACAGCGCTACAGCGATCAGCAGACACAGCCTCCAGACACCCAGGGGAGAGACCTACAGACAACCAGGGCACAGCTACCCAGCGCAGTCCCCACCCCAGGTGAGAGCCCTCTGGGGAGCCCCTGTCTATGGCACACACACCGCTCAGCAGCCCATGCAGCATCCCCCACAGGGAAGGGGGGAGAGGAAGGATAGGGACAGGGAGAGAAGAGAGGGAGGTGAGGGACCCCCGAATCGACCTTCCAGGGAATGCCCAGCTGCTCAGCCCCACCGAGGCAGGGAGAGCTGTACTTACCAGTCCTGAAGAGCTGGGAGACATTCCATTGCAGAACTACTCGCTGATCAGTACAGGGTAGCTGCTGGCCTGGCATACTGTGACGCAGACATCAGTAGCCCGGTCATATGTATGCCCCGGAGCATAAAAGCTCACCGACCACCTCTGGAGCTGAGGTTTCGTCGTGGCCTGCCGAGCCGTAGCTGCGACCTGCACACGCTCGATGGCCGGACTGGGGAGACTACAAGGATAAGGGTATCCAGCCTGTCACCCAGCCGGCTGTTGATAGCAGATCACAGGATCTATCATCTTGCGCAAAAACCAAGCTTCTGCAGAAACAGACAGACCGATGGGCCCATCAGGGTTCCTAGGTCTTTCTCCTTCACTAGGCAAAATAAAACTGAGGCTGCAGTAGCATGCTGAGGGGTTGTTGCCTAAGGGACCGCCCCTTGGGCGGAACTAGAAAGTTCTAGTTTTATTATCACATATTAACATGTAATGCCTAGTATTCTCCTGAAGGTGGCATAACAACCCAATGGTCTAAGAGAGGAGCTGTGTCAGTCGGTGAATGTAAGAGAAAAACATATTTTTTTTGGGGTCCCGTACGCGGCTAGGCTCCCGAAAAGTCTCACACATGTGGTATCCCCGTACTCAGGTGAAGCAACAGAATGTATTTTGAGGTGCATTTCCACATATGCCCATGGCATGGTTGAGCAATATATCATTTAGTGACAACTTTTTGTAATTTATTTTTTTTTGTCATTCAATCTCTTGGGACAACAAAAAAAAAATATTCAATGGGCTCAACATGCTTCTCAGCAAATAGCTTGGGGTTTCTACTTTCCAAAATGGGGTAATTTTGTGGAGTTTTTGAACTGTCCTGGCATTTTATGGACAACATTTAGAAGCTTATGTCACACATCACCCACTCTTCTAACCACTTGAAGACAAAGCCCTTACTGACACTTTTTGTTTACATGAAAAAAAAAATTTTTGCAAGAAAATTGCGTTGAACCCCTAAACAGTATATATATATATTTTTTAAAGCAAATGCCCTACAGATTAAAAAGGTGGGTGTTGCATTTTTTTTCCACACAGTATTTGCGCAGCGATTTTTTTTTTTGGGGAAAAAATACACTTTTTTTATTTTAATGCACTAAAACACACTATATTGCACACATTTTTGATGAAATAAAAAAGATGATCTTAGGCCGAGTACCTGGATACCAAACACGACATGCTTTAAAATTGAGCACAAACACGCAGTGGCGACAAACTACATTTTTTTAAAAGCCTTTAAAAGCCTTTACATGATACCACATTAGATTAAAGGAGGAGGTCTTGCTAAAATTACTGCCCTCGATCTGACCTTCGCGGTGTTGCATTTGCTGTTTACATATGACGCCAGACCGACGCTTGCGTTCACCTTTGCAGGGGTGCTTTTTTTTATTTATTTTTTTTTTAAAAATACACCATTTTTTTATTTATAATGCACTAAAACACACTATATTGCCCAAATTTTTGATGAAATAAAAAAAGATGATCTTAGGCCGAGTACATGGATACCAAACACGACATGCTTTAAAATTGAGCACAAACACGCAGTGGCGACAAACTACATACATTTTTAAAAGCCTTTAAAAGCCTTTACATGATACCACATTAGATTCACGGAGGAGGTCTACTGCTAAAATTACTGCCCTCGATCTGACCTTCGCGGTGATACCTCACATGCATGGTGCAATTGCTGTTTACATATGACGCCAGACCGACGCTTGCGTTCACCTTTGCGCAAGAGAAGGAGGAGGCAGGGGTGCTTTTTTTTATTTATTTTTTTTTTTTTTAACAGTTCCTTCCATTTTTTTTTTTATAATTTTTTCTTTTATCTCATGGAACGTAAATATCCCCTACGATAGCAATAGGTAGTGACAGGTACTCTTTTTTTTAAAAAAAATTGGGGTCTATTAGACTCTAGATCTTTCCTCTGCCCTCAAAGCATCTGACCACACCAAGATCGGTGTGATAAAACGCTTTCCCAATTTCCCAATGGCGCTGTTTATATCCGGGAGGGGGGACTGATACCAAGATGATACCTAAACCTGCAGGCATCATTCTGATATAACCAAAGTCCAGCAACATACTGGACATATATTGTAATCTTTTTTTTTTTTTCATGCAGCCTGTTGGCTGAATGAAAAAAAGAGATTGATCGGTGGGTATGCCCACCATTAGAATACCTCCCTTCATCCACCCACTTCTAATGATGGGCATACATGCACAATTTATATATGCCGAATCATGGGGGCATCCTCCCGCAAAAAAGTTATGTCGCGTACACGCGGTCAGACTTTTCCACGGGCAAGCCTCCGTCGGAATTTCGACCGTATGTACGCGGCATTAGGAGCCAATCGCTCCTCCGCCCCTGCTGCCCCCATGCTTCGGCATATATGCTCTTTTTTTTAACTGTGGTGGTGAAATCACCTCCTACAGCACTGGAGTCACGGCTTTATATATCGTGGGAGCAAACGCTGTTGCTGTCAAGATAAATAAATCCGCGCTGAAGCTGAATGGCGCACCTGAAAACAAGAAAATGGTTAACAATAAAACACAGTAAACAGTAAAGTATAACAAAATTACATACCTGAAAAGCAAGCATGATAAAACATAATAAAACATTGCAGAATAGAATACAGTAAAAAAGAGCAACAATAGAGAGAGAATAGAGAGAGAACAATAAAACAAAAACAATTTTTGTTTTTTTTATTTTATATTTTTTTGGGGGGGTTTTGTACGTTTTTTTTATTTATTTTTATTTACACTTTTTTTTGTACTGTAATTTTAACAACTAACGGTTTGGGTCTCAAAATGGGATGGCATCTTGGGAGACCCTGTGTAAGTGTATCCTAGCCTGTGAAATGCTGTACCCTATGCTAAAACTTCACTAGTGAATGGTAGCGTTCAAAACATTCACCAATGCAAAGACCAGGATTTTCAGGACAGCGTGGACAATAATAACGGGTGTCACGCCTAGATCCGCGCTTGCTACAGACATGACATCTTTTTAGGGGGGCTCGTTCGGTAGGGGTACGCGGGAGGACATAAGGAAAATGCCTCTCATGCAGCCGGCTAACTGCATTTGGTTGGGAATGGTGAGGTGCAGAACCGTCTGGATACAGAAGGTCTGTGACAATATCATCCTGGAATTCAAGAAAGGATAAAGTCTCGCCTGAAGCTCTGTATAGCACACGAGCGTTCAGCAAAGCCAATTAGAATAAGTAAACAGACACTTTTTTGTACCGGCGTCTGGCCTTACGGGCAACTAGATACGTCGCCAACAACTGGTCGTTGAGGTCCACCCCTCCCATATTTTGGTTATATTCGTGGACACAGAGGGGTTTCTCCACAACACCAGTCGCGGTACGAATTTGGACTGTCGTGTCTGCATGAAGGGAGGTAAGAACGAAAACATTCTTATTATCCCTCCACTTCATAGCTAGCAAGTTATTACACTGCAAGCAGGCTCTCTCCCCCAGCCTAAAGCCCCATACACACGGTCGGACAATCCGAGGACCAGGTCCGTCGGATCATGTCCGTCGTACTTTGTCCGATGTTGGTTTTGCGTACACACGGTCGGACAAAGTTGTCGAAAAATCCGATCATTCTGAACGTGGTGACGTTTGTTGCCTACGACGGGACTACGTAGAGGCTAGTAGCCAATAACTTTGGTCTTGTAATGTGATCTGAGCATGCGTAGCACTTTGTCCGGTCGGACAACCGTACACACGATCGAATTTGGTGTGATCGGACCGGGTTGTCGGCAAATCTTTCCAGCAGGAGATAAGACTTTGTCCGTCGGACAATCCGACGTACACTGTCCGATGGTGCATACACACGGTCGGATTTTTCGACAACATTGTCCGATCGGACAGAATCAATGAAAAAGTCCGACCGTGTGTATGGGGCTTTAGACGGGAATCTACAAGCCGCTGGGGAAAGCCCCGGCGATTAGGTCGCACGGTGCCACATGCTCCAATCTGCTAATCAAACAAATTACTAAACAGTGGCACGCTCGTGTAATAATTGTCCACGTACAAGTGGTACCCCTTTCCGAATAAGGGTGACACCAAGTTCCACACTATCTTGCCAGCGCTCCCTATGTAATCTGGGCAGTTCTCCGGCTCTACGTAACTATCTTTGCCCTCATAAACCGTAAAGCTCCACGTATAGCCTGTTGCCCTGTCACAGAGCTTATAGAGCTTGACCCCGTATCTGGCACGCTTGCTGGGAAGGTACTGTTTGAAAGACAAGCGGCCAGAAAATGTAATCAGGGACTCATCAACGCAGACAACTTGATTGGGAGTAAATAAGGCTGCAAAACGTTGGTTGAAATGGTTTATGAGGGGCCGAATTTTGTAGAGCCAATCGTATTCAGGGTCTCCACGAGGACGACAAAGTTCATTGTCGTTGAAGTGCATGAACCGCAAAATCATCTTGTATCATTTCCTGGACATGGAGCCAGAGAACACGGGCATATGGTGGACTGGCAGGGTGGACCAATAAGTCCTCAGAGTCGGGAATTTATGTATGCCCATGTTGAGGGAAAGGCCCAGAAAGGTCTTAAATTCGGAAACCGTAATTGGTTTCCAATCTCTGGCAAGGGAAGGCAACTGGGGATTAGCGGCGACGTGTTGACCAGCATATAAATTACTTTGGTCCAAAATAGATCTATAGAGATCTTCCGTGAAAAACAGCGAATAAAAATCAAGTGGCTTAAAATCAGCTGTTTCCAAATGAATACCGGTTTGGCCAGTGAATGGGGGGGAAGTATGGGTTCTGCAGAAGTGGTGGGCACCCAATCAGGATTGGCGAATTCTGCAGGAAGGATACTATGGGCACGACGGGCCTGCCTTTGTCTTCTTCTTGGTGGCAGCGGGACACTACTTGTGCTTGCCACCTCGCCAGCTTGAACTGCACTTATGGGACTCGCCACTTCACCAAGTGTTACTGCAGTGCTGGATGTATGTCCAGGGTGTACTAGGCCGCTGGTGCTTGCCAGTTCACCAGAAGGAATAGCGGCGCTAGTACTTCTCTGCTCCATACGGGGGACCTGCGGTTCTTGCACCTGAACAACAGCAGAAGTTTGGGATCGGGTACGCCTGACCTTAGCAGGGACCTCACCTTCGTCGTCAGAGCTATCTGTCATGGAGCCGCTGTCGTCTACAGGATCGTATTCTGAGCCTGAATCTGACAGATGAGTGACCTCCTCTTCACTATCTGTCATGCTCAGAAACATGTAGGCCTGTTCACTAGTGTACTTTCGATTTGCCATTTTGGGCTCTAAATTTAGTGGTACAGTAGTGAGACTCACAGGTAAAAAAGCTCTAAAGCCCCATACACACGGTCAGATTTTCTGACGGAAAATGTCCTATCGGACAATGTTGTCGGAAATTCCGACCGTGTGTAGGCTCCATCGGACATTTTCCATCGGATTTTCCGACGGACAAAGTTTTATCTCCTGCTCTCAAATTTTCCGACAACAAAGTCCTATCGGACTTTTACCGATCGTGTGTAGCGAATTCCGATGGACAAAGTGCCACGCATGCTCAGAACACATTACAAGACCAAAGCTATTGGCTACTAGCCTCTACGTAGTCCCATCGTAGGCAACAAACGTCACCACGTTCAGAATGATCGGATTTTCCGACAACTTTGTCCGACCGTGTGTATGCAACACCAGTGTCGGACTAAATCCGTCGGAAAAAATCCGATGGATTTTGTGGTCGGATTTTCCGACCGTGTGTACGGGGCATTAGGCTGTCAGCGACTTAATCAAAACGCTACCATGAAACTGTTAGCGATCGCAGGGATCAGGCCTGACTCTGCGAATGCTGCAGTTATGTGTTTAGTGTTTTGTAAGTGACAGTGATCGATCGATACTGCACTTGGGTGGGCTGGGCTGGGCGAAGGGGGAAAAAGCAGGTGCTAGCAGGTATCTGGGCTGATCCCACTAACAATGCATTTTTTGGAACCCTAAACTGCTGGACGCTAGTATAGATCTGATCAGATCAGATATTGATCTGTTCAGATACTATACCACTAAGGGAGGTGTATGCTTTGCGTGTGGGTGTTTGCGGTACTGGCACTAACCTGGGGCAACGCAGACCTTATCTGACCCTAAAACCTAATTGATATCACCCGCCGGGCAATCAGGGGGTTAAACCTTTATGGGGTAATAAATGGCGGGTGCCCTGACACTATAAAAAACAAACTAACTAACCAGCGTCACCCGTAACACTTATACTGGATCACTGGTGAAAGAGTTAACTTTAGGGGCAATCAGGGGGTTAAAACCTTTATTTAGGTTGTATATGGGGGTACCTGACCTACAAACCTATTTATAAACCTATATAAACCTGGCGATTAACATAAAAAAATAACTGGCTACCTAGCGGCACCAGTGACACTAATGCAGCGATCAGAAAAACGATTGCTTAGTGACACTGGCAAAAAGGGGGTGAAAGGGTTACCTTGGGGGCAATCAAGGGGTTAAACCTTTATTAGGGGGTAGGGGGCTACCTTGGACCTAAAGGGGCCTAAAGCTAACTGCCCTGACACTTTTTACAGTCACAAATGACACTAAATGCAGTGATCAGTAAATAAATGACCACTGCAATAAGTGACACTGGGACTGGGGGGGAAGGGGGTGATCTGGGGGGTAATTGTCAGGTGACTGGGGGGTGAAAAGTGTGCCTATGTGTACCTGGTGTCAGTGTACTGTTGGTTCACTTACTTGTATGTCTTCACTCGGTCGCGTCCCGGTCAGAAAGACCGCCACGAGGAGTGTGACATCACTTCCTATTGCCTGCGTTTACAGTTCACAGGCAGGGGAAGCCTCTCATTCCCCAGGAGCAATTGCGAGGGGGTGGCCAGAAATCAATGGCCGCCCCCTCATCTCGGATCGCTCCTGAAGCAAAACGGACCATCTCCACCAGCGTATCGGACCCCCCACCCGCTGGAAGGCCGGCACGTACAGGTACGTGGATGTGCCTGTACGTGCCATTCTGCCGACGTATATCTACAGGAGACGGTCCTTATGTGGTTAACGGGGTTCAGTCACTGGTGGGCCAATTGGCATTTGCCACACGTATAATGCCTGTGGGGAGGCTTTTTTCCTGACGGCTTTATATGGCAATAGCCAGAGATCCCGGTTCTCACTCTGTCATGAGTGATTGCGGGTGCCCGGAGGTCATCGTGCCCGCCGGACACTCGTATTGGTTTTGGGCACACGCCCCTAGTGGCCGTAGTCGCTGTCGACTAAGAGCAGAGCTAGCAGTCTGTGTGCTCTTGCTGGTCAAACTGGTCAAACTGGGGTGACATGACTGTTGGCAGAAGATCTCCACATGAAAATATCCCCGGAAAAAA